>CM038628.1:40613844-41173844 GCA_021554675.1 Leuciscus idus | reverse complement strand
GACTCGAACTAGACTGTTCACTAAAGGAGTCTTGAACTAGACTGCTCACTAAAGGAGTCTTGAACTAGACTGCACACTAAAGGAGACTCGAACTAGACTGTTCACTAAAGGAGCTGACTGTGAGCTGAGGAGGCTCCAAAAAATATCAGTATGTGAACTTATTTAACCAAGTAACACTTTAGTATTAATATTTATTAATGCAACTTTCTCTTGCTCTCTTTCTCTCTCCCATCCCACAAAACCAATAAAACAGTTTGAGACTTATCTGCAGTTTCAATGTGCTTTTATTAAGTGTAATATATGGTGATTGCATCTACATCTGCACCAGCTGGGTGGTCTAGTGTGATTGGGTCAGTTTCATCGGGGAGAAGCTGGTTTTGTGGTGTTTCTCGCTCCTTTCTACTGGTGGCTATATTGTGCAGAATGGCACATGCAGCCACTATCTGTGATGCCCGCTCTGGTGACTCTTAAGGGCTGAACACAGTTGAAATGTGCCTTTAGGATGCCAAAGGTCATCTCGATCTTCACTCTGGTTTTACTGAGGGCCACACTGAAGCTGTGCTGTGGCCCTGTCTGAGGGTCATGATAGGGGGTTATTGTGTAGGTTTTTCTAGCTCAGTTCAAATTAACAGTGTTTTGTACTGTACCAAATTTAACTTGCTTTCCTCAAAGCGCTGACACAACAAAGCCTCACGGAAAATTTGTGAGACAAGCACTGGAGCCAGGCCATTTGGCATCCAAACTTGATCATATGTTCATGACCACAAGTCGTCTGCAGATGAAGTGTTTAGTAGATCATTGTTATTTCTGTTAATGTTACTATTAATTTAAAGATTCATCTCACAGAAAATAATCATCTCACATATTCACATCATCTCTACCTGAACATTAAGGCTGTGATAGGACTTCCTATTAACATAATCTGCCTCATGTTTCCCTAGAGCAGTGGAGATTGGAGCAATAGACTGCATACAAGTTGCAGTGACTCTGGAATCCTATCATAAGATTAACAGAATAATAATAAAAAAAGATTTCAAATAATTCTTAACATGTATTATATTGTATAGTAGCCTACATTTGTGAAATTTGCTTTTTGAAGAAAAAAAAAGTGTTAATGTGATGTCACCCTATCAATATATCTTACCGGCAATTTTATAAAAGCCCTCTTTTTATGGACATGGTCGATAAATGTCCGGGGAACACTATTAATGAAACTATTAATGCACTCCTGCAGAGCGAGGACCACCTTGCGAATGGTTCGACAAACCGTGTTTTCCCCTATAGCTTCTGTGCATCACCCACCGTGCAAGAATGTACCACTTGCAAAAAAACGCAACGCAATACCATTTGCGGTACAGTAGTGCATGAATTCGACGTGTTAAATTATTTATGTGCGGCTCAAGAAGTTCGCACAGATAAGACATTCCTTCCGCGGAAAATCTGTATCTTTCATACAAGTAACTATCAGGAAAGGCAAGGGGATTTTGTCTGGCTAAAAACTCTTTCTTTACAAAGTGCTCGTCTAACAATTTGCGCTGAGATGTCCACCGGATTTGGAAGAAAAGGTGAAGTCATTGTAACAGACACTGGGAATAAGTTACGTCACCTATATGTTTCTTTGCTCTCAGCTGATTGGTCAAACTTCAGTCTGAGATCTTGAATCCAGAACATAACCTTCCCCGGAGCAGGTTAGCCGTGCAGCGTAAGATACCATGGCAACGAACACCGATTAAAGCCGAGCTACTTTCATAGTACCTAAAACCCAGGGTTGGCGGAAACTAAACTGAAACATAGCTGGCTAGCCACCTAAACCGGCTTCATGGTATAGGCCCCAGGGTTATCTGGTTTTGTTTATTTTTAGTTTTCTCCACATGGACTCTGTTTGTGTTTTCACCTTGGTTAGCTTGTCTTCATGGTTGTTAATTTGATTCATTACTCAGTTCAGGTGTGTGTTGTGTTCAGGTGTTCATGTCTCATTATCCTCTAACTACTTAAAGGTCCCATGACATGAAATTTCCACTTTCTGAGGTTTTTTAACATTAATATGAGTTCCCCTAGCCTGTATATGGTCCCCAAGTTTCTAAAAATTTTAATCGGTGTAAATCGAGCTTTTGCTATTTTTCTCTGCCTTTGAGAAAATGGAGGCTCAACCGGGCTGATCTTGAATCTCCTCCGTATGACGTCATAAGGAGAAATGTTACCTCCCCTTTCTCTGCTTTGTCCGCCCAGAGAATATTTCTCGCCCATGAGAAAATGAGCTAGGAAGTAGAACGCGCGCGCGCGATTTTAGTTTGTCCACGAGAGATATCATGGCTTTTGAGCGAGCGAAGCATAATAATTGCTCAATAATTGGATGTACAAATTAACATCGAATGGTCAATACAGAGCTGGGCTTGCTGAACGTCGGACAAGTAAGTCAACAAATTATTTATAAGTGTGTTGCTTTACTGTTTATGGTTACCTAGCTTCTTACACGTATAATGTGGCTGTCACATTAGCTATGCAGCTATGCAGTTACTCGCGCTAATGTAAAGGTAGACAGCATCAAGTTACACATACTGTAACGCGAGTGTTGTACATTTCTTTGTTATTTGGATAACCGTTTTCCTGTTGATTATATGGCGCGCGCAATATCCGCATTTCAAGATCGCAGAGCTTGATGTAATTGTAATAAGATAAATTACAGACGTTACAGATCTCTCATGAAAAGGCAACAGTAGGTTCGCGTTAGCTACATGATGATAACTGTAAACCATCCGAATAAAGTACCGTATCCAGACATAATATTTTAAACTAACCATTCGGAAACGTCCTGCTGGAGCCGCTGAGTTGCAACTTCTTCATCCGTTGCTTCTCCATCCGGATCAGATTCTGGGTCAAACTGAAATGCTTGAACGACTGCGTGTTTTCGTGCCATTGCAATATATCCAACATAAACAAACATGCATGGTACCATTGCGCAAGATGGTCAAGGCCACGCCCACCCTCCACCTTGCGCCGCCTTTCTCCTCCTCATTAGTATTTAAAGCTACAGACACCGAAACGGCCCGTCTGAAGGAAGCTCATTCTGGGACTGGCTTGTAGTGGCTATAATTCTGCACCGAGGCTGAATTTTTGGAAAGAGATTTCAGATACAGTACTAAGGACCACTAAGGACTATATTAAAGCCTACAAAAAGTAGCATGTCATAGGACCTTTAAGTTCAGTTCAGTTTGTGTTTTGTGTTGGGTCTCGTCTATGTGTAGTTGTGTTTGGATGTACCTCTTTGGATTACTCTGTTGGAGCATTAAAGTCTAACTTTCGTCGTCGATTCTTTGGTGTTTTTGTTTTCCGTCTTGTTTGTGTTTTTGTTTAATTTTTTTTGGTTCATCGTGGACTTCCCTAGCCTGGGTGCCAGCCCGAACCCCGCCCACAATATTTTTTGGTCGGGAAGTTCGGTCTGGACTCGCTCCGTTGAGGAGCTATTATGCCCGAACAAAAATTGTTCGGACCAATCAAATTGTCAGGGCGGGCTTTATACGATGATGGACAGATAAGCAACGGTAACGTCATCATCCACGTCATCAACGAGCGCTTGGGTTGAATTCAAATGACTGCCGCTGAAGAATTGAGATTTCACGAGTTCACGCTTACAAATAAGTCAGATAGAATAAATGCATATTTGGCGTGCTGTCTGAGGAGAGGCTTCGGGCTCGGTATTCGGCCCGAACCCAAAGTACTCCCCCCGTATTCCTGGCTGTGGAAGAACAAGCCAAGAGTGAGTGCAGGGATGCTGAAAACTGTCATGTTAGGTGAGTTGACCGAGTGAATAAATATATGCTTTCTTCTCATGCTGATAGACGGTTGATTGGATTGATTATTTGAATGTGCTCCTCCTGAAATTTGTTTATAAAACATCATGTGTAGATTCCGCCATCGCGTCTGTTATAGAAGATATCGACAGCGCATTAATTTTAAAAGAGGAACAGAGAACCGCGATCGGAAACATGAATGAAAAACATACGTCACTTACTCCGTTGCTCTGATTGGCTGTAGGCCTATCCAATTGAGTGCAGAGGAATTTTTTTTCCTGGTTCGGTTGAAACACGCCCCATAATCAAAGCTCAATGGAGAAGTATCAGACTCACATTCTGACTAGAATTGAGTATGACGACGTCAGGCTAGGACTTCCCTGCTGTCAAGCTGCTTTGCCTTGAGCAGGGAGACAGCTCCCTCGAGGAACGGGCGGTGCCGTCCTCCTGCTTGGGGCCGATGAAGGCTTCGGAAGCAGACTAAGGAAACCACATGGATGACGCTACACTTCAGTAGCACCTATACACCAAACTTTCCAGTCTTGTACCTAGTTATATTATGAAGACATTTGCAGAGGGATTTGTAAATATATTATTCCTATCCTGATTTATATAACATTTTATTCCAAAAAACATGGCGAAAATCATTTTGTTAAGGCTATTGACAGTATTTTCTGATTTACAGGATAACAAAAGTAGATATCCATAAATCCTTCTGTAATTTTTTTCCCATCTAATATGTGAACACAATGAAAAAATATTTTTTAACCTGGCTTTATCCAATACTCAGATTTGGTTTTTTAAAATATATGCAAATTAGTGCATATTTGATTAGATATTGCCTAATTTGCATATTTAAACATTAAATTACAGAAAACTTGTAATACATTTTTTTCTCATCTTAATGTATGTAATCAACTGTGAAAGTTTCATGGTGATATCTGCTAGTTAAAAATTTTACCCTATTCACCTGTAGTGTCTCCCCTTAAAGTGTAAGTTGCAGGTTAAATTTTTCACGAAGTAATGCAATGTGTTTATTAAACATAAAGATAAGAACCGCCCACCATTGTTTTTTATACCAAAATGCTGATATAATATGAAAAGTTGGCACTTTTAACAGTGGTTTTAACCGCTCCCGCTCCCTTCCACTAGATGGGGCATGACGTCATAAGAGGAACTCACTAGTAGAGTTACCGTACACTAGCAGCTATATTCGCCTTACATAACTTCAGAAAAGTTGGTTGTATGTTTTATTTGATAAAAAAAATTATGAATAAAATAACTCCATTGTAAACATGCTCGTGTGTGCTGACTTAAAGGGGAACGTGATCCAGCCTGAAATGAGAGTAAGCTAATCGCAAAACAAACGGGTTCAAGCACGTCAGATCAGCCGGTCGCAGGTCAAGCTGTTCGCGTTCACCTCACGGCAGCACATACTCTCCACTGCTGATTCGCCCACACAAACACAGTGATGGGGACATCGATCTCTCTTTTTCTTTTCTGACAATAAACATCGCTAATTAAATCGTGAGAAATTGATAATGCGTGGATTGAGGAAGGGTATTAATAAAGTTAACTTGCATGACATTTGAGGCGTCGATGAGACTCGCGATTGATGCCTGTGCAGTGTGTGCATCTCTACAGCTCTGATTTTGACTGACACCATGTACTGTAAGTAAATAATGTCTTCAGTCGTTGTCCCTCCTTGCTATTCTACATGACGGCAATATTTTGAAAAGTAGACTAGCTCTAACGTAGCTAACGTTACTCACCTGGACACCAAGCCAACCCTCCACTAATTAATTCTCCTCACACCAAGCATTAATAACTCTTTGAGTGCCATGGCTCCCCTCTCTCATGCCTGACCGGTTAAAAATTGTATGGCTGTGGTCCATAAAGAATTTGATGGTTTCCCACATCCTCAGTCGTTCTCCAAATAGCCATAATATAGTAAGAATCTAGCAGAGTATGGGTTGCGAGTTCCTCTTATGACGTCATCACCCAGTAACTGAAAAAACACGCTACCTTTGAAGAAACCCCAAAAAATGTTATTTTAACGCATTTTAAGACAGAAATAATTAAATATATACATATAGAGCACTTTAATTTACACATTTATTGGCTGTGGTGGTTAACCTGCAACTTACACTTTAATTTGCATAAAAAAATGAAATCTCAGACAACTTGCAATGGTGTTTTTCTTAGTTATTATGTAATATGGAATACATCACATATCATATACACTCACCTAAAGGATCATTAGGAACACCATACTAATACTGTGTTTGACCCCCTTTCACCTTCAGAACTGCCTTAATTCTACGTGGCATTGATTCAACAAGGTGCTGAAAGCATTCTTTAGAAATGTTGGCCCATATTGATAGGATAGCATCTTGCAGTTGATGGAGATTTGTGGGATGCACATCCAGGGCACGAAGCTCCCGTTCCACCACATCCTAAAGATGCTCTATTGGGTTGAGATCTGGTGACTGTGGGGGCCATTTTAGTACAGTGAACTCATTGTCATCTTCAAGAAACCAATTTGAAATGATTCGAGCTTTGTGACATGGTGCATTATCCTGCTGGAAGTAGCCATCAGAGGATGGGTACATGGTGGTCATAAAGGGATGGAGATGGTCAGAAACAATGCTCAGGTAAGCCGTGGCATTTAAACGATGCCCAATTGGCACTAAGGGGCCTAAAGTGTGCCAAGAAAACATCCCCCACACCATTACACAACCACCACCAGCCTGCACAGTGGTAACAAGGCATGATGGATCCATGTTCTCATTCTGTTTACGCCAAATTCTGACTCTACCATCTGAATGTCTCAACAGAAATCGAGACTCATCAGACCAGGCAACATTTTTCCAGTCTTCAACTGTCCAATTTTGGTGAGTTCGTGGAAATTGTAGCCTCTTTTTCCTATTTGTAGTGGAGATGAGTGGTACCCGGTGGGGTCTTCTGCTGTTGTAGCCCATCCGCCTCAAGGTTGTGCGTGTTGTGGCTTCACAAATGCTTTGCTGCATACCTCGGTTGTGACGAGTGGTTATTTCAGTCAAAGTTGCTCTTCTATCAGCTTGAATCAGTCGGCCCATTCTCCTCTGACCTCTAGCATCAACAAGGCATTTTCGCCCACAGGACTGCCGCATACTGGATGTTTTTCCCTTTTCACACCATTCGTTGTAAACCCTAGAAATGGTTGTGCGTGAAAATCCCAGTAACTGAGCAGATTGTGAAATACTCAGACCGGCCCGTCTGGCACCAACAACCATGCCATGCTCAAAATTGCTTAAATCACCTTTCTTTCCCATTCTGACATTCAGTTTGGAGTTCAGGAGATTGTCTTGACCAGGACCACACCCCTAAATGCATTGAAGCAACTGCCATGTGATTGGTTGATTAGATAATTGCATTAATGAGAAATTTAACAGGTGTTCCTAATAATCCTTTAGGTGAGTGTATATGCTGGGTATGTGTATATGTGTATATGTGTATATGCCCCCCCCAAGCCCTATTCGTCCGCCTCACCGTGGCGGGGGGGTGAAACAGGAGTCTGTCATCGATACACAGCGGGAAGCAAATTCCTGGTAGGTTAAACCATGCTGAGAAGATGACAGACGCCTGGCTAAGGACGAGGGCACAGACCTAGTGGCCTTGCAAGCCGAGGTCTGAACCCAACTGCAACGACAACGACAAACAAGGGCCTCAGTACCCTGCACACCCCTGTGCCCGTTCTACGGCGGCGGAACGACCCGGCCAGGGACGAGAGGCTGCTAAGAATCTCAGGTACCAGGCCGCCATATGGGAACCGACTAAAGGACCGGACTATTAACACCATGGCGCTCGACATTGCTACCTTCAACGCCAGGACTGTATCGAGTGAGGCAAACCTGGCTGCCATCCTGGAAGGTTTGAACAGCATTCGCTGCGACGTGCTAGGACTGTGCGAGACCAAGCGCCGGGAGCCGCTGCACGTGCGCTATGACGACGGCAGGACGGTCATCTTGGGCGCCAGGGAAGAGACTCGGCCTGTCGGTGGCGTCGGCTTCATTGTATCCAAACGATGGTCGCCAATGATTGACCTGGTCGACGTGACCAACCCTCGAGTCGGCGTGCTCACCCTGAGCCTGCACAATAGAACCACCATCCGGATCGTACAGATATATGCACCAACAGCAGCAGCTGCGGCCGAGCAAGAGGAGGATGTGCTTGAGCAGTTCTACGAGGCCGTCGAGGCAGCCACTACCCCCCGTGCCACCTACCTCGTCCTGATGGGCGACTTCAACGCCAAGGTGGGCAAGGGGTTGGATGGCGAACGCTTTGTCGGCCCGTTCGGCTGCGGCAACAGGAACGGACCGGGTGAGCGACTGGTTGCAATGGCCGAGACCAACCGGCTGTTCATCGGCAACAGTCTGTTCAAAAAGCGCCCTGGTCGCCGATGGACATGGATGTCCCCCAATGGAGAGACAACCAACGAGATCGACTATGTCCTCTGCAGCCACCGCCGCATCCTGCAGGACGTCACTGTCATAGGCCGCAAGTTCTTTGACACGGGCAGCGACCATCGGCCGGTAAGGGCCAAGCTGGTCATCAACGGCAGGACCGAAAAGCGTGCACTGGCAGCCAGCAATCGGGCAAAGCAGCAGGTCACCACTGATCCGGCCGTTTTCCACACTCTGATTGACCACACTAACTGGGCCCAGCTTGAAACGGACATCGACCAGGACTACGACCATTTCATTGGCCTGCTCAAGTCAAGCCGCGATGCAGCCGCAGTGCCGACCAACAGCCGGACCAGCCGAATTTCGGACGCCACCAAGGCCCTGATGCAGAGGCGGCGGCAGATGCGCGCTGACGGACCCACACACGTCGAGTACGGCCTGCTGTGCAGGCAGATCCGGCAGCAGCTCAAGACCGACCTCGATCAATATAGACAGAGGCGCCTGCTGGTAACAGCCGAGGACCGCAAGAGCCTGAAAAAGTGTAGGCGGGCAATGCAACAGCAGCGCCGCCAAATACCAGCACTGAAGACTGTAGATGGGCGGACGATCAGGACTCGGTCCGGTATTGAGGCCGAGTGTAGGCGCTTCTATAGTGACTTATTCGCCAGCAAGGTCTCCATCCCTCCACCGAACCTTCAGCTCGACCAGCTGCCGTCCTTTTTGCCAGTACTGGAAAGTGAGGTCCGACATGCAGTCGAACAGGCACAGGCAGACCGGGCGCCTGGCCTGGACGGCGTTGAGATCGAGCTACTCAAAGCCGGCGGCCACTCACTTTGGATGGCCATGGCGGCCCGATTCAGCCGCTATATGGCACAATGTCAAACCCCCAAACAGTGGAAGACGGCCAAGACAGTACTGCTGTTCAAGAAGGGCGACCGCGAGCTGCTCAGCAACTACCGGCCGATCACATTGTTGTCGGCCGTGTACAAGATCTTCACTAAGGTGCTGCTCAATCGGTTGGCCAAGCAGCTAGACGAACAACAACCCGTCGAGCAGGCCGGATTTAGATCTGGCTTTAGCACCATGGATCATGTGCAGGTGCTGAACCAGCTGCTCGAGCGGACCAGGGAATACAAGATGCCGCTGGTCCTGGCTTTTGTCGACTATGAGAAGGCCTTCGACTCGGTCGAGATTAACGCCGTGTTGCTCGCCCTCCAACAACAAGGCATCGGTGACGAGTACGTGGCCCTACTGCAGGAGCTGAACAGCAACTGCGCCACCACCATCACCCTGTTCGACCGGCCGCTTAATATCAAGGTCGGCCGCGGGGTCAAGCAGGGAGACACCATCTCGCCCAAGCTTTTCACCGCTTGTCTCGAGCAAATTTTCCGGCAGCTCAGCTGGGACGAGGTCGGCATCAAGATCAACGGCCGCTGGCTCAATCACTTGCGCTTTGCCGATGACATCGTGCTGATAGGCTGTTCGGCGGTTGATGTACAGCAGCGGCTTGACCAGCTCAACCAGGCTGGTGCCCGGTTCGGCCTCAAAATCAATCTGGCCAAAACTAAGTGGATGCGCAACGACCAGGTGGCCGACACCACCCTCCATGTCGACCAGCATCAGCTCCAGCAAGTAGATAGCTATATCTACTTGGGCCAGGAGCTGACCATCGACCACAAGATTGGCCGAGAACTGGCACGACGACGCCGAGCAGCCTGGGTCAGCTTCGGCTCAATTGCCGAGACGGCCAACAATAGAGCCATTGACCCGGACATCAGGGCTGCCCTATTCAACAGCACCGTCCTGCCTGCCATGCTCTATGGGGCTGAGACCTGGACAATGACGGCGGCCGACCGGTTAAAGCTGGCCGTGACTGAACGCGCAATCGAGCGCCGTATGATCGGGGTCAAACAGACCGACCACGTCCGCAACGAGCAGTTGCGGGCCATGACCAGGGTGGACGACGCGGTGGACCTGGCCAACAAGGCCAAGAAGCGCTGGGCCGGGCACCTGATGCGGCGTACGGACGAAAGATGGACGCGCGAAGTCACCGTCTGGCTGCCGATCGACATCAAGCGGCCACGTGGACGCCCTGCAACACGATGGCGCGACTCGCTACGACAAGATCTGGGACACAATTGGATGAGGCTCGCCCAGGACCGACAGACCTGGACAGATCGTTGTGGTCTGCGCTGACCACTTTTGGCCGGTGAAGACAGACCGATTCTGGATTCTGGATATGCTGGGAACATTTAAGAGTGATATTGATTGAATATGTATGTCGGCCTTAAAAAAATGACACAAATAATGCTTAATTTCACCTTAAAAGTTGGTATTTTGCATATATATACATAAAAAAGGCAGTGAGCCTCCATTATATCTTTGCTCTGACCCTTGACTATCGATCTAGAAACTTAATTTCCTCATCTTGATTGCCTACTTACAAAAAAACTCGGGGAAAATGGTCCAACGACTGAGCAGGATAGGCAATTTGGCGGCCATTTTGATATGCAAATTAGAAGGTAAAAAACTCAAAATTTCACTTGGGTACCAGTTTTTTTTGACTCAGCACCCTTGAAATATGTAAAGTAGGCCGGTTCCCGACTTGTACCCATAAATGCTCCTCACTTCTTATAGAAGGCCATTTTTCTAATGATCTAATGATTTCTAAAGGTCTAATGATCATGAATCACGTTTGCTACTAGCTAGTTAGTCACGTTGGTTTTGTTGACGGAACGGCGCTTCTCGTGTGCTGCGCTAATCACTCCGCCCAAGTAGCAGTGCTTCGCCTTCTGAGCAAATAGTTCCCAGTATTTAAATGTTTAAAAAATGGCTGTGTCTCATATGACCTTGTTATTTGTACACACTGTGACTATACAAATCACAACATGTAAATAGGCGTTATTTTGTCACTTATTGGGATTAGTTTGCTAGCTGTAGCCATTTACATCCAGTCTTTGTGCTAAGATAGGCTAGCAGTGGGTGCGTCAGACAGAGTTACGGCACGCACAGAGATGAAAAAGGTATGTATGGGCTTATCTAACTCTGGGGGATACGGTGAATAAGCTAAAGTCCCAAAAAGTCGAAGTGTTCCTTTAATTATACTAATGGCTAATTACACCGTCTACAAATGAATAAAACTGAGCGGAGGTCAGGTAAAAACCATAGACACTTGTATGTTTCACTGCTGAGGATGAATTCAGTGAATCCACATGATACACACACACACACACACACACACACACACGCACGCACGTCTATTGTGCTTTCTAATGAAAATAAAAATGATTATAGTTTGATATTTTTTAATGATGTAAGATCCACATGTGGATGAACATCTTTCACTAAAATGAAAGTGAGTGTATAATGTGTGTATCTATCACATAACAAACCTTCTGTTTTCTCATCAGGATGATTCTCCTTCTTCTTCTGCTGTGCTTTATCAGTTATAGCGGTCAGTGTCATTTATTTAATTTAGTTTTTTAGTTCAAGCTAAAGTTATTCTAGTGGATTGTTTTTCTGTCTCTCAGCTCATCTCTAGGTTTATACTGTCATCAACATCTGAAACATGTGTAATGTGGCACTTCTAATATTGTTGGCTACTTGTTGCCTTCATTTATTTATTTATTTATTTTAATCCAGTTCACTAAAATAACTCCACTAGAATATTTAAGATCATATTGATTTAAGACATTAATTTTCCAGTATTGATAGTGTGTATTGAGTGAATATTGCTGTGTGTATTTGCAGGATCCTCCACTAAAGCTGTGTCAGGAATAAAGGGAGGAAACGTCACTCTATCATGTGGATCTGAGGACAGAGAGATTGTGGAGATCAGATTAATCAGTGTGTTAAAGGGTAACTAAACCCTAAACCAACTTTTTTTAGTTAATGATCTGTAAGAATGGGGCTTTATTAGTGCTGTTCATTGATTCGAGTAACTTTTTTGACATTTGGGTATAAAGTGTTTTAATTTTACAATATATGGTGTAAAAACGTCTGAGTGCTGCCCTCTTAAGGTTGAACGGTGGCTACTGCAGTTGAATTTTCCTATTGGATGTTTGCGGTGGCAGGTGACGTAAGCAGGTTCCAGCTCACCACGCCCCTGGTACGAGCTAGCGTAGATTTATCTGTATTGTACAGTGGTCAGGAGGGTACGTAGGTGTAGTGTTGCTGGTTGCAACAGCACTGCTGGACTGCATAGCTTTCCAGCAGACTTGGAGATTAGGCGCCAGTGTTTGCATGCACTTGGCCTGGAAGACCGTGAGTGTGAAACCTGCATTTTACGCGTGATTGCTTCTCCAACGCAATAGAGGTGGAAATTGGCTTCTCCACACAGCTCGCGCTGAAAAGCGACGCAGTGTCAAACGCTGCTCCTCCTGCATGGACTCCACCACCGCAGCGGCGTCTTGATGTGAGTGATCATATATATTTTTATCACAATTTATGGTTAGGCTAAAGTTAATCCTCTGGGGTCGACAAACGCGTCGGCACATTTTGATGAATTTTTTCACATAGCGGCAAAATATGAATATGCCTATAGAGAGCGCGCGCTATTGACATCAACTCGATAAAACTCATCAGATGCATGTACTTTACGTCGTCTTGCGACCCTGTGAGTCATTCTCCATTTTAGAGAGTCTGACAGCAGGTCTCAGGTGCACGCCCCCCCGCTCACGGTTCGTCCCCTCTATCTCCGCTGGGGTCTGCCCTCTTTTCTAGCATTTTTCAAATATTGCCAGTGGGTGGAGTCGGGCTCTGACCAGGGGTTTAGTTACCCTTTAAAAATCATCCGTGAGTGTGTGAAGAAAAACTGCAGTGGTCGAATGTTTAAAGAAGGATCATGTGACGTCGTCATCAAGGATCTGATCTACAGTGACGCAGGGAAATACTTTTTATATGTTTATTACACTAATGATCAGACAGAAGAGAAGCGACTAATCCTGGAGTATCATCTTCATATTCATGGTAAAGTCAAAACTGATCAAACCATCATCATGTGTTTCTGGATCTCCTCTAATAGTGTTGGTATTGTGTGCAGGACTAGAAACAGCAGAAACACTGAAGCGGACAAGCTTAATATTCAGAGTGGATTGGGGTTTCCCAGTGTTTACATCTCGTCCCTCAATCCTATATGTGATTATGGTCTTGATTAAATGACACTATTATAATAATGATTAATGATGAATGTCTGTGTTCCTCCTCAGATGAGATCTCTGTGAAGAAAGGAGAGGATCTGAAGTTGGATGTTCTGTTGATCAATGCTGATAAAGTGGAGAGAAACTCTAGTGAAGGCTGGACAGAGGTGTGGACGAGAGGTCACGGGGTCAACAGTGATCGACTGACCGTCAGTGACGAGACTCTGATCATTAATGAGTTTACAGTCACTGACACTGGAACATACAGAGTTCTGGATTATGAAGGAGAAACCTTGATCACAGTCTCAGTCACAGGTGAGAGAAGATCAGTGGATGAGGAGAGATATTATGTTTAATCAGTAAATTAATCCTAAACTGCACGACTAACCTTTCAATATTCTGCACAGAATCTGTTCTAGACTGGAAGGGAAATCTGATCGACACAGACAGTGGCGGTTCTACATTGAATTTCGCTCGTTTCTAAATTGGGCACCTGATGGCTTGACCTTTCTTGTCCATGATCCATCTCTTATTTGGATGAAATGTGCGTTATTTGGAAGAAAGTCGAGGCGTGACTGACTTAGATAACTATATGGATCCCCCCCCCCCCCCCCCCCCCTCCTTGTCCGTTCCATTTGGGAGAGACCCAGAGGTGAACTGTCATCCACGCCCGCGCCTCTGCGCCCCCTCCCCTTTCCCCTTCTCAAACAAACAGCTTCTGTGCACGGCATCTTCTCAGCAAGCAGGGGCGCCTGCAGCTGCAGGGGGCGCAAATTTGCCAATTCCCCACACAGTGAAATTATAGATAATAGAAAACCGCTTCGCGGCGCAGATTTATTTTTTGTATTTTTATTTTCTGCTCGTGCCGGCGGCGCCGCCCCCCCAAAAATGCCGCCCCGGGCGATTGCCCGGTTCGCCCGTGCCAAAAACCGCTACTGGACACAGATGAAGACAAAACTGACGACACTGAACATCGAAGTGAGTAAAACATGAGGCATGAGAGCTTTACAGGAGTTCTTAAACTGGGAATTCAACATTTAGAAAAACTCTGTTCCCACTTTCTCCTTAACCTGTAGATCACTGGATGCTGATGCTGCCGATTGGACTGACTGTGGTTCTGGTTCTGATGGTTCGGACTGATGTCGTGTTACACAGACGTCTAGACAGTGATTACTTGAAGGGGGTAAGACTGAGTTCAGGGATCCAGAAGTGTTGAGAGTCAATGACGATGAAGGATCTGTGGATCATCATTAAACTACTGTAGTTCTCCAGTTCAGTCTCAGACGGCTCTCTATCGTCTCAGGACTCGTGTTGGACTCGCTCATTGGTCTTGACAAATGTTCTGTTCTCGACGAGTCCAGCAATATATGCTTTTTTCTGCTTCAAAACAAAACCATTTCCTTCAGAGGAATCTGTCAACATATTTCTGCAATATATATTTAGTTTTCAGTGCGTATGAACATGTGTGCTGCAGTCCATACCTCAGGAGTCTGTGTGAGACAATCTGCTCTTACTATTAATGTAAAGCAGCCTTAAATATATCATACATGATCTAGGAATTATTGTTTCTATTTAATCTGTCAGTTGATGACTGAGAATGAGTGTCTGAAACAGTGTGTGTGTGTGTGTGTGTGCATATGTATATTTTGTACAGGTTTCTATGTAAATATTTATGTATATTTTGCTTTGTCTGTTTATTAGGACGTCTGCACTGTAAATCTGCAAAAACTGTGAAAAACTAAATTAAACCACTTTTGTAAGAAACATTTTTGTTGGTATGTATTTTTGTATCCAATCCAACTTTTATTTTTTTATTATTAAGCACTTTAAAACAACCAAAGTTGACCAAAGTGCTGTACAGGAAAATTACGCAAAATTACATATAAATTACAACAATAAAATTAAACGACATAAACATAAGTACAAATAATAGCCACGCATTAAAAGCAATCAAAATAAGAAATTAAATCAAGTAAATAAAGTCAACATCTTACTAGGTGTCAAAGGCCACAGAGAAAAGATGGGTTTTAAGACGGGTTTTAGAAACAGACAGAAGTGGGCAGAGGCAGATCAGTCCATAGATTAGGAGCAGACACAACAAAGGCACAGTCCCGTCTGAGCCTCCGCTTAGTTTGAGGCCCTCAAGAACAGCTGATCATCTGACCTGAGAGAGCGGACTGAGGCCCTCAAGAGCAGCTGATCATCTGACCTGAGAGAGCAGACTGAGGCCCTCAAGAGCAGCTGATCATCTGACCCGAGAGAGCGGACTGAGGCCCTCAAGAGCAGCTGATCATCTGACCTGAGAGAGCGGACTGAGGCCCTCAAGAGCAGCTGATCATCTGACCTGAGAGAGCAGACTGAGGCCCTCAAGAGCAGCTGATCATCTGACCTGAGAGAGCAGACTGAGGCCCTCAAGAGCAGCTGATCATCTGACCCGAGAGAGCGGACTGAGGCCCTCAAGAGCAGCTGATCATCTGACCTGAGAGAGCAGACTGAGGCCCTCAAGAGCAGCTGATCATCTGACCTGAGAGAGCAGACTGAGGCCCTCAAGAGCAGCTGATCATCTGACCTGAGAGAGCGGACAGGCCCTCAAGAGCAGCTGATCATCTGACCTGAGAGAGCAGACTGAGGCCCTCAAGAACAGCTGATCATCTGACCTGAGAGAGCGGACTGAGGCCCTCAAGAGCAGCTGATCATCTGACCTGAGAGAGCAGACTGAGGCCCTCAAGAACAGCTGATCATCTGACCTGAGAGAGCGGACTGAGGCCCTCAAGAGCAGCTGATCATCTGACCTGAGAGAGCAGACTGAGGCCCTCAAGAACAGCTGATCATCTGACCTGAGAGAGCGGACTGAGGCCCTCAAGAGCAGCTGATCATCTGACCTGAGAGAGCGGACTGAGGCCCTCAAGAGCAGCTGATCATCTGACCTGAGAGAGCAGCTGATCATCTGACCTGAGAGAGCAGACTGAGGCCCTCAAGAGCAGCTGATCATCTGACCTGAGAGAGCAGACTGAGGCCCTCAAGAGCAGCTGATCATCTGACCTGAGAGAGCGGACTGAGGCCCTCAAGAGCAGCTGATCATCTGACCCGAGAGAGCGGACTGAGGCCCTCAAGAGCAGCTGATCATCTGACCTGAGAGAGCGGACTGAGGCCCTCAAGAGCAGCTGATCATCTGACCTGAGAGAGCGGACTGAGGCCCTCAAGAGCAGCTGATCATCTGACCTGAGAGAGCGGACTGAGGCCCTCAAGAGCAGCTGATCATCTGACCTGAGAGAGCGGACGGGTGTATAAGAGTGTAGAAGCTCAGAGGCCCTCAAGAGCAGCTGATCATCTGACCTGAGAGAGCGGACAGGCCCTCAAGAGCAGCTGATCATCTGACCTGAGAGAGCAGACTGAGGCCCTCAAGAACAGCTGATCATCTGACCTGAGAGAGCGGACTGAGGCCCTCAAGAGCAGCTGATCATCTGACCTGAGAGAGCAGACTGAGGCCCTCAAGAACAGCTGATCATCTGACCTGAGAGAGCGGACTGAGGCCCTCAAGAGCAGCTGATCATCTGACCTGAGAGAGCAGACTGAGGCCCTCAAGAACAGCTGATCATCTGACCTGAGAGAGCGGACTGAGGCCCTCAAGAGCAGCTGATCATCTGACCTGAGAGAGCGGACTGAGGCCCTCAAGAGCAGCTGATCATCTGACCTGAGAGAGCAGACTGAGGCCCTCAAGAGCAGCTGATCATCTGACCTGAGAGAGCAGACTGAGGCCCTCAAGAGCAGCTGATCATCTGACCTGAGAGAGCGGACTGAGGCCCTCAAGAGCAGCTGATCATCTGACCCGAGAGAGCGGACTGAGGCCCTCAAGAGCAGCTGATCATCTGACCTGAGAGAGCGGACTGAGGCCCTCAAGAGCAGCTGATCATCTGACCTGAGAGAGCGGACTGAGGCCCTCAAGAGCAGCTGATCATCTGACCTGAGAGAGCGGACTGAGGCCCTCAAGAGCAGCTGATCATCTGACCTGAGAGAGCGGACGGGTGTATAAGAGTGTAGAAGCTCAGAGAGGTATGGCGGGGCAAGACCATTCAGAGATTTAAAAGCTAATAACAGAATTTTAAAATGGATCCTACAGTGAATAGGCAGCCAGTGGAGTGAGGCTAAAATAGGGGAAATGTGCTCATGTTTACGTGTGCCAGTTAAAAGACGTGATATGAGATATGAGGTTTTGGACTGTGTCTGTTGGACTGCCGGTGCTTCTGGCGTTCTGCTGGCTCTGATTATATTTGCTGTCATCAAGAAACACAAATGTTTGATTAGGAAAACAGAACATAATTCCTCCCAAGCTGATCATGACCAAAGGATCCCAGTGGAAAATATTGTACAGTAGTTCAGATTCTCCAGAACATCTAGTAATGTCACTGCCTTCAGAACCAACAGATCTGATCAGGATTATGCCAACATATCTGCATTTACAACATCTGGACTACATCTGCACTCCTGTGTGTTCACTGGTTAAAGTGAGCTATAAAGATCAGCTGGAAACTGAAAGATGACCAAGTCTAATGCATGAAGTTTTGCTTCTATTGAATCCATCAATTATTGATGAAAAAAAAAAAACTCACAGTATTAACAGTGAACAAGCATGTCATAAACTTATTTGTAATATTATGGTGAACTATGAAGAGAATGTTTAAATGGTTTACGTTTGCTGCATTTACTCGACTGCGTCTCTGTGAAGCTCAGACTCACAACACTGAAGTTCCCTTTCGTTGTCACTCCGAGTTACGTCGGATGACGACGAATGGGGTTTCGCTTAGAAATCCTATCATCTTCGAGTATTAAAACACGAGCCAATGGCAATGAAATGCCATGGGTCTGCGGAATTTGCATAGCGTAACTCCGTCCCACGCAGGGGGTATATAAGGAAGTGCGCGAGCAACATGCAGACTATGTTTTCGCTTCGGAGCCAAGTTCAGTACTTCACTCCACAAGCCTTTTGAGTGTCATCTCAAATCTCTTCGAGACGAGCGGCTCTTCAGTGTGTTGGTGTGACGGCGCTTCCAGCGAGATCGCATTTCCTGCTGCTGATTTGTGCAGTAATCTGCCGACAGTGAGTGTGTTTCTCCCTGGGTGCTTCAGCACTCTGCTGAGCTTTTCCACTCTCTAAAAAGAGCTGCACGCGGCACGTCTTTTTCAAGACGGTTCGCCCGTGTATTTTCTGGATGTGTGTGCGTCAGTCATCTGCCTAACGGTCGCGAATGCTGTTTTGCGTGTTGGGCTTTATCACGCTTGGCAGCGCTCGTTGATGAGTCATGTTTTCATTGCGGGAACATGACCATCGCGATGTTTATAGATCAAGACTCAATGATCTCCATGTGAGTAGAGTCCCCTCTGCCACACCCCAATTTATCTCTTCCTCGAGAAGGGATACTTTGGCTGGTGGCCAGGGTGATCTGAGGGTTTGGTGTGGCACAACAACCGACGATTCAATTCCTCGGGCCACACCCCCCTCCACATCGCAGACCATGCACTCACAGCATCACAAGGCGGGCTTGATTCCTCTGGAAATGAAGTTTCGACTGCGTTGCCTCCCACGGGAGTGCCATCGTTGCCGGGACCGATCCAGAGCTGTCAGCCATGCTTTCCCGGGCAGCTGAAAGCATCGGCTGGAGTGGCCCCGCCCTCCCCCCGAGCGCTGTAAGCTTCTCCCGGACGTGCATCAGGACGCCTGCGCTGCGCGAGACTCCACGTGACTTTCGCGGCCCGCGGGTGTCCTCCGCCTTCGCTGCTTTCGATCGCACGGCGATCATGGTCTGTATGTTCCCTGTCACTATAGTGGCACGGTCATGCAGTGCTGTGTGTCGCCTGCGCCTTCGATGCAGTGCTGTCCCGGGAGTTCTGTCGAACCGGCCGCAGTGGAACGCTAGTCCTTCCCTGGCCGACCCTGGCAGAACGCGGAAATTCTAACCACGCCCCTATGCTGGGACGCTATGCCTCCCATGCCCGGCCTGGTTGTTCCGCCACGCACACTACTGACCTCGCTCTCGGGCGACATCGGTACCTGCGTGATCCTGGGTCAGGTGATGTCCATTATGTGGTCCAGACATGGGCTTAGCCAGGTTGATGTGGCAGGGTCTGAGAATTCATTTTCTCAGCTCCCCCATGTCCCAGGCTGAGCTCTTTGGCGGTGTGGCTTCGACCACCTGAAGCAGACTCGGGTCCGGCACCGATGGTCATCCATCCGTGCGGCCTCCTCAGTCTGCTTCCCGCCAAGCCCCCCTCCATGCGGCTGCTCCCCTCTGGCCTGCAAACGGACCTGAGCAGGAGGAAGCCGCAGGAGGGCGGCGCTGCCCGTCTCCGCCCCTTAGACTGCCACACCAGCCTAAGCAGCACCTTGAGGCGGGCAGCCTGGTCGGCGGGGTGGTTGAGGACTGCGCCCAACAGTCTTCGATCAATCCACAAGCAGACTGAGGCTTCTGCACTGACGGTCATCCGTCGGTGTGGTCTGCTTAGTCTGCTTCCCACCGACGCCGCCTCCTTGCGGCTCCTCCCTCGAGCCTTCACTGGCCTGAGCACAAGGGGGTCGCTGGAGGCTGGCACCGCCTGTCTCTGCCCCTTAGCCGGCTAACACCTGGCTGAGCAGCACAAACCTGAGACAGGCAGCTTGGAGTTAGGGCTCAGTTCTTCAGGAGCTGGTAGCAGGACCACTCCTTCCCCCGCTTGAGGGCTGGGTGAAGATCTCTACAAAAGAACTAATGCTCTTTCTCTGAGCCCCAAGAGGCTGTGGATGACAGCACGCGCCGCCCACGGGCCACGCTCCTCTCATCCCCCTCTGTCGCCAGACCCCTGCCAGAGCACGCCCTCGTGGGACGCTGGTCCTCCCCTGGCCTCCTCTGGCAGGACGCGGTTTATGGCCGTGCCCCCGCACCGGGCCGCTATGCCACCCACGCCTGGGCCGGTCATTCCGCCTCGCTGCACCCCCGACAGTACGTCTGTGGTTCGAATAACCCCGCTGGCGCAGTTTCTGGAGGCCTGGCTAGAGCTTTCCGGACTGTCCCGCCGGGTCGGAGAACCATCAGGCTCGGCTACGTGATTCAGTTCGCGTGGTCTCCTCCCCGCCTCAGGGGAATCCGCTCACTATGGCCGGTGGCAATGCCCCTGTCATGAGAGCGGAGGTCGCTACCCTACTGGCGAGGGGTGCGATCGAGACTGTCCCTCCAGCCGAAATGAAGTCTGGGTTTTACAGCCCCTACTTTATTGTACCGAAGAATCCGGTGGGTTACGACCAATCCTGGACCTGCGCGTCTTGAACCGCTCCCTTCAAAAAAGAGGACGCCGTTCAAGATGCTCACGGCCAAACGCTTTTTCAAATGCGTGCGGCCGCAGGATTGGTTTGCAGCGATCGACCTGAAGGACGCCTACTCCCATGTCTCCATTTTTCCTCGACACAGACCGTTTCTACGGTTTGCTTTCGAGGGACAGGCATACAGTACGCGGTTCTCCCTTTCGGGTTAGCCCTGTCTCCTCGCGTC
This sequence comes from Leuciscus idus, assembly GCA_021554675.1. Classification (NCBI taxonomy): domain Eukaryota; kingdom Metazoa; phylum Chordata; class Actinopteri; order Cypriniformes; family Leuciscidae; genus Leuciscus; species Leuciscus idus. The sequence continues at coordinate 41,152,950 of CM038628.1, read as the reverse complement.
TTCACGAAGGTTGTCGAGGCAGCCCTTGTTCCCCTACGCGAACACGGGGTTCGCATCCTGAACTATCTCGACGACTGGCTGATCCTAGCTCACTCTCGAGACCAGGTTTGCGAACACAGGGACCTTGTGCTCCGGCACCTAGCTCGTCTGGGCCTTCGGGTCAACTGGGAGAAGAGCAAACTCTGCCCCGTGCAGAGGATCTCTTTTCTCGGTATGGAGATCGACTAGGTCGCCATGTGCGCGCAGCTTACGAGCGAGCGCGCGTAGTCACTGCTGACTTGTCTTCGCCAATTCAAGGGCAAGAATGCGGTTCCACTGAAACTATTTCAGAGGCTCCTGGGGCATATGGCATCCGCAGCCGCAGTAACGCCGCTCGGATTGCTTCATATGAGACCGCTTCAGCTTTGGCTTCACGATCGAGTCCCGAGGTGGGCATGGCAACACGGCACGCTCCGAGTCCCAGTGACTCCGACCTGCCGTCAGACCTTCACCCCGTGGTCGAACCTCAATTTTCTACGGGCTAGAGTGCCCTTAGAACGAGCTTCCAGGCATGTTGTTGTCTCCACAGATGCCTCCACCACGGGCTGGGGTGCCATGTGCAATGGACATGCTGCTGCAGGTTCCTGGACAGGTCCTCAGCGCCTTTTGCATGTCAATTGCCTCGAGTTGCTGGCCGTACGCCTTGCCCTGCACCGCTTCCGAGCGTTGCTCAAGGGTCAACACGTACTAGTCCGATCAGACAATACCGCCACAGTAGCGTACATCAACCATCAAGGTGGTCTACGCTCCCGCCGTATGTCGCAACTCGCCCGCCACCTCCTCATATGGAGTCAGAAGCATCTGAGGTCGCTTCGAGCCATTTATATCCGGGGACACCTGAACCAGGCGGCCGACGAGCTGTCTCGAGTTCGGCCTCTCGCTGGAGAATGGCGACTCCATCCCCAGTCGGTCCAGCTGATTTGGGATCAGTTCGGAGACGCACAGGTAGATCTGTTTGCCTCCCACGACTCGTCCCACTGCGACCTGTTTTATTCCCTGTCCGAGGGCACGCTCGGCACGGATGCACTGGCGCACAGCTGGCCGCGGGGCCTACGCAAGTATGCGTTTCCCCCAGTGAGCCTCCTTGCGCAGACTTTGCGCAAGATCAGGGAGGACGAGGAGCAGGTAATATTGGTTGCCCCGTATTGGCACAACCGCACCTGGTTCCCAGAACTAGTTCTCCTCGCGACAGCACCTCCCTGGCCAATTCCTCTGAGGAAGGACCTGCTTTCTCAGGGACGGGGCACCCTTTGGCACCCTCATCCCGATCTTTGGAACCTCCACGTGTGGCTCCTGGACGGGAGGAGGTAGGTTTGAGTACCCTACCACCAGCGGTGGTGGCTACCATCACTTCCGCTAGAGCATCGTCCACGAAACATGCCTATGCGTTGAAGTGGAACCTCTTCGTCAACTGGTGTTCTTCTAAACAGCAAGAACCCACGAAATGCCCGATCAGTGTCGTGCTTTCCTTCCTGCAAGAAGGGTTGGAGCGAAGGCTGTCTCCCTCCACCCTGAAAGTGTATGTTGCCGCTATTGCCGCACATCACGATGCAGTTGAAGGTAAGTCTCTGGGGAAGCACGACCTGATCATCAGGTTCCTGAGAGGAGCAAGGAGACTAAATCCTCCTCGCTCTCCTCTCGTTCCCTCTTGGGACCTCTCAGTGGTTCTAACTGCCCTGCAGAGTGCTCCCTTTGAGCCTCTGCAATCAGTGGAGCTTAAGTTCCTGTCTATGAAGACAGCGCTCCTGGTTGCATTGGCCTCCATCAAGAGGGTAGGGGACCTGCAGGCATTCTCGGTTGACGAAGCGTGCCTGGAATTCGGGCCGGCTATCTCTCACGTGATCCTGAGACCCCGGCCTGGATATGTACCCAAGGTTCCCACCACACCCTTTCGAGACCAGGTGGTGAACCTGCAAGCGCTGCCCTTGGAGGAGGCAGACCCAGCCTTGGCACTGCTCTGTCCAGTACGCGCCCTCCGTGCTTACGTAGACAGAACGCAGTGTTTCAGGACCTCAGACCAGCTCTTTGTCTGTCATGGTGGGAAGCTGAAGGGAAAGGCTCTCTCGAAGCAAAGGTTGTCTCACTGGATAGTGGACGCCATTGCTTTGGCTTACCAGCAGCAAGGTCGACCGTGCCCCCTTGGTGTGACGGCCCACTCCACCCGGAGTGTGGCATCCTCTTGGGTTCTAGCGCATGGCGCCTCGCTAACAGACATCTGCAGAGCTGCAGGCTGGGCGACACCTAATACTTTCGCGAGATTCTACAATCTCCGAGTTGAGCCAGTTTCTTCTCATGTACTCGCTTCAACTAGCCGGTGCTAGATTCTGCTCAGGTGTCTTCGCTTGCTCGCCATTCCTCTCCACGGACGGGATACGTGCGATATTTCCTCAGGTGAGCCTCATAAGCCCTGAGTCTCCTCCAGCACTGTTGACGTCAACGCCAGAGTTATGCCACCGGCAGCTTTCGCGCTTGGCTAGGTGCCTCCATGTGCATGGTTCCCCCTCCGGGCGACCCCCACATGTGTATTCCACTGTAAGCCTCTTTGAGCATGTGTCTTTCCCTTGGCAAGCCACCTTGCCACCCCTGGGGTTGAAATATTCCACCTGCGGCTGGACACCCCAGTGACTCCGTATGCAGCCCTTCGGGGTCATATGTGTTTTCCAAGTCCCCCCCTTCGGGTTGGGCATGATTGCATATTTCCACTGAGATATGCTTCCCAGTGTACCTTGGTATTCCTGTGTTAAGTAGGAGTCCTTCGTCCGTGCCAGTCTCACGACAGGGAGCTCAGACTTACGCAGGGCACTGGAAGACAGTCGAGAGGTGGCGTGATTACACTGGGAACCCCATTCGTCGTCATCCGACGTAACTCGGAGTGACAACGAAAGGGAACGTCTCGGTTACGTATGTAACCCTCGTTCCCTGAGTAGGGAACGGAGACGTTACGTTTCCCTGCCACTTCCGCTGTACCGCTGGAACGCCTGAGTTCAGTCTCGGCTCCTCAGCGAAGACATAGTCTGCATGTTGCTCGCGCACTTCCTTATATACCCCCTGCGTGGGACGGAGTTACGCTATGCAAATTCCGCAGACCCATGGCATTTCATTGCCATTGGCTCGTGTTTTAATACTCGAAGATGATAGGATTTCTAAGCGAAACCCCATTCGTCGTCATCCGACGTAACGTCTCCGTTCCCTACTCAGGGAACGAGGGTTACATACGTAACCGAGACGTTTCTGATCATTAAATGTGCCGTATGTTCATTTAACCGGTTTATGACGTCAAAACCCAGAAGACTGATTCACCAGCGCTTCCCTACAGTATTTATTAGTATTATTTATTTACGAATTTTTACTGCTATTGTTATTTTGTATTTTATTGTTGTGTGATTTGTCAATTAATAAAGATGTGTTTCCATTTATGAGTAAAATAAGGTGTTTTTATGTTTGGTGAGCTGGTGTACTTAAAAATTGCAATGCCATCCATAATATCAAGTTATTATGCAGTAAGTTGTAAAAAACAAACAAACAAACAAAAACTCAATGTGGACTCATGTCTTATGCCTTCATGTTCCTGCAAAAGTGTGTTTATGAATGTATAGTTTCCACAGTTACACAGAGTTACTGCATAACTTCAATTAGTGCAACATACAAACCTAATAAAGTATTTATAGAAAATAGATTTATAATAAAGAAAACCGAGTTACACTTTATTTTAAGGTGTCAAAATAAAAGTCACAGTATTAAAGTTAATTTATGAATTAATATGCGAATTTTTAAATAAATAATTTACTAAATCATGTCAGTCACTGAACATCATGCTGTATTTTTTTGACAGCTCAATCTGCTTCGAAAACATAACCAGTAGAAGAAAATATTGAGCAATCATACTATAAATAATGGCCAAATATTATTTAATTTTTTCTTGAATCGCTCATCTTTGTGGGATACTTTTGGTTAGAGACGGGAGAAACTGTGAACGAAACTCTTCCACAAACTGTGTAAATGCAGTGAAACTCAGTCAAAACATGCAGAAAACACCTTTACCAGCCAATTACAAATGTTTTATTGAAAGTAAAATCTATTAAATACATTTAACAAATCATCTAATACCATTAAATATCATGTTTCTGTATAATATGTGTTATTTAGTGCTTGTTTAATAAATAGCTTGTTTACCTGGACCAATAATATATTATTACCCCAAAAGCTTCGTTTTTATTATACAAATGTGTCATTTATTAAAATAAAACTTGAAACTTGAAACTGCTGTTTCTGGTCTATAGGGGCTGTTGACAAGAGTACTTGATGTATTAGATGCACGATTGAATTTTTATATAATGTAGTAAATGGGACAAGTTACAAAAATAGACAAGGTTGTCCAGTAGAGGGCGGCATGGGTTTGCATATGTTACCTTTTCTATGGGGTAGAGATGCACTGGGGTAGAGAGCAGTGTTGTCCCGGTGTCAGTCTGTAATCTGATGAGACGGTGTCGAGATGCACGTCGTCCGCTCTGCACCAGTTAATACAGATTTAAAGTATTTATCTCCATGTCTCCACATTTATGATGCACCAAAGGATATTACATATATGGCGACTAGGATGGGATAAAAAGGCACTAAGGAACCAGGCTGAAAATTGTACACGGAGTACAGACCACGCAGAGAAGAGCAGTCTGTGGATACTGTAAACACGATGGCAGCGCTGGTAGGAACGGTGAGCCCTTTTGACGGCGAGACATCAACCCATATTTGCAAATATACTATGTTAACAGTTGTAGGACTCCCTATTGCCTCTCTTAGGCTCCCTATATTTGTCCTGACGTAGATGCTCTCCCTGACATAGATTGAGAAATGTTTTTTCTTTTCGCCCAGTCTGAGTTGTAGGTTGTAAATCTTTTTTTTTTTTTTCGTTTTTTTTACACTGGTGGCTCATCCGATTTTGTTGTGTTATCCTCTTCATCCGTCTCTCCCCCCATTTCACAAAACTGAGTAAATAGAAAGTTTTAAAAAAGCTAGCTACAGTAGCAACTGACCTCACGCTGTTTCATCCTGGATGTGTGTGGATCATAGGTGTGGATGCGTGCGACCGACCAACAGCACAGGCAGTTGCTAGGCGATGGGCGATAAGTTGAGCTTCCAATCAAATAAACGTTGCCAATCCACTGTTTAACCGTTTTTACCTGTTTATGGACACAGGATTGGATGTACACAACCATGAAGAAAACACAGTAACAGTAGAAGGAAACGGTTTAATTTGAAACCAGGAAATTCTACTTTAGAAGTGCATTTTCACAAAAAAAAACAAAGAAAAAAAAACAACGGGACAATTCGTGTCCCGGGAAAGAATATAAATTTTCCGGGGCTGTCTTCAAAAAAGAGAGCAATCCCTAGAAAACCGGGACGGGTGGCAACGCTAGGTGTCACAATCATCAGCAAGGAGCAATTCTCCAAGCTTTGGAAAAGAACAGACATGCCCGAGTGGAGATCATGCACTCTGAACTTGAAGACATATACAGGTGAGAAGATGGGGGTGCTGGGACAACTAGTCTCAGGAAGAGTGACATGCCAGGAAGTAGAAACAAACTGGCGATGGTCGTAGTAGAAGGGGGAGGGCCAAACTTGTTGGGTCGCGGCTGGCTGAGTGACTTACTGTACGTTCACACCGCCGCCGACTTGAGCTTCCAAAGTTACCGGAAGTCATTCATTTTCAATGGAAGCTGGCTTCTCTCAGCTGCAAGGAGCGTCAAATCCATCGGCGTCGCGTTTTGGGCGTTTTGAGCGTCAATCAGAAAGTTGAAAGTAGCTCAACTTTATGGTAATGAGCTATGACGCGGTTCAGCGGCAAGCAGCGGCAAAACGCCAGAAACCAATCAGAATATAGACGTCCTTCGCGCTGGCTGATTCCGGAGAAACATACGATGTAAACTTTCGTTTCTACCAAAACATTCCGAGAAAATGGAGAAGTTGATCATCGCCGTTGCTGGGTTTCTTAACATTATCGGATTAATTGCACAGTTTAACCATAGAGTGAAAGTTTATCATTTGCATGTGTTTTTAAGTCCTGTCAGTTTAACAGGGCTTGCTTGACAGGGCATATATAAGAACAAGCAGAGAGAGAGAGAGCCCCGGCCGCGCGCGCGCACTCACTATTAATGATGATAATAATAGCTAAATATTATTTTTTCCCGACCAAATGTGACCAAAACGGTTATAAAAATGCTGTCATTATAACATTTCATGGTGTGACACAGACTTCAGAGCGGTCAAAGCGTCAACAAGCTTCCCCGTACTTTTTGACAAGCGTCCTTGACAGGGCGGCCAGAGCTTCTTTGCAGCTCAAGTCGGTGGCGGTGTGAACGTACAGTTAGGGCTGCTGCCACAGCTGGTAAATAAAGTTAAAACGACTCCAGCTCAATGGCACTGGCAAAGGCACACTGAAGTGTTCAAAGAAGAGCTGGGACAGCTTAAAGGGGTCATATAATGCCATTTTTGTACAAGCTAATATGATTCTTTAGGGTCTAAATTAAAAGTTTGTAATATACTTTAATTAAAAATTCTCATTAGTATTGTAAGAAAACACTAATTTCACCTGCTCAAAAACAGCTCTGTTTTCAGCACGCCGTTTCAGTGCATGTGTCTTTAAATGATAATGAGCTTTGCTCACCCCGCCCCTCTGTTCTGTGCCTACACCGTATCTAACACAATAACCACGCGTTGTTCATTATAAACGTGGGATTATGAATTATATTGAGAACGTCGTACATAGAAAACATGCCGTAATGTACCCGGAGTGTAAAGCTTAGATGCATTCATCATGAAGCGTGCAGCAAGGTTTGCAAATTTGCAAAGATTAATATAATTATTAATATAAAGGTTAATAAAACATCACACTCACTTCTGGAGGTTCAGCAGGAACACATTGGTACCGATCCGTTTTTTCTCGTTTGTAAAGCTGTCTGGTGTGAAATGATTCACAAACAGGAAAGCTCAGACGATCGTGGGGAATCCCTGTGAGGGAATCCCCACGTCAATCCTTTGGGCATATTGCTTCAAAAACAAAACTCAGCCACTGCATCTTCAACGGCTCGGATTTAGGAACATCCAAATGACTGCTGTGTTCCTTATTACACCGAAGAACAATCGCAGACGCCATTATGCTCATAGACAGCGCTCCAGTGAGGGTATCAACAATGACGCGCGAACTATGATTGACAGCTCGCTCATGAGCGAGGGCGGGTCTGTGTTGAAACGCTGCAGCTGTCAATCACAATCGTGGGAGGGGCGTCCGACCGTGTGACGTCACACGGTCGAACGGCTTGATTTCAGAGAGAGTCAAACATATAAGGAGATTTAAAAAAAACCACTGGATGGATTTTTATCATTTTATGATGGTTGTGTACAGGCACTGCCAACACACATTTCAGTACAATCAACTTGTAAAAGTGCATGTACCATTATATGACCCCTTTAAAGTCGACATGAAATCAAAATTGACCCTATTTACTTTGTTAGCGCATATTACTAGTCTTGTGGTGAACAATTCATCCGTGCAAGTTAATACACAGAAAAAATTGTTTGCCGTGGTAATCTTTAATCAAAGTCTGAAAAGTTACTTCCAGTCTGAAATGGCGTTCCTTCTCCGATGATGTAGGTTTGACGGCTTGGGTTGAAAAACGCTTAACCACTCGCCTCAAACCGTTAGTCTGATATGAGCGAGAGATGGAGAGGAGGAGCGCTAGTTAAAACCCTGCCCTCTGTTCAATATTCCTTTTCACTTAACAAAACAGGAGAAAAGTCATTTGCAACTTCCGGTTCACGCAGACTTTAACGGCACCACAGCGAACATTCATGTTAACCCCGAAGCCCAGCCACGATTCTATAAGCCTCGACGTTTACCCTTCGCAGTAAAACCCCTGGCGGAGGCAGAGCTGCAAAGACTGGTGGAAGAGAAAATTATAGAGCCAGTGCAGTTTTCAGAATGGGCAGCACCGATTGTTCCTGTGAGGAAGCCAGATGGCTCCATTTAAATCTGTGGGGATTATAAACTCACAGTCAACAGAGCATCCAGTGTGGAACAATATCCTATTCCTAAAGTGGATGATTTGTTTGCACAGTTAGCTGGAGGGCAGAAATACTCCAAGCTGGACATGAGCCATGCGCATCAGCAGATCATGCTTGACACAAGTGCAAAGAAATATGTCACTATCAATACACACAAAGGACTGTACACGTACTGAAGGCTACCATTCGGAGTAGCGTCAAGCCCAGCCATCTTCCAACGCACCACGGAAGGAATCTTGCAAAACATGCCACACGTCACAGTTTATTTGGATGACATTTTAGTCACAGGGACTAGTGAGGAAGAACATCTAAGAAACCTGGACGAGGTATTGTCTCGGCCAGAGCCATAGAGAGAAAGAGTTGCGACACTCTTTGATAAAACATTTTGGAACTTGCATGCGGTTTAATATTTTCGAGTCAATTGATTTCACATATCAATCATATGAAAGGAACGCAGCTCTTACTAACGTTACAAGCCTATCAGAAGCAGAGAAGGGCGAGATTTATACGTCACGTTAGCGTTGTCGGTGAAAGGAGGGCTAGTTCATGATGCTTGGGGATGATGTCCTACCCACGGGCGTAATTTCCTATGGGGACACTTTCCAAAATCCCGTTGCCCCGAGCTAACTGAGCTAACGTTAAAGTCCACATGAATTCAAAATTGACCATATTTACTTTGTTTGCCTAAATTGTTAGTTTTGTGGTGAACAATTCATCCGTGCAAGTCAATCCACACAAAAATTTTTTTTGGCTTTGTAATCTTTAATCAAAATCTGAAAATGTCCCTCCCCTCTGCCTTGGAGGACCTTCCCTGATGACGTATGCTTGACGGCTTGGTTTGGGAAACGCTTAACCACTCCCCTCAAATCGTTAGTCTTTAATGAGCGAGAGATGGAGAGGAGGAGCACTAGAGTAAAACCCTGCCCTCTGTTCAATATGCCTTTTCACTGGGAAATACGTCACAGCACTGGAGAAAAGTCGTTTGCAACTTCCGGTTCACGCGGACTTTAACATAGCCTACTGCTTGGTAACCTAAGACGTGGCTAAATATCTAATTTTAATATTTAATTAAATATTCTGTGTAGCTTACAAAAACAAACAAACAAAAAAAACATTCTGTGTAGCCCTACCATGAAAACGAGTCCACTTTAAACCGCAGCATTTTCTGTCAGCAATGTATGACAAGTAGCCTAACGTTAGTGCATGTCATAAACGCATGCGATTCATTTTTGTCCAGCTTTAACGTGTTAAAATATTTATCGCAGCTTCCGTTCTTTCTGTCATCCTTTGGGTTATATGATCATGCTCTCCTTCACGCAAATGTTTTAAACTATCAATGCGCGAGAAGACAAAAGAGAACGCGCTGTCAGTGAATGTCCTCCTGAAACACACACACACACACACACACACACACAGAAAGACGCGCGCCAGTATCGCAGTCGACAGCGCGCCATCGAGTTCTCTTACGAGAGTACTCTCGTGTTGCGTAAGCTAGCTTACGCTACGGGAAAAACCCTTTTCTCGAGAATACTGAAGCCAAAAAATTATCCTTAATTTTTGCATAAGTTTAAAACGCATTGCTGCATAAGCAGACCTAGGCAGAGCGGCTCGCGCGCCTATTGGTTGCTCAGCAGCAACTGCTGCAGCAACTGCTGCAACCTATCCAGGACCTGCTCGTGACGAAGCACCAATGAGGGCGCGTCACGTCCCGCCAGATTGGGCGTGGCTACAGGCTATAAAAGCAGGCCCGTGAGGTTGTTATCTGATTTTTCAACTCTTCAGCGAAGTGGACACTCACCTCGCTGTTCTCCGGAGAAGCTGCGCCGTCGAAGAGCCTTCAGCGGGACGAGCTTCAAGCCGGCCATCTCGCCGCTTCCTCTGCCGTTCCTGCTGCGCTATCCGGCGCCAAATATCCTTTTCACTACCGCGTGTTACGTTACACACGCTTGCATCTAAAAGAGCGAGGCGTTGTTGCAAATGCCTCTTTTCAAAAAATGCGGCTCCTGCCGAGCCGATCTCAGCGACGGGGACCGCCACATCCTGTGCGTTTCCTGCCTGGGACAGACACACGCGGACCACGCGCTTTCCCTGGGCGGCTGCCCGGAATGTGAAGTGATGTCTATGGCGACCCTGCGGGCTTGCCTAGCATCTTTCAGCGTGGATCCCGCCCCTCTGCTTCTCTCTTCTGGGCCGCGCCGTAAAAAGCGCCGTTCACAGAGAACACCGGAGGCATCTGCCGCGAGCGCTTGCATGCCGGATCTCTCCCCGTGTGCATCGCTCTCTGCATCCCCCACCTCTATCACGGCCGGCCAGCCGCCCGCTGTGGATATCGAGTCGGGGGGAGATGACGCAGAAGGGGACAGCTGCTCTATCCTGGCTTCTGACTGCGAAGGCTGGTCGGGCTCCATTCCGGACCCCGCCCCTTCTCTTCAGGAATCGAGCGGTGTGCGGTCTACATTCGACGCTGAGCTTCTTCGCCTGCTTACCAAGGCCGTGGAGGACCTCGGCCTCGATTGGTCGCTTCCTGATGAGCCTGCACCCAGCAGGCTGGACGGTTGCTTTCTGCCAGGCCGCCGCTCGACGCCTCACACGAGGCCTGCCCCCTTTCTTCCGGAGCTCCACGAGGAGCTCACTAAGAGCTGGAAGGCGCCATTTTCTGCCAGGCTGCGTTCTACTGTCTCTTCGGCGCTCTCTCTGGTAGACGGCGCGAAAGACAAGGGCTACCTCTGCATTCCTCCGGTCGAGGAACCGGTAGCCACGCACCTCTGCCCGCCTTCCGCCGGATGGCAGTCTCATCCTTCACTGCCTTCCAAAGCCTGCAGGACTACTTCGGCTTTGATCGGTCGCGCCTACACCGCCGCCGGTCAAGCCGCGTCTGCACTTCACACAATGGCCGTGCTTCAGGTCTATCAGGCCGACCTTCTCCGTAAAATGGACGAGGCGGGCCAGAACCCTGAGAATTTTAATGACCTCAGGAGCGCGACCGACTTAGCGCTACGAGCCACTAAGTCCGCTGCTCAGGCCATCGGGAGGAATATGGCGTCTCTCACTGTCACCGAGAGACACTTGTGGTTAACGCTGTCCGACATGAAGGAGTCCGACAGAGCCACTTTCCTCGACGCGCCCGTGGCGCCATCCGGTCTCTTCGGCCCGGCTGTCAAGGGGTTTTTGGAACGGTACTCTGAGGTTCAGAAAACCTCCCAGGCTATGCGGCATTTCTTGCCGAAGCGCTCCAGTTCCGCTACGGGTCGCCCAACCGGAAATCAGCGCTACAGCCTCCCCCACCATCAGCCTCACAGCGCCGTCAGCCGAGGGATTCCCAGCGCTCACGCTCTTCCAGCCGCCACAGACCGCCTCCCCCTCGGGGACCCCGGTCCAAGGTTGTACTGAAGGCAGAGCCCTCAAAGTCTTCCTGACTGCGTTAGGAAGACGAAGATGGTCGAGTCCCGCTGCGGCCGGACCGCCATCAAAATCAGCGCGCCTCGCTCTCACAGTTCCCTCAGCAGAGGTGACTGGAGATGTGTATTTCACAGCCAACGAGCCCGTTACACAACACGCTCGCCTGTACCCAAAGGCCGTTTTTACGGCCGCCCAAATAAATCACAGAAAGAGCATTCTGTCTGTTTATCCGGCTCACGCCGATGGTGTTATAAATGTAGGTCATGTGCCCACTCCACAGTGTTCGCGCCTACATACAAACACGGCCGACTCAGTGACTCATTCACGGCCCATATCCATAAACTCGGCTCGCGCCGTGTGTGTTTTGAATGTGGGAAAGGTGCCCGCTGTACAGCGCTCATCCCTACACACAAACACGGGCTGCTCTGTGATAAGCACTCATTCAGAGCCCCCGTCAATAAACACAAAACGTGTCCCGTGTGTAAATCACCCTCTACCAGACACGAGCTGTGTTATGTGTGTGCGAAGCGCGCGCGCCTCCATGAGCGCGCGCTTTCTCTCAGGTGCTGTGAGATATGTGCCACACACACACAGCGACAACAGCCCGCGCGTTATTCTCCCTCTAGCTTTTCACATAAAGGCATGGAGGGAGCTGCCGGGCGTGTCAGAATGGGTACTGAACACGGTAGAACGAGGCTATTCACTACAGTTCGCTCGCAGACCCCCTCGCTTTCGAGCCAGGGTCGAAACCACGGTGAACAGCGAAGTAGCACACCTACTTCGCGCCGAGATTGCGAAACTGTTAGAGAAACGAGCCATAGAAGCCGTCCCTCACACACTGAGCGAGGCAGGTTTTTACAGCAGATATTTCCTCGTTCCAAAGAAGGATGGCGGTCTCAGACCCATCCTAGATCTCAGACGGCTGAACAGAGCCCTTATGCAGAGATCGTTCAAAATGCTCACGACCAGTCACATTCTCGCGCAAATTCGCCCGAGGGACTGGTTTATCTCTGTGGATCTGAAAGACGCATATTTTCAGATTCAAATAGCGCCCCATCACAGGCCTTTCTTGCGATTCGCCTTCGAGGGGCTGAGCTATCAGTACACCGTCCTACCGTTCGGTCTGTCCTTAGCACCCCGTACATTCACGAAGTGTATGGATGCAGCGCTCGCTCCCCTGAGACAACGGGGGATGCGAATACTGAACTATCTGGACGACTGGCTTATTCTAGCCCAGTCAGAGTCAGAGTTAATAGCGCACAGGGCTCTATTACTCGACCATTTACGGGATTTGGGTCTCCAAATCAACTGGACCAAGAGTTTACTGTCTCCCAGCCAGAGAATCTCTTTTCTGGGAACAGACTTAGACTCTGTGTCAATGACAGCGCGGCTGACGTCACAGCGCGCGCTGCAGATTCAGCGCTCAGCTGCAGCTTTCAGGACCGGCAGCATTTTTCCTCTCAAACGTTTTCAGAGGATGCTGGGTCTTATGGCTTCGGCCTCGGCAGTGCTTCAGCTGGGCTTGCTTTTCATGCGCCCTCTGCAGCACTGGCTGAAGACGCGGGTCCCGCTGCGAGCATGGTCCGCTGGCCGCGTTCGCCTCAGGGTAACTCAGAACTGTCACAGCACTGAATCCCTGGAAGGCGGCAGACTGGTATCAGTCAGGAGTGGATCTGGGCATGGCTTCGAGACGAAAAGTAATCTCGACAGACGCATCCAACTCAGGTTGGGGCGCCCTCTACAAGGGCAGACCAGTGTTTGGTCTGTGGGCAGCCTCAGAAAGGCGCCTACACATAAACTGTCTGGAGATGAAAGCGGTCGAAAATGCCTTGAGATACTTTCTCCCCCTCCTCAAAGGCCACAACGTTTTGTCCGCACGGACAACATGTCAGTGGTGTCATACATCAACCGCCAGGGCGGTCTCAGGTCACGGAGCCTTCACAAGCTGGCGGAACGCCTCCTCTTGTGGGCCCGTCACAACCTGCGCTCACTGAGAGCGTCACATGTCCCGGGCTCCCAAAATGTGGGCCCAGACATGCTGTCCAGGGACAACGTTCCCCCCGGGGAATGGTCCCTGCACCCTCAGATAGCCCAGTTACTATGGGACATCTTCGGCAGAGCGGATGTCGACCTCTTTGCGTCGACGGAGAACGCGCACTGCCCAGTATTCTTCACGAAACAGAGAGATGCGCTGGCCCACAGGTAATCAAGCGCATCAGGGAGAGCAAATGCTCTGTGCTCCTCGTGGCGCCGCTCTGGAGGAATCAAGTGTGGTTCTCAGAGCTGATGCAACTGACGAGCACGACCCCGTGGCCGATTCCGGTGAGGAAAGATCTCCTCTCCCAGGCCAGGGGCGCGATCTGGCACCCGCGCCCCGACTTATGGGCCCTGCATGCATGGGCCATCAACGGGTACCCGCTGACCTCCCAGCGGCAGTGTTGAACACAATTACTCAGGCTAGAGCACCCTCTACGAGAAGGCTCTACGCCTCTAAATGGTCAGTGTTTTCCGGCTGGTGCTCGGCCCGAAACTTAGACCCACAGCGCTGTAGCGTTGCAGAGGTTCTCTCCTTTCTGCAAGAGCTTTTGGACGAGGGCAGGTCCCCCTCCACGCTCAAAGTGTATGTGGCGGCCATTGCGGCGTTTACAAAACCTTTGCATGGCCGGTCACTGGGTAGAGACGACCTCATTGTTAGGTTCCTAAGAGGAGCTAGGAGACTGAATCCACCCAGACCTCCTTCAGTCCCTATGTGGGACCTTTCAACGGTCCTGGCGGCCATGAAAGGTGCCCCTTTCGAGCCTATCCAGTCTATTAGCCTCAAACATTTGTCTTTCAAAACAGTGTTTTTGATGGCTCACGCTTCAGTGAAGCGCATAGGCGATCTGCACGCGCTCTCTGTGAGCCCGGCGTGCTTGGAGTTTGGTCCTAATGACTCTAAAGTCATACTCAAACCTAAGCACGGCTATGTGCCGAAATCCCTCAACACGCCTTTTCGGGCTCAGGTTATTTCCCTGGCTGCCCTGCCGGCATCGAGTGAGGAAGGGGACTCGAGTTTTTCTTTGCCCTGTTAGGGCTTTAAGAGCTTATATGTCCCGCTCTGCTGTCTTCAGACAGACAGAGCAGCTCTTTGTCTCGTTCAGCGGACGTTCCAAAGGAATGGCTGTTTCGAAACAAAGTCTATCCAGATGGATAGTTGACGCCATAGCGCTGGCTTATACTGCCAAGGGCATTCCATGCCCGTTGGGAGTTAGAGCGCACTCTACGAGAAGCGTTGCTTCTTCGTGGGCTTGGTCCAGCGGGATTTCCCTACAGGATATATGTACGGCGGCAGGCTGGGCCTCTCTGTCTACATTTATCAGGTTTTATAACCTAGAGGTTCCCGCCTTACAGGCTAAGCTTTTGTCGGTGTAATCTGTTCAGCCGTCTAGTCAGACCGCTGAAACCCATGCGCAATGCGCTACCGACTATCTTGGGCAGAACTGTGTAAGACCCACATTTCCCACATTAGTTCAGGTTCCCTACCCTGTCTATGTGATGTTATACTTGCGTCTGTGGACATGTCTATTCTACGACGCTACAGTATAGGGAATTAAGGCTCCCACCCTTATTCCCTGACTCTGTGTGAGTCAATCTGGTGATTATGCACTGTATGCCTGAAATAGCTTCCGGTGATCAGTGTTTTTATCCCAGCACGCACGGCGTTTTGCAAGGGGTTCCCGTAGCGTTTTGATAAAACGCAGTACGAGAGAACTCTCGTAAGAGAACGTACTCGGTTACTAACGTAACCTCGGTTCTCTCTAGAAGAGGGAACGAGTACTGCGTTCTCTGCCGTGCGTACGGTTCACTCTGGTTCGCTTCGGCGATCAAAATCAAGTGAATCAGCCTTCTCGAGCTCCTTTTATAGAGGTAAGCGAAGCGCCCTCATTGGCCTGACGTCATCTCAGGCCTCGCTCGATAGGCTTAAGCAGTTGCCGCAGAGCAGCCAATGAGCGAGCAAGCCGTCTCGCCATAGCTGACTGCTGCTGCCGCAACGCGTTTTACATATATGAAAATCAAAGGATAATTTTTTGCTTCAGTGTTTCGTGAAAAGAGACTTTTCCCGTAGCGTTTTGATAAAACGCAGTACTCGTTCCCTCTTCTAGAGAGAACCGAGGTTACGTTAGTAACCGAGTACGTTCGTGCCAGATGGAGTAAAAAAAGGCTAGCAGTAGCAAGAATAAACGTTTTCATAACCAAATCAACAGCTAAAATACATTTTGTCTTTCTCTTAAAATATCTAAAAGCTTGTTTACTTTGCCACTGTTTAATAGATTAGATCCGCTGCAGTTTTATTAAAGGCTAACGTTACGTTGAGAAATGGGTTTAATTAAAATATTCAAAATAATACCTGGTTTATTGACTTTTATTGTAACTTGTTTGGATATAATTATAGAAAGGGTGGGTCCTGCACCTTGTGAACTTGGCTTTTACCCACCTATAATAATATGATTGTATTTGTAAACAGCATTGCCGGTAGTTAAAGCAGGCAATGATATTAATCTTTGTTATTTTAGTAGTAAATGTTAACTATATATTTAATGTGCTATATAAACGTGGACAATTCCCAAGAGAACACGCTGATATGTATAGCCTTAATGCACTGTAAGTTGACTGTCTGACAAATACACAAATTAAATGTTAAACTATTGCATACTACTTGTATACTATTGTAACTACACTCCAGTCAGCTCACAGTAATGTGAATGTGAGATCAAATTTACTACACAGGCTCTCACATTGGGGCTTGTGGATTATCAGGTAAAAATAGAAAATGTTAACAAAATGAGTATATGGTTTAATTATAATATATTATAATAAGCATTTGCTATTGACAATTCTCTTTAAATTCAACATATATAATTATATACAACTATTAAATTAAATGTTTGGAATTGATCTGTGTTATGCTTGTTCAGAGATTATTTGTATAGTTATCTTAAATACATAGAACAGTATTATAACTCCTCTATCTCTCCCTAGTTTTACTTACTCGATTAACCTTGTACCTCATGCTGGCCCTTATGTAGGGGATCTACAAATTTGTGATTAAAATTGTGAAGACTTTTATTTTGACGTTTGACACGGGTGCCGCCATTTTGGGTTATGACGAGTCGCACGTGAAAAGAGTGGAGAAGAGCAGCGGCAAGCTGAAAAATGAATGTCGATCTCGGGTAGTCAGTCACGATAAAAAGTCGAGTTTAGACCCGCGACATACATAAGAGCTCCATGACGTTGCCTCTGAGTGTTTGTTTATGTGAACAAGGTTGTTGAAGTGAGTGTTAAAACAAGTTTTCTGCCGTGTTCGTGCGTGAAGCTGGGCAAAAGACCTGTTAGTTTCAGTAAGTTTCAGTCGCGTATGAGTTAAATACTTCCGTGTTTTATTTGTTTAAAACAGTTTTTGTTTCATTTGTTCAAACGAACTTGAAACAGTGAATGCTGCTGATCGTGTGAAGAGAAACGTTCGCTGAGTCGTCGGATAGGGTCGTGTGTTGTTCGTCTTCTCATTGCGTCTCAATCAGCTGGGATTGCGGCCTCGTTGAATCAAGCTGCCGTCGTCAGGATCGCGAGGACAATCGCTGAGGGTCAATGAGTGAAGAAACAGTACCCTGCCATCCGTTGGTCATCATTCAGCACCTCATCCGCGAACAAAGAGGGGTGATATACATT
This sequence comes from Leuciscus idus, assembly GCA_021554675.1. Classification (NCBI taxonomy): domain Eukaryota; kingdom Metazoa; phylum Chordata; class Actinopteri; order Cypriniformes; family Leuciscidae; genus Leuciscus; species Leuciscus idus. The sequence goes on along the minus strand of CM038628.1, from coordinate 41,135,748 downwards.
ATTTTCCTCTTTTCCTACTGAACACTGGTAAGCAAACTATAATTTTCTGTCAGTGAGTCATCAGAACCGAACTGTTCAATCGTGCAGTTATTTTAGCTGGAACTGTGATCAGTGAATTTTCCTGCAAAGGGATTCATAGACTTTCTTTTGTGCACATAAACTGAACTTTTTGGCCGTGAACTCATAAATGGACTGAGTATAACTTTTTCCTTTATTTTCCTGGATTTTTGAATTGGATTTTTGAACCGAATTGAAGTGAACTTCATGTGAATCAAGAGAACTTTATTTAAAAGATTGAGTTAACTGAAGTGAACTGTGAAACGTTTCAGTCTACTTACTAAAAGTGAAACTGATGGTTATTTTGTTGAGATTGAACTGAAACATTTGTTGATTTTTCTCTCTTTATTATTTTCCACATTTTTATTTCACTTTAATTGATCTGCATTTGAAATTGTTTTACACTTCCTGTGAAAACAAAGAAAACAGAATCATTTCAATTCATGGAGTAAAAATAAATGTCATTTTTGTTTGTTAAACTAAAACTGTTTATGCTAATTTTGAGTCACTTATACTAAGGAGTGGGGGCGTCTTACCTATCCTGTTAGATCCGGGGAGGACGGGTTTTGCAGTCAACTAGGTTTAACTCCTGAGTTTTCTACACACACACACTTCAGGTGGCTGCCGTGTATTGAGTAAATCCTGAAGCCCACCTCGCCGATTCTTGAGCATTACACATTGCAACACGATAGACACCACACACAACAAGCAGTTGTACAAAGACTAAAAGCATTGGGTGGGGGGACTAGGATCCTGTTGCTCACTCAGTCTTCCTTAGAATAGTGCTGAATATTTCCCCCACAAGGCGGTGGCATATTTCCCTCCGCCACACTTACAATACCGGCAAGTAAACCAGCATCTAAGCTGCACTGTTCATGTCCAGATTTATAGTTGTTCTCTCTTCGATCTATGGTTTTTCTATCGTCTAAGAAAAAGGACATGGAAATTGATACGGCCATAGCTAACGTTAGTGCTTCTGAGATGGTTAAAGCGCGTTTTTTTTCCTGGCGAATTAGCAAATGGTATGCAAACATACAATCAAACATAATACAGTGAAAGATAATCTTTAAAGTTTATTTGGGGCACAATGATCAGGCATAATAATCTTAATCACAAAGAAAATAATATTAAGGTTTATATAAACTAACAAAATAATAAACGAATAAATAAAACATTAAAAAAATCTCAGAGAGGCACGCATAAACAAAATTATTTTCTAACATTTTTTGAAAAACAGAATGGGCAATATTTCTCATGAAAAAGTGGATAAGTGTTCATACCATAGACTGTAAAAATAGGTTCATACACAGCGCAGATCATAATGAGCGAGCGAGTGAGTTTGAGGAAGCTTGATGATGACGTTGATCCGCGACCATGGTGTGCTGTAGTCCGTTGATAGCCTACCGTTAGCATTTTATATCCGACGGCTTTATTTAGGCTTCAAAATGTATACATTTTGGATTAACTTGTAAAGATTATCTTGATAGACAAAACGTGTAAGGGTCACAACTCTTTGTTGAACACAGATCTTATTTTTAGCGATTTTCCAAAAGTCTTTGGGGAAAATGCATTGCTTTTTGATCGAGGGAACCCGTGCGCCGCTAACTTCCGGGTTGGCCTACAAAGTGACGTCATTACTTCGGCACTCTATAGACATGTAATTTGAAGATTTACCAGAGAGCTCTGTCGGCTAACTTGGAATGCTACTATTCACAGTAAGTGGATGTTTATTGATATATAAATGTGTTATGGACTAAATACTTCGCTGGATTGATTGTATGGAGCCTTTACAGTGTAACTAAACCATTTTTGTTGCAATGTAATGGATTAGTGGACGAACAGAAGGCTTTTTAGGCAAGTGTCTTCCACTTCCTGTTTGTTTATTTGGCTGTTGGTGGTCTGACAAAGACACAGATTGTACCCGCTGTGTTTATTGTATTATTTTTTTTTTGTCTTTCATAAAGTTAACCCCTCAAAACACCCATGTCCCGCGGCCGACCCGTCGGAACACTAACTGGTTTTTAATATAACAAGACTATAATATAGCTAGGCCTACTATAATAATAATAATAATAATAATATACTATAACTATTCTAACCTGATAATGTAATAATATACAGCCCTCACATATGACACAATAACGACGGTGACAATGATAGTTTTCTGACTCTCTGACACTGTACTACTGCTTCTACTACTCCTGCAACACCCACTAGGAGGCGCGAGTTTCGAACCGCCTTTTATCCGGAAGCGACACCAGAGCCCGTCTACATTATCTTTTTTTTTTTTTTTTTTTTTTTTTAAATGCTTTATTTGAACATTCAGTTTACAATGTGAAATAACAAAATAAGAACACAACAATAATTATTACGAATAACAAAAATATAAGAATAGTGAAAGAAAACACTTCAACAATATCATCGCACAAAACAAAAAACAGTTAGACAGTGATGTAAGTAAAATAAAAGAAACAAAAAACAAAATAAAAAAGAAAGACAGAGGGCATTACTTAAATGAAAAGATATCTAAACATTTAGTAAGGAAAAAAGTTTGTATGTCTTGCAAATCATACATGTTCTGAGTGCTTTTGGGTTAAGGGAGGAAGAGATTGTAATCAAATAATGTTTTATCTCTTGTAAGAATACCAAAAAAATTGGTTTACAATTTGAAAACTTACATTTGTGAATATAAAATCTACATAGGAAAATAATTAAATTTATTATAAAGCAGGCATTTGAATCCGCTTCAAAAAAGCCAAAAATAACAGTTTTGGGATTCATAGAGAAATTTTGCAAGATATTGCTTGAGATAAACCAACTAATATCTTTCCAAAGTTGCAAAGTATAACTGCACGACCAAAACAAATGAAGAATAGTTTCAGTGTCATTCTGACAGAAAGAGCAATTAGTGTCAAAATCTAAATAGAATTTTTTTTTAAGAAATTTTTTGACTGGGTAAATATTATGAATTAATTTAAAGGATATTTATTTTACTTTGTTTGTGAGGAGAAATCTTTGTTGTACGGACCATATATTTTTCCAATCTAACTTATCAAAAAGACCATTCCAATATGAGTGCCAGTGCCAGGAGATTTTCCATTTTTTAATGAATTAATTGCGTCTACAATCTCATTCATGGTAATAGGAGCATCACATAATTCTTTATCTACCATATTCAATTGCTGTACATTCTGAAGAGACTCGAAGAAATTTGTCGCATCTTGTTGGCAAAATTTAGATGTATATAACTCTGTGTAAAATTTAGAACAGAATTTTCCAATTACTTTTTGATCTTCATTTAATACTCCATCAATGATGAGTTTACTTATATTACTAGTTTTTGCTTGTTGTCTTTCTAAATGAAAAAAATAAGCAGAGCTTTGTTCACCTTCCTCAAGCCACTTTCTGCGTGATCGGACATAAGCTCCTTCAGCTTTATATTTATATATTTTATCTAATTGGTTTTGCTGCTCAGCAAGTTCAGCTTTTTCAAGATCAGTAATATTTTCCAAATTTTTACCTAGAAGACTAGCAATTTTACAAATAACATTACTCTCATTAGACTTCCTCTTTTTAGCTAATTCACTACTGAATTTTCGAAAATATTTACAGACTTCATATTTAGCTAACTCCCAATTGCTGCAATAGTTATCTTCTTCCTTAGCTTTGTTCCAATAATTTGTTATAATTTCATCAATTTTGTTTTTAACTTCATCATAGGCAAGAATTGAGTTATTAAGTTTCCAATAGGAGGGAGTACTAGATGAATTAACAGAAGTTGAAAGAGGGATGCAAATAGAAATACATTTATGATCAGACAAAGGTGAAGGTATAATATCAGTTGAAATATTATGCAGCTCTTTAGAAGCAAGAAATAGGTCAATGCGAGATTGGCAGGAAAAAGACTTGTTATTCCATGTAAATACCTTTAAAGATGGATGAGATTCTCTCCAGTTATCAACCAAAGAAAATCTTTGCATGAACATCTTTAAGTAGGAATTAGAATTATTAGATTTTGGGGGCCATCTATCAAAATTATTGTCCATAACCACATTGAAATCTCCTCCGAAAACCAAATAAGAGTTGGGGTAGTTATTTAACAATAAAAGTATACGTTCTTCCATTCGATGAAGGAAATCTTCATTTTCTTTTTGTTGATTAGGACCATAAAGATTTGTGACAATAAACATCATATCTGAGATTTCAAGTAGGAGGCAAATATACCGACCACTCGGATCACAGTCAGAAAACAGAATTTTCCCCTTAAAGCGATGAAGTAAAATGCAAACTCCAGCTGAACTTGACATTCCATGTGACATCCACATGTCCAAGCCCCATTGTGCTCTCCAAAAACGAAAGTCTTCTTTGATTGAGTGACATTCTTGTAAAAAATAAAAATCCGAATTAAACTGTTTAAGGTACAAAAATATAGGTTTCTTAGCCCTCTGACATTAAATGAGTGAATAGAAAGAACCATCAAGGAAAAAAGGAAGAGAGAAAAAAAAGAAAATTTTAAATTTAAGCTAATACAAATAACGGGTTGAGATCGGACTAAAGAAATATGTGCCTAAATATGACTATGAGCACAGCAAACTACAATAAAAAACAGTATATTGATGTAGTGCAGTACAAAAAGTAGGCGTAACCACAAAATATTAACTTCAAAACAGAAGAACCCGTAACAAACATGTGGCAAACAAACAAAAATCCCTAGAACACCTCGTTTTGTTCGGCAAATTATGTGGGCTATTAAGTTAAACCCAGTGACATTTTAATAAAGTGCAACGTTAAATGTCATAAACAGGGTTAAACCCCAAAGTAACAAAATGCCTGACTTGAGGGCGTAGTTGCTTCGCGTGGATATGAACTCTAGTTCGTTATAAAAATCCTGAATCGGCAAAAGTGCAGTTTTACTGCATAGGGAAGCAGTTAAATAAACAATCGTAGAAGGAAACTCAGGTTGGTGGTAAAATTTCGGTGCCATCCACAAAAGCTCTTCCTCCTACAAAGTATGCCCGCTTGTTGTCCCGCCGCGCTTTGTCCACAAGAGGCCATAGTTTGTTCCTCTTTTCTCTATCTGTCGGGGACAGATCCGCGGACAATTTTAAGTTGTTATTCCTGAGAAAAGGAGAGTCCTTCGCTGCCCGCCAAATGGCATCACGGTATAAGCGCGAGGTAAACTGAAAGATGATCCCTCTAGGCTTGTCGTTGCTCGCTTGTTTACGCCCAAGTCGATGTACGGTATCGACAGTGTTTAGATTAGATTAGATTCAACTTTATTGTCATTACACAAGTACAGGTACAAGGCAACGAAATGCAGTTTAGGTCTAACCAGAAGTGCAATAGCAGCAAGTGCAGGATATACAGTGGTTCCATAAGTGCAGAACATGGATATGTACTGAATAAATATAGAGTTGAATACTATTATAAACAAAAATTTACAGATAGATTGTCCTATGAATATAATATACAGATAACTATTACTGTGAACAGAGTTTACAGCTAGATATGTACTGAATATAATAATATACAGATGGCTATTACTATAAACAGAATGTTTACAGATAGATATGTACTGAATATAATATACAGATGGCTGTTACTATAAACAGAATTTTACAGATAGATATGTACTATGAATATATATACAGATGGCTGTTACTATAAACAGAATGTGAGCATAATATACAGATGGCTATTACTATAAACAGAATTTAACAAATAGATATATGTATAAGTTAGGCTAATGAGCAGTATAACAATGGATTAAAGTAGTGCAAATAAAGTTTGGACAGAAGCTATCCGAGTGAAAGTGCAGTGGAAAGTAATTGCATATTACAGTTAAGGTACGATATTGCAATGTATATATAAACAGTCGGTACTGTAAATAAACAGTCGGCAGTGCAAATTGAGCATATTCCAGTCAAGGTAGTAGTGCAAGATGCATATGTAAACAGTTGTTACTGTAATAACAGTCAGCAGTGCAAATGAACATTATAGTATTGCAAATAACAAAATGGAGGCAGGTGTGAGGAGGGAGAGGAGAGTCAATCAGTATATGAGGGGAGTGGGATCAATGAGGGTTAGAGTTTAATAAAGAGACAGCTCTGGGGAAAAAACTGTTCTTTAGTCTGCTGGTCCTGGTCCGGAGGCACCTGAAACGCCTGCCGGAGGGCAGGAGAGAAAACAGTCTGTGGGCTGGGTGAGAGGAGTCCTTAAGGATGCTGCGAGCTCGATGCAGACAGCGTTTCCTCTGGATGTGCTCGATGGCAGGTAGTGGAGTCCCAGTGATGCGCTGGGCGGTTTTCACCACCCGCTGCAGTGCCTTGCGCTCTGCAACAGAACAGCTCCCATACCACACTGTAGCAGTTGGTCAGGATGCTTTCTATTGCACAGCGATAGAAGTTCACCAGGATAGTGGAGGAAAGCTGATTCTTCCTCAGTGTCCTCAGGAAGAAAAGGCGCTGGTGAGCCTTCTTGACCAGGCTGGAGGTGTTGGTTGTCCAGGTCATGTCCGCCGAGATGTGGATCCCCAGGAACTTGAAACTGGAGACACGCTCAACAGCCATTCCATTGATGTGGATGGTGTCGTGTGTGCCTCTTGACACTTTCCTGAAGTCCACGATGAGCTCCTTCGTTTTGGTGGTGTTGAGGAGCTGGTTATTTTCGGTGCACCATGTGGCCAGGTGCTTGATCTCCTCCCTATAGGCAGTCTCATCGTTGTTGCTGATGAGACCAATCACCGTAGTGTCGTCCGCAAACTTGACGATGGAATTAGATCCGTACACAGGCTTGCAGTCGGAGGTGAAGAGGGAGTAGAGGAACGGGCTTAGCACACAGCCCTGTGGTACACCAGTGTTGAGTGTGATGGATGTGGAGCAGTTGGAGCCTGATCGAACATTCTGGGGTCTGTTGGTCAAGAAGTCCAAAATCCAGTTGCACATGGAGGTGTTGAAGCCCAGGTCTCCAAGTTTGGCTATTAACTTAGTTGGGATAACAGTGTTGAATGCTGAGCTGAAGTCAACAAACAGCATGCGTGCATAAGTGTTCTTATTGTCCAGATGTGTGAGCACAGAGTGCAGTGCCATGGAGACTGCATCCTCTGTGCTCCTATTGCTACGGTAGGCAAACTGGTGTGAGTCCAATGTGGATGGTAGAGAGTCTTTTAGGTGTGCCAGGACCAGCCGCTCAAAGCACTTCATTACGATGGGTGTGAGTGCTACAGGGCGGTAGTCATTAAGGCACTTCGGGCTGGAGTGTTTTGGCACTGGCACAATGGAAGTGCATTTAAAGCATGTTGGTACAGCTGCTTGGGCAAGAGACAGGTTGAAAATGTCTGTAAAAACCCCAGCGAGCTGCTCCGCACATGCCCTGAGTACGCGTCCAGGGATGTTGTCTGGTCCAGCAGCCTTGTGCGCGCTGATCCTGCTCAGTGCATTGCAGACATCTGTGGAGGAGAGTGTGATCGGTGGGTGGTCAGCTGAGGATTTGAGCTTGGTGGCAGTTTCTCTGTTGTCTCTTTCAAAGCGAGCATAAAAGTCATTTAGCTCGTTCAGGAAGTTGACATCAGTGGCTGCGGGGGTGGAGTGAGAGGGTTTGTAGTCACTGATGGCCTGAATGCCCTGCCACATGCGCCGAGGGTCAGCGTTGGAAAAGTGTCCCTCTATCTTAAGCTTGTAGCAGTGCTTGGCCTCTTTGATGCCCCTTTTCAGATTTGCTCTGGATGTGCTATAGGCTTGTGCATCTCCTGATCTGAAGGCAGTATTGCGTGTCTTCAATAGGAGTCGCACTTCCCTGTTCATCCATGGCTTCTGATTTGGGTATGTGGTGATCTGCTTCTGGGTTGTAACACTGTCAATGGTGGTATTAATATAATCCAGTACAGAGGAGGTGTAGCAGTCAATGTCCGTGTGAGAGCCACTGGTGGCTTGAGAAGCAAACATACTCCAGTCTGTGTGTAGAAACCTTTCCTGGAGTGAGAAATCTGCCCCCGCAGGCCACACCTTGATGGTCTTCACTGATGGCTTCACGCGATTGATCAGAGGTGCATATTTGGGGGTGAGGAACAAAGAAAGGTGATCTGACTGTCCCAAGTGGGGGAGGGGTGTCGCGACGTAAGCTTCAGCCATGTTTGTGTAAACATGGTCTAAGGTTTTGTTTCCTCTGGTGTGACAGGAAACATGCTGGTGAAATTTCGGTAGCACAGACTTTAAGTTTGAATGATTAAAATCACCCGCAACAATAAACGCAGCTTCCGGGTGAACGGTCTGTTGTTTACTGATGGCTGCGTGAAGTTCTTTCATAGCAAACTTGGCATCAGCATCCGGGGGAATATAGGCTGCAGTTATAATAGTGGAAGTGAACTCCCGCGGTAGATAAAACGGTCTACATTTAACCATGAGAAACTCAAGGTTAGCTGAACAATGTCTCCCAACAATAGCAGAGTTTGTGCACCAAGCTTTGTTAATGTAAATGCACAATCCACCACCTCTGGTCTTACCGGAGCCATCTAATGTTCTATCCGCCCGGAATGTATGGCGTCCCGCTAGCTCAATAGCGTTGTCCGGTATTCCGCTGTTTAACCATGTTTCCGTGAAAATTAGAACATTACAGTTCAAAAGTCTCTTGCTGTATGTGATGTTGAGTCGAATCTCCTCCATTTTGTTCAACAGCGACCGTACATTGGCAAGGAAAATGCTGGGTAAAGAGAGCCGGTGTGGTGTTAGCTTTAGCTTAGCTCTTAGTCCTCCGCGCTTCCCCCGCCTTTGTTTACGATCTCGCCGGCGCCTGCGAGCACTTCCGCCCGGCCGGGCAGAGTGCATAGCCTCGGGTGATCTGGCGATCTCAGGAAGGAGTCGAAGGTTGTCCATAAAACTGTCGGAAATTCGCAAACCAATATCCAAAAGCTCACCTTGGGTGTACGATATTAAGGCACAACTGTTCTGGACGAACAGACCCGAAATGAGCAAGAAAAATACTGCTAAATTACAGAATCTGGAGAGACCGCGAGCCTCGCGATGTACTCGCGCCGCCATCTTGGATCTTAGGTTCGGTGTATGGAAGTTTGTCCTTTGCTTCAGGTAAAAGCTGCTGACAGACCTGGATAACCCTCTCCCGAACATCCTCCCTCTACTTTTCAGGGATCCCGTAGATTCTCAGATTCCATCGACGTGTATATCCTTCGAGATGAGATAAACGCTGTTCATGCTCAGATGATATCGCCTCAATCTTCTTCACTTGTGTCTCCATTACACCGAGCTTGCCTTTAACGTCATTAACTTCGGCACATACAAACTCAACAGCTGTCTTCACGTCGGCTACATTCTCTGGCGACACTCAGACCGAACCGATGACGTATCCACACCAGAGCCCGTCTCCGCCATTGACCTCCATTCATTCTGCACTCGTCCTGTGAGCGCCCTCATATGGAATCAGTGGAACTGCAACCAGTTCAGAAGCCGGAAGTTTACTGAGAGTGAAACTTCTCGCCATATTAGACATTGGCTGCGTTCGAAACCGCATACTCAATGAGTAGGTACTTAATTTCAATAAGTACTTACTTAACGAGCGCTAAAAGAGTAGGTACTTTATAGCCTGATCTCGTTGAGTATGAATGAGAACCGGACATCTGCCATGTTGATGTTATCATGTGACCTACGACGCGTTATCACAAGCGCAACAACTTAAAGGGGGCATATAATGCCATTTTTGTACAAGCTAATATGTTTCTTTAGGGTCTAAATTAAAAGTTTGTAATATACTTTAATTAAAAATTCTCATTAGTATTGTAAGAAAACACTCATTTTACCTGGTCAAAAACAGCTCTGTTTTCAGCACGCCGTTTCAGTGCATGTGTCTTTAAATGCTAATGAGCTTTTGTGCACCCCGCCCCTCTGTTCTGTGAGGCGTTCTGAAACAACGCACGTGGACCGTTGCCTTGACAACAGTGTCAGTTGAGGTTATATTTTGGAACAATAATGGCAACGGGAGTTTCTGGGGATCGTCTTTGCAACCTGATTCGGACTCTGAACAAGATGACGGCCCCGAAGAAGTTCGACCATTACGGCTCGGACAGGACGTTTCTGAATGGTTGGTTAACGTAATGTCATTTTGATCTATTTTTGTATGTACTGGCACGGTAGAATAGTGAGATACAAACGCTATGTGTTTAGCTTTACTTGTGTAAAGGTTAGTTCGTTGACAGATTGATGCTGAAAAAACTATTTTTGTAAATGTTAGGCTTCTCAATGATGCGTATTGCGTAACGTTATCTGTGTTGACTGTTTCTAGCAGTAGTTGAAAGATACCTAATAATTTGTTGTACACAGTTTTTATAACACATTAACCATAACGCGTTGTTCATTATTATACAGTATAGGATTATGAGCCGTAATGTAACGTTACCCTACGATGCAGTAATGTGTGCAAACATTAGCCACATTCATCATAAAGTGCAAGCGATTTGCAAAGATTAATATACATTAATAAAACGTTATACTTACTTCTTCTGGAATTGCAGCAGGCACATGAATAGTTGGTACAGATTCGTTGTTCAGTAGCAGCCTCTTAGCAAACCCAGCTTTATACTGACACTCGTTTAAAAAGCAGTCTTGTGAGAAATGATTAGCGCAAACATAATAGCATTTAGATTGATCGTTGGGAATATTTCCTTCAAAAACAAAACTCAGCCACTGCGTCTTCAGCGGGTCGGATCTCGGAACAGTAAAATGACTGCTGTGTTCCTTATTACATCTAAGAACTGAACACCACAATCGCTTAGACGCCATTCTGCTCCAGCATATCAACAATGGCGGACTACTATGACGACAGCTGTCACAGCTCGCTCAGGGCGGGTCTTGTGTTGAAACACGGCTGTCAATCACAATAGCGGGAGGGGCGTTGGATATTATGACGTCACAATATCGAACGGCTTGATTTCAGAGAGGGTCAAACATATAAGGAGATTAAAACAAAACCACTGGATGGATTTTTATCATGATAGGATGGTTGTGTACAGGCACTGCCAACAGACATTTCAGTGCAATCAACTTGTAAAAGTGCATGTAACATTATATGACCCCTTTAAAAGATTTGAACGACACGTTTAATTCATCTGTCTGTAAATATCATGATATTGATTAAACTTGCTCATTTTGTGGTCTTTTTGAAGAAACTGCTGCCCATTTATTTTGTGAGTACATTTAGGGTTGATTTAAGTTCTTATATTTAACCCTACTAATGTGACCCGTTTTATCCTTAACGATATTTATTTTTATTACGAAATCCCAGAATTGTCATCTCTTGAATATGTTGTTAATTTCTTTATTTTATATCCAAACATTTTCATCCATAAGCAAACGTGGCTAACTGCTTTATGTTTTCCTCTTTTTCTTGTTGAATTTAACTCTCGTTTCATCCCACAGGCCAATAAATAACAAAAAATGCATTTTTAAAATGTATTATATAATTAATTATTTAAGAAAATATATATTAAGATATTCAACCTTATAGGTTTTTTCCTGTGTATAAAATGTCAAATGTTTGCAAAAACATGATATATATATATATATATATATATATATACATATAAAAATACATATACCTCATAACATCAGTAACTCGACAGCCCTACCTAGAACGGTATTCCTCAGCGTTTGTAATGTCTGCACAAAGGGCAGCTGTGTGAAGATTCACCTTTGGAGAAAACTGTTGATTTTATACTCGAAAAATGTAAGTATCATTATTAAAAATGAATATTACCCCAGAATGAATTGCATTGCTATCCCACCCCAAAACATACAATAATAACAACGATAAATGCTGACCAATTAATTATATTACTTTTTACTGAAAATTATATAATTCAATAAAACAAACAAAATGTAATGTATGTCATTTGAAATAGCTATGCATGAATACGCTCTAGATATGTATATAGTGAACATATCTACATTTTCAATAAATAAAGCATTCATTAATTGTATTTTATTTACTGACAACAATGAGAAATATCAATAAATTAGTAAAAGAATGAATCAAAGTCACCATCACACAATAAACAAATGCATATACAAGTCAACACATGAAACAAAGCTTTATTCAAACTACAATCGCAGGGTTCTCAAGTTTTATCAAAAGCTTGGAGTGAGATCACATGCGGTTAGGGGAGGAGCCCTAATGGAGCCCCGCCCCCCAATTTTACCCATTGTTCATAATTAACCAGCACAAATTGAAATTATAACAATTGGTAAATCTGATAAATGACAGAGCAATTCATCACATCAAATATACTATTTAATGTTATATTTCAAATTACAAATATACAAAAATATAACAAATTGCTCCAAACAGTTTGGAAAAACAAATCTTTTTGCATTTTGAATGTGTCTAGTCGAAATGGTATAATGATTTATTGTGTTGTGGGACATTGTGAACAAATTACATATTAGAGTATTAAGGTGTGTGTTTGTGTGTGTGTGTACACAAGAGCAGGGCTGGACTGGGACAAAAAAATCGGCCCTGGCATTTTGGCCCAGACTGGCCCACTATATGATCATAAACACCACCCATCTTTGCACGCCCTTAAATATATGCATACCATCTCCTATTCCTTAAAACCACTAATGCCATGTAATGAGTGAGTATAGGAATGAGTGAGAGTTAACAGATGAAATAAGTAAACATTTGACATTTATTAATACAGTTGAACTATACTCCACAGTGATGAATCCAAAAAACAAGCTATAATCTGCATTGGCATAGCAATACCAGTGTTTCTCACGTGATTTTTGGTAAAACTGTGGTGGGTGGACCTCTGTCCTTCTAGGGGGGTTGGGGGGCATGCCCCCCCGTAAGAAAATTTTGTGCATTTTAATGTTAAATTCATCAATCTGGTGCACTTTGAGAGTTCAAAATTAAAAGCTCCAACCCATATTCAGTGTGCAAATTAAACAAAGAAAAATTGAAACCTCTTTTAGTTACAGTGTCTATTTACATTACACCTACTACATAATAATATAAATCCAATGACAGTAATAGCCATATTTTGTAAAAACAAATGCACTAAAAAATAAAGGAAACTTTCATAGTTAGATTTGTACCTATTTCTATACTTGAAAGAGATAAGCACATGATCTTTTATTTTGACGCAAACTGCATCAAGCTTTTATTTTGGCGGAAAACATGGTTTTCAAACGGCTCTCATTAAATTTCTAGTGAATTGCGGTAATCGTCAACTATGCAGATGTGGAAATAATGCGTAACTGGGTAATGGGTTCCTACACTCATGACATGGCCTAAGTGTTTTGAAAGTAGTTATGCTTACCGCAGGCTCTACAGTTTCTCAGCTCTCTCCTGATCCTCCTCACTATCATCATCATCACAGGAGCTGATGAAGGGCAGAAAACATTGACACATAAAGCGTCTGCTTTAAGGGGCTTTTTCTATTGTTTCACGCTATTTCTCTGCACATTCCTTGCGTTTCTTCTCCATCTCGCTGACTATTTTGACAGATACACACTGCTGCACGCTCGCTCACTCGTTTAAAGTTGTGATTGGGCCAGCCCAGTGTCAATCAAGAAAAGAACCAATGGGCCGCTGATCTACGTGTTTCATGGGCTGGTGGTCTGTCAGAAAAAAAAAAAAACCTAACGCTGACTTTTTTTGACCAATGCATTACACCAGCACAAACCCAGCGCGTTCGCGCGATGTTGTTGGTTACCTAGTAACGAACGTATGACGTGCGTGCACACTTTGTGTGCGTGCGCCTCGTACACAACGTTATAAAGCTTGCAGGACAACTTGGTTGGCATTGCCTTTTAAGCGTGAGAAATACATGGTGTGGCGTGTGAGCGTGTGAACTGGTTGAATTGCGTGTGTCTCACGGCCAATGCGTGAGACTTGAGAACCCTGCAATCGTATGTAGACTACAGGCGCTGAACCCCACATCCTTCTGCCATCTCAACACAGCGGTTCCCATTCTGCGGCTTTATTCTGATGAATCAGCTGACCACCAGAGGTGAGCCGTGCCTTTGTGCCTGAGGTTGTTGCGTGATGTGTTGTGCTTCACAATCTGAGGCAATAAGGGCAGGTGGAGTGATGGAGGGGCTCGGAAGGGCAGGTGGAGTGATGGAGGGTCTCGTCCATGGCACCATCTCCAGGATTCAGCTCTTCATCCTCAGTGCTCACACCAGCCTGCTGACATTTCAGATCCTACAAAAATGCACAAACATAACACAAAAGCAGTCAGTTTAACAGCACAATGTCATTTGATTTCAGTATTATTTAGAAGACAAAAACGCTTTTTTCCACAAATGCCGCCATCATCTGCCGTTGCAGGTCCTGCTCCACCACAGAAGATCTGCAGCAAATGCATAGAAATAAAGAATCAGAAAAGTGCTGTAATAGCTCTGTTTGAAATGATAATAATTTAAATAAACTACAACTTAATATTGAAATAGTTGTTGTTATTCATTTCTGTAGTATACTCACTCAAAGCCTTTGATGGCAGCATTCAGCTTCACGAGTCACGAGCCACACTCCACCGGATAAACACACATCTGTTCATCTGACCCTATAACATCCAGACATGATTTACATTACCTCTGTGATTTATGAACTCAACACTACATTTACATGTTGAGGTTGTTTTAACTTTTTATCCAACATAAATGTTCCTCAATTTATCAACAGTACTAATGAACAAATAAAATAGATAACTTATGTTTAGTTACTTTATAGATTTGTTCTACATAATAGCACACATACATCACTCAGATGCCTATTTCATATCTATTAGACGTAGTAATCTGCAATTCTTATATAAGATTTTCTTGCCAGATATTAAATAGACATTTAGTAATTGTATTTAAAGGGATAGTTCACTTTGAAATTAATTTTTGATATGTTTTAGCTTACCTCAAGGGCATCCAAGATGTAGGTGTCTTTGTTTCCGCAGTAGTTTCAATTTTGATATTTTTAGGTCAAACCGTTCTTGTCTGTCAGTCATATAATGCAGGTCTATGGTCACTGGCTCAAAACACAAGCACAGAGTCCAAATTAAAACAATTCCCCATCGTCCAAATGAAACAATTCCCCATCATAAGTACACATTGATGGCCTAAGACACGAAACGAGCGGTTTGTGTGAGAAAACGAACAGTATTTATATAGTTTTTAGCTCTTGAAAACAGCACACGTCCAAATGATCTGACGGCGCGGGCGAGTATAGATGTATACATAGATGTCGCCTTGGCTACGGTTTCGTTCCAATGAACTGCAGTAGCGAAGGCGACATCTAGTGTATACGTCTATACCTGCATAGATATATACACTAGATGTCGCTTTGCTACGGTTTCGTTCCAATGAACTGCAGTAGCCAAGGCGACATCTATGTATACATCTATACTCGCCCGCGCCGTCAGACCATTTGGACGTGTGCTGTTTTCAAGAGCTAAAAACTATATAAATACTGTTCGTTTTCTCACACAAACCGCTGGTTTCGTGTCTTAGGCCATCAATGTGTACTTATGATGGGGAATTGTTTCATTTGGACGATGGGGAATTGTTTTAATTTGGACTCTGTGCTTGTGTTTTGAGACAGTGACCACAGACCTGCATTATATGACTGACAGACAAGAACGGTTTGACCTAAAAATATCAAAATTGAAACTACTGCGGAAACAAAGACACCTACATCTTGGATGCCCTTGAGGTAAGCTAAAACATATCAAAAATTAATTTCAAAGTGAACTATCCCTTTAAGATGTATACGGTTTAAAATGTATGCAAATCCACTTTGGAGACGTATGTGTCCTTACTGGAACTTCTCTGTTAGCTATACATAATAACGTGATTTACAGCAAAATCACAAATATAAAGCGTCTTTACACCTTCAAAAATTCAACAGGTTATTGTACAGTAGTTCAACACATGCGATCATTTGATTTGTAATACTCACATTTGAAAACAGTCTCGTCCGTCATCCTTTCCGTCACGT
Source organism: Leuciscus idus (assembly GCA_021554675.1). Lineage (NCBI taxonomy): Eukaryota > Metazoa > Chordata > Actinopteri > Cypriniformes > Leuciscidae > Leuciscus > Leuciscus idus. Next base: position 41,119,695 of record CM038628.1, on the reverse strand, counting down.
TCGAGTATGACCTATCCTCCTTCTTCTTTTTTATGACGTATCCTCTCGCGTGGCCTCCTGGGATAGAAGAGTATCCATCGGTTGAGCCATAAGGCTTGTTTGAAATGCGCCTTGCCTCGCCTGAAATGTAGCCGAGAGTAGGCGGCTGCAGTGAGAGGAGGAGTGAAAAAAGCGCAGGCAAGCCGGACAGATCTCTCTTCTCGTAGTGGATCTGACCTGCGAGATCAAAGATGGATATCGCGGGATTCACGCTCGTGCACAGTGTTGCTAATAAACTGGATGTAATTCAATTTATCTTGCTTTTATATGAAAATAAATAAAATGAACAAGACACCCAAAGTACTTGTTATTTAATTCCATTCCAAATACATGTTTTTTTCTTTAAAACAGACATATGTGTTTTTATTTCCTATTTATTTTTTATAAAAATTAAATTGCATAACCCATAGAGATCGCACTGTTAGATAGTTTGGGAATATTCACACATAACGTATACACATAAAACATGATATCAGAGTTTTAAAATCAAACATTTTAAAAGAGAACAATACATCACGGTTGTTTAAACCAATGAACATTAAGCTGTGTCGTCAGCAAGTCGTTTCCCATCATGCTTTTGATCAGCGCAGTCGGTGGAGAGCAACTGTGCCCGACTGCAGAATCCGACAGGTGCGCCTTGCGCTCGCGAGAGATTTTTGACATACGTCAGCATGACATCAGAGCAAGGCGGACCGCACTCGGACACATTTCTAACCGGCATGCATCTCGCGCTGATCACCGGTGATCGATTCTGCGCAGATTTTGCTCATCTCAAACAAGCCTAATGGCTGCTTTCGAAACCGCATACTTCCCTACTATTTAGTATGGGAAAAAGAGTAGGCGAGCGAAAAAGTATGTACGAATCCAAAAGAGTAGGCGAGAATTACCTGGGTGACTTACTAATTATCGCGAGATTCGGACTTAAGTGCGTTCGAATATGCCTACTTTCCTACTATAGTAGACAAAAACAGTACGTGAAGGAAGCAGTACGATCGGAACATCGGTATTCATAAAAGAGTAGGCGAGAAGTTCCCGGATGGCTTACTGCTTCCGGACAGATTTTTGAGTGCTCAACCCATAGACATGTATAGAAAGGCTAGATGGCTCAAGGCGGAGTCAGCTGTGTCGTCACTTGGCGGCCATCTTAGGTCAGGAGACTGCGCTGCTGCTCCCTGCTGCTGTGGACGGAAGGTGATGGACATACGCCAACTAAAATGCTCGTAACTTGCTGAATTCTTGACGGATTTACAAACGGTTTGGTTTATTACAAACCTTATTAACGTGGCTATGATTTGTGCTGATGCCGATGTTTAAATTGTAGCATAATAAACTCCGTGGCTATAATTTTTCACAAGTATGCAGTTAAATAGCCGCATCCCTGACGTTTATGACACACCAAGCCGTTTGAAAATCGATTGAAAATTGAGCAAAATATAGTTATTTCAGCACTACATGCACAATAGACTTTAATGTTATAACTGGACGAGCGGTCCTGTCCTAAGATGGCCGCCGTGTGACGTCGTCGTGTCCCATTGGCTCTCAGCGCCGGTAAGCCATCTAGCCTTTCAAAAGTCCCATAGACTTCAATACAAAATAGCGGCACAAAAGACAAAACAACGTCCGTACACAGCCGGCAGACGTGTATAACTTCAGAAATCACTTAGATGACATATGTCGAGTAATTATATGTCCACCCTGCCTTCCATAGAGCGTGAACGATACATTTATAAGCTTAATTTGGGCAACTTAAAAACATGTCCCTTTCATTCTACCAGCGTCAAATTGGTCTAACAACCCCACCCAGTGGCCAGAAGTGTCTTACCCGGACATTTACTCGTACCTCATCGAGTCAACAGGTCGCCAGTGAATGATTTTACTACGGTTTTGAGAAGTAAACATCTTTAAATGTATAATATTATGTCTTTATTTAGAGTGAGTGCACTTTTCTGTCCAGCCATACAACTAGCCTGATTTAGCTTTCGATAGCATCATCCGTAATTCATGATATTTCCATAACAGCAAGATATTGATGATGATGGCAGGCAGAGATGGGCATAAATACATGGAAATGTATTTAAAATAAAATAAAAATACAAAATACTGTGTGGAAAAATTTAATTAAATACAAATACATAATAGGGGTAGCCTACTGTGTGAATTTTTTTTTTAAATACAAATTACATGTTTGTAAGGGTTAGTAGCCTACACGTCCTCAATCCGATACTGTGTATGGCGCTCGCCGGATTGTTTTCCCCTAAAAGTGGGCGTGAACCTTTTCAGAGACGTTCTATGACGCTACGCCGGTTGTATGTATACATGTCTATAGGTTTGTTTGAGATGAGCAAAATCTGCGCAGAATCGATCACCGGTGATCAGCGCGAGATGCATGCCGGTTAGAAATGTGTCCGAGTGCGGTCCGCCTTGCTCTGATGTCATGCTGACGTATGTCAAAAATCTCTCGCGAGCGCAAGGCACACCTGTCGGATTCTGCAGTCGAGCGCAGTTGCTCTCCACCGACTGCGCTGATCAAAAGCATGATGGGAAACGACTTGCTGACGACACAGCTTAATGTTCATTGGTTTAAACAACCGTGATGTATTGTTCTCTTTTAAAATGTTTGATTTTAAAACTCTGATATCATGTTTTATGTATATGTTGTGAATATTCCCAAACTATCTAACAGTGCGATCTCTATGGATTATGCAATGTATTTTTTATAAAAAATAAATAAAATAAAAAACATGTCTGTATTAAAGAAAAAAAGACTGATAAACATGTATTTAATGGAATTAAATAAGTAGGCTACTTTGGGTGTCTTGTTCATTATATTTATTTTCATATAAAAGCAATAGAACTTAAATTCCATCCAGTTTATTAGCAACACTGTGCACGAGCGTGAATCCCGCGATATCCATCTTTGATCTCACAGGTGTAAGATCCACTGCGAGAAGAGAGATCTGTCCGGCTTGCCGGCGCTTTTTTCACTCCTCCTCTCACTGCAGCCGCCTACTCTCGCCTACATTTCAGGCGAGGCGAGGCGCATCTCAAACAAGCCTATTCTCTGTCCACCACACCCACACAAACCGAGGCCTCGTTGTCAGTAGTCACGTGATTTTCACGTTAACTGCAGAGCATAAAATCCGGGGGGAGGAGTCGGATAAAATCCAACTCCTCCCACCCCTAAACCTACTAATCTCCACCCCCTGATCCCTACACCCACCCCTAAACCTACCAATCTCCACCCCCTGATCCCTACACCCACCCCTAAACCTACCAATCTCCACCCCTTACTCCCCCCCTCGATCTTGTGTACTGCATTGAGGTGCTACTGGGTATAACAAGCCTCGAATCGCGGCTTTATCTGCCATCTGGCACGCAGATGTTTTCGACACAAACTCCTACGCCTCGGTTGAAATCCCCAGGGAGAGCAGAGAAGACAGACCAACAGACGAACAGGATACAATGGGTGACTCAGTAGAGCATTGTAGGGAATTAGACCGAGGAAAGGAAGCTGTTTATGTAGGAGACGAAATTGGAACAAAGACCAGAATTAAGTATTTGGTTACATTAAATCCAGAAATGGGGATCAGATCGATTTTGACTCCAAAAAGTAACTTATTAGGCCTAATGGATAAATTAATCGGATATATGCGGGTATGGATAAAAACAATTATTTGCAGCAAAGGTAGATCAAATATAAGTAGGGAATACACTGGATTGCGGGGATTCGTTTAAAGATAGAAGAGAAAATGGAGCCCTGGCGATGTATGAGCTGAAAGGGTGAGTACAGCACACAAACACGATTCATTTATTTTCCTCTCGCCGACTATGTATCCTGAAATATGATGCAAAGATACCTTCACGTGAGTGACGAACTAAGTATCTGAGAGAAAAGCACCGATGACCGAGATAAATATCCGAACAGGCCATCCAAGCTTATGTAACGTGTCCAGGCTCGGAGTTTCCCTAGTGGCTGAAACGGGTGATTGCAGTTTTTCAACAACAATAACAACAACAAAAAAAAAAAAAAAAAAATTGCATTGTTTAAAAAAAAGATATATTATAAATATTTTAAATGACACAAAACACCTAAATGCTTTCCCGTGTCTCAAAATGTATTAAATGTTTCATGAAGTAGGCTACAACAAAATGCCACAATGTGCCACAATGTGTTTCAAAGTGTGACTGGTCATTTTTCCCTCTCAAAATGTTTTAAATGTTTCATCATGAAGTACAACAAAATGCGAAATATAACTTTTTTAATCACTCTCATTGCCACAATGTGTTTTGAAAAAAGGAAAGAAAAACTTCGTTTCGGTTGAAGATCATTTTTAATATTTTAACAGTGCAAAAGTGGTCCACATTTCATTGATCCCAATTGTGTCGAACGAAGATGCGATGCGAAGTCAAGTGACTGTTTAAGCGAAGTTCTAGGCTAACTTACCCGTTTACAAATATGATTGTATTGTTGTACTGTTTTTTTTTTTCTTGGGTTAAAAATAAATGTGTTTATTTAGCATGTTTGTTTTGTCCGTGCTAGTGATAGGCCATGCAGGTCCCAGCTGCTACAATTAATTATTTTTATTATTATTATTTTTTTGTTTTTGTTTTTTAAGATAACTGGGTTATTAAAAAGAATTTTAGGAAGTGTAGGTTGACCTATTTATTCACCCGGCTTTCACCCGGAAGCCCAATAGCATAAGCATGTGCCGAAGACGTCTATGGCCGAAGATCTGAAAGCCGGAGCAAGAACCATAGACAGTATATAAACGGCAAGAACAACTTTTGCTGAGTTTTGTTGGTGTCATATAACGTTAGTGTTGAGTCCTGTTGTAGGCGCATATAAAGGTGACGGGTCGAGTTTTCGCTCCCCCTGCTACGCAAATATTTTACTCCCTCTCCGGATTCGGCATATTCGGGTGTAACGTTAGATATTGGTGAAAATGATAGTTTTCCAGTAGTTACAGCGGTCTGGTGGATTTATGCACAGGGATTTATTTACTTTTGGTTTGGTTTAGGTTAAGTTGCATGTGTAAGGGGTAGGACATTAGGACCCAGTAGACACCACCTCAGAGCGCGTCATTGCTCAGCCGGCTATTTAGTGTGACGTAGTCACAGAGCGACAAGCCAAGCTAGCATTCCAGCATAGTGTGTCGGTACAGCGTGGGGAATGAAAGCACCAAAATCGATGGTTCAAACCAGTGCTGTTGTCATTGCTTGAGGCTGGAGATTGGCCAGTGGACAAAACGGTTGTTCTGGGAAAAACTGTTGCAGTAACACAGTTTGAGATTGTGGTGAGGATGCATCCTATTCTGTCACGGTAACGCAGTGCGATTGTGGTGAAGACGCATTGTGCAAACATTTGTTTGCTATTCAGGACGTGTGTCCAGTCACTGTTTTTCCTGTTTTAGTTTTAGTTATACCAACTGCCTACCATAATTTATACGACTGTTTGTTGACTGCCCTTGGGGCATGTGAGGAGGGAGAGAGAGAGCGGAGGTTTGAGCTTTTATATTGTATGTTTGTTTGTTTTGTTTTGTCTTGACTCTCTCTGATAACTCATGTATACATGGTGAGGTTCTTTTAATTGAAATACTTGGGTAATGTGTAGTTTCCTAAAGGGACAAACGCCTGCAGTGGTGTGTGTGTGAAGTGAAGGGGGGAAATTGCTGTGAATCACGTGAAATATGTAACTGGGTTGTTTCACCTATGTATTCTTCTTAAATTATTTATTAAGAGTGACGTGTGGTGTGCTTTATATTCAGACACGTCTCAGGAGGGAGACTGTACACACCCTTAACCATTTGGTGTTTTGATTGAGAGAAGTTTCCTAAAGTATTACTACTGTTGTCTTTTAGAATTGTTTATATAATTGAACTATTGTGAAATAAATAAATGTATATTTTTTTGACACACCAGCTTCCATCTACGTCCTTTAATTAGGGTGGCTTGCGTGCCACCGGGTAGTTCTTTGAACTGACTATTTTATAATTATGGGTTTTTGATTTAAGTAGTATTGAGAATATATAAAGAAAACCCGTAGTGGTCACACATGCAATTATGCATAATTCAGAGTTATTACTACAGTAACTACATGTAACCTGTGTAACAAGGGCACTTAAAATAAAGTGTTACAAGGAATTCTATAAATGATATGATACTTGTTCTAAATAATATTATTAATATTATTATTGTATTAACAGAGACAGCAAAGAGTCAGTTACGGTAGAGGAAAGAGGAAATTACCCTTCAAGCAAGAACACATCCAAGGAGAGAGGGAAGATGCTCCTCTGGTCAGTCCCTTTCAACTCTCTCTTTATGGTTAAAATCTGTTTGTAAATAATGATCGACTGCAAATTGTGGTGGTGAAAACTAAAGTTGTTAAATGGTGTTGAAGATATTGATGTTGATGACAGTAATTGTGTTGTCAAAGAGCCAGGATAATTCACCAAATCCTGACCACCCAAATGGCCAGAAGTCGTATCTTCATGGTTTACCTCACAACTATTTAACAATGTTTTCTTTTAACTGTGGTTTTGAAAGTCACATGAAGTTAGAAACACAACAGATCTGTAGCTGAGCTAATGGATTATGTAACTTGGCAATTCAATTAAAGGGGTCATATAATGCCATTTTTGTACAAGCTAATATGATTCTTTAGGGTCTAAATTAAAAGTTTGTAATATACTTTAATAAAAAATTCTCATTAGTATTGTAAGAAAACACTAATTTCACCTGCTCAAAAACAGCTCTGTTTTCAGCACGCCGTTTCAGTGCATGTGTCTTTAAATGATAATGAGCTTTGCTCACCCCGCCCCTCTGTTCTGTGCCTACACCGTATCTAACACAATAACCACGCGTTGTTCATTATAAACGTGGGATTATGAATTATATTGAGAACGTCGTACATAGAAAACATGCCGTAATGTACCCGGAGTGTAAAGCTTAGATGCATTCATCATGAAGCGTGCAGCAAGGTTTGCAAATTTGCAAAGATTAATATAATTATTAATATAAAGGTTAATAAAACATCACACTCACTTCTGGAGGTTCAGCAGGAACACGTTGGTACCGATCCGTTTTTTCTCGTTTGTAAAGCTGTCTGGTGTGAAATGATTCACAGGAAAGCTCAGACGATCGTGGGGAATCCCTGTGAGGGAATCCCCGCGTCAATCCTTTGGGCATATCCCTTCAAAAACAAAACTCAGCCACTGCATCTTCAACGGCTCGGATTTAGGAACATCCAAATGACTGCTGTGTTCCTTATTACACCGAAGAACAATCGCAGACGCCATTATGCTCATAGACAGCGCTCCAGTGAGGGTATCAACAATGACGCGCGAACTATGATTGACAGCTCGCTCATGAGCGAGGGCGGGTCTGTGTTGAAACGCTGCAGCTGTCAATCACAATCGTGGGAGGGGCGTCCGACCGTGTGACGTCACACGGTCGAACGGCTTGATTTCAGAGAGAGTCAAACATATAAGGAGATTTAAAAAAAACCACTGGATGGATTTTTATCATTTTATGATGGTTGTGTACAGGCACTGCCAACACACATTTCAGTACAATCAACTTGTAAAAGTGCATGTACCATTATATGACCCCTTTAAATAAAAATACGCTCTGCGGGTTTAATGTACAGTATATGCGCTTTAATTATTTGCAAGCGTGTTGAGGTTACGTGACCTCAGAGCGGCTCCGTTCACAGTAAATGCTCCACAGGAACTGATATCATGCGTGTGTATGATATGCTGAGAGTTTGGGTTGCTTATAACTAGGGATGCGCCGATCCGATATTCAGTATCGGTATCGGCTCCATTACTGCCATTTTGGCCGGATCGGGTATCGATCAGACGAAGCCGATCCAAATCCGATATTGTGCGTATTACTATTTAGAGATGCACCGATTGATCGGCTGGTGACCGGAATTGGCCGATTTTCACGTGATCGGCCATGACCGGCGACCGGCCGGTCAGTCTGACATATGCCGATTTTATGCCGGTCAAATGCACTCGGGGCGCCGCATGATTAACCTTTTGAGCGGTACGGTCTCATATATGAGATTTGTATGTCTGTGCCCCTGAGAGTACGGTGCCACATTTAGATGTTCAGTGACGTCGCATAACTGCCAGATTCAAACTGTGCTTTCGTGCGTTGGCTGGCGCTGAGCCAGAGTCGGACGCGTTCAGCGCTGTCATAGATCACAACTAAGCAGTGTTTTCAACCTCATAATGTTTATTTTAGGTTTCATATATTTAAATACACATAAGCACGATTAAAACAATACATTTGGAGTTTGTAAAACACACACTGATGTCTGTGGAAGCAGCAATAACAATCTATTCAAATATAATTTGCCGACATGTGTGTTATTCATATCAGACAAACATAGTGGAAGTAACTATAAAGTTTACTCTATTCTTCTCAGTTCACCGGACACTTTCTTGCATTTATTTCGGGAGAAACTGATGAATTCACGTGCTGTAAATCCGACTGACAGGACAACATTGCGGCGCCCATCTCATAGATCAAGATTAAAGGTTTTTAAACGACTAAACACACTCACTTACACGTATTTGAGAATCGGAATATCAGATAGGCTAGTTGATGACATGGTAAGCAAGTTTGTGAATATTTTGAATAAAAAAGGAAAAGTGAAATAAAAGCGACACATCTGTCATACAGTATTATTGTGGCTGTGGTGTATCGCGTGACGCGTCGCCATGGAAACATTAAAGGGAACGTTCGCCTTGAAAAAACTCACTCGGGGGGTGGGGGTGTCAGTTAGAATATTTTAAACTTATGTGTGAAAGGGTTAAAGAAAAGATGGAAAATAAATATTTGTGTGTGCTGTAAAGTGGTTAGAAAAAAATTAAATCGGAATCAGCTAAAATCGGTATCGGCAGGTCAAACTCAGTGAAAAATCGGAATCGGCCTAGAAAATTGTAATCGGTGCATCTCTATTACTATTCTGTCATTGTTAAGCCCCACAAAAGGCACAAATGTATTATAAAGCAGTATAAAGTTTTCGTGCACTATATTAAGTGTTCAGAAGCCATTTAATAGTCTAATATGAGGTAGAAATGAATATTTAAGACGTTAAATTCAAGTTCACGTAAACTCTTTCCTCCGCTGCACCTGTCAATCATTCTCCAGCATTCAAACAGCGCGTTCGGTTACGTCAGTCTATGCGATGAAACTCTCAACAAGATGATTCAATGTTAATATTATTGTACTTGATCTGAAGATAAAGTTCTATGGTTTCGCATAAAATGACTTTATCTTGCTGGTCTGTATGTACCTTAATCATGTTACTTTCTACCGGGTGTCTGTTGGATCTCAATGGAGCAGAGCGCTATGACTGTTCTTCACGCGCACAGTAACTGAAATTTAAAACTGTTAAAAGAAAAGGCTGAATAAACTATTGCAAAGATAGATACTGTATAATACACTACGCATCAATATGTATTTCCTCAGTGCTTTGAACTGTGTTTAATGTGGACTCGACGCGCAGCGCGCTGTGACTCGTGTTGCTTCGAGCGCATCATTCTGCACACGGGTTGTGCATAAGCGCTTTGTGCCGCACTGTATTGGAGCCTTTCGTATTATAATACTTTTGCGCAATGAAAGATTATTAATAGACTTTCTTGTTCTGCCCTCTTTCATATGTTGCTGCTTCAGCTGCGCTATAAAAAAAAATTCTTAATTTTATAGTAGGCTAGCCTACATTTTTAAAATCTTTTTGATCTTGTTTTTCATGAATGTATTTTACAACAATACAAATTGCAATGTCTAAAGTTTTACCAGATTTAGATTTATTACTACACTTTTATTTGATTTTCTTTATAACTAAGTTGTCTAGTCTGTATTAAGTAGATTGTGTTTAACACAAAATAGTGATTATCAGTTAAACACACAGAGTTACAGAAATTCTACTTGATTTAAAAAAAACTGCACTGGTATCGGATCGGTATTGGTATCGGTCGATATTCAGAATTTTTGGGATCGGTTCTGAAAAAACTGGTATCGGAGCATCCCTACTTATAACGTTCATCAGGGAAAGCAATTTACGCCATTTCATCAGATTTGTGAAGTAACTGATAGAAAGTAGCCTACTCATAATATAGAGCTTTACTAACTTTAGTACTTACTAAATATGATGACGCCTTTCTGTAGCTCTGATTGATTTTAATCTCCTTAAGTGTCAATGGGATTGGTGTATACCAACCTGAGAACAATTTAGATCATATTTCAGTCAAGTCACTTCATTTATACAGCGCTTTTAACAATATAGATTGTTTCAAAGCAGCTTTACATTGATAATAGGAATATTACAGTAACAGAGATTGTTTAGGCTTTACAGCAGCTCTAGAATAAAGTTATTGTCCAGCTAAAGTTAGTTTTGATTGATTCACTTCCGTCGCAAAGATCATTAGTTATTAGCTTAGGGCTCGCTAACACGACACCGTTCTAACAGAAGACCCTTAAAGGGGTGGTTGATCATGATTTCACTTTTCTACTAATGTTGCTGTTTGAACATAAACAACATCTGCAAAGTTACAACGCTCAAAGCAAAGGGAGATATTTGCTTTTAAAGAAATTGCTTTTTAAAGTCGCCATGAAATTAAATTTTACAATTTTATTTGTATATGTAATATTGTAGTGTTTATTATAAATGATTTATCTGTGCACTCCGATCTGCGTGTTACATTTCCTTATATAGACTTTCACATGGAAACGTGCTCGCCTGCCCGATGTCCCGGGGCTATTGTGTTTTCCAGTCGGGCTACCAAACTGCATAACCGGCCTGCCCGACGGGCTATCTGAAGTAGTGTTCGCTTCAGTCTCGTTATAATCAGATTCAGCGCGTTCTTCATCTTCAATCTGCAGCCACGTCGACTCCGAGCACGTCAGAAACAGAGAGGACAGAGTGTGTGTGTGTGTGTGTGTGTGTGTGTGTGTGTGTGTGTGTTCATCTGAGTCTCATTGGTCTGTCACTGTCACTCATTGGTCTGTGGTGCTCGTCAATGTCAGAATATTTGAGATGACCAATCAAATCAAAGTAGGCGGGCTTTGTGTTCACAAGAAGCTGCTGAGTAGGGGTGGGCGATACTGCAAATTCGGTATCTATTCGATACCAAGTAAATACAGGGCCAGTATCGCCGATACCGATACCAATACATATACTTAATTTTTAAAAGCATGCATTTGAACTAACATGCACTTTCCTGTGCTAGAGCAGTGTGTCATAATTTATGAGGTGAATGCATCATTAATATGCTAAATCTGAAGATGTTTTCAATATTTTGTGATTTGTGCTCTCAACTCGCCTATAATTAGTCAGTGACTTTTACCCAACTACCCTAATTATAGTAAATGCACTTTTGTTCACTAGCCTATGGTTCAAAGGTTTGGGGTTTGTTAGATTTTTAATTCTCTTTTGCATTTATTTGATCAAAAATACAGTAAAAACTGTAATATCATTACAATTTAATAGTAAAGTGTAATTTATTCCTGTGATCAAAGCTGAATTTTCAGCATTATTACTCCAGTCTTCATGATGAGAAATCATTTTAATATGATGATTTGCTGCCCAAGAAACATTTCTTATTATTATCAATGTTGAAAACATATTATGTTTACAATAATATTACATATTTTTGTGGAAACCACCATAACCATTCTTTTATGCAGAATTATTTGATTATTTGACTGTCACTTTTGATCAATTTAATGCATCGATCCTTGATGAATAAAAATATTAATTTTGTTAAAAAAAATCATACTGACGTCAACATTTTGAAACGTTATGTACACTTTTAGTTTGTTTATTGCGAAATAACTCCTGATTGTTTCTCTGTCATCTAAGCATGGCTTCGATTCCCAAATCAGAAAGCTCTCTGTGATTGATTGGTTTCGTCTTGTATCCAGATGACTAGGAGAAATAATCCTACACAATTATTCACAAACATTCGCATATTTTTCCATTTAGAAGCTTATTTTATGCACTAAATTGCGTGCTAAATTAATAAAAATGACTGGTAAAAAAAAACACACATTTGGATTGATATTTTTATGTGAGGATCGATCCTTTTCGATACCACGTCAGTATCGATAGTATCGATAGTTCAGGATCGATCCGCCCACCCCTACTGCTGAGCGCGAATTTGAGCAGAGCGACTCAACGCTTCAGTTTACGGTCAAGTGCGAGATAAGATGTTAGCTAAACTAAACATTTCATATTTGACAGCTTTATTAGGTCATAATTGTGAAACGAATGACAAAAAAAAAATCAGGCAAATTAATATACTTTTGTCGAATTTTGCCATTTGGAACTGAAAATAGGCCTGTAACATGACTAATAATTAGTTTACTGTCATTGTGAGGAGACATTAGCATTGACAAAGCCGTTTTCATCATAGGCACAAGATTAATAATGAATGTGTACATGTTGAGAATTAATATGCAATTTGTAGCCTTCAGTAAATTAAAAAAGTTCAGCTTTAGGAGGGGAAGAGACAGGGCAAGATAAGAGCAGGACTGGTATCATCTACTGCCCGCTGACATGGTTTTAAAGCTATTTCTTATCCTTTTTTGGCCTTCAAACGTCTTGAAATGCATATATCAGAGAAATAAAAAGTTTGAACCCGCAATAGGACAGCGCTCAACCAACCAGAGCGTTTTCCCAACAGCGGAGCTAACGTTAGTTGATAGATTCAACTTTTGCCATATCTGGCCGTAGGGGTGGGCGATATGACCTAAAATTAATATCACGGTATTTTTCATCTTTTGAACGGTGACGGTATAATATCACGGTATAACTTTTTTTTGGTACATTTTGGGAGGAGTAGCCTGTCCTGTAGGGCTGTCAACTTTAGTCGTTTAGTCGACTTATCGGTCGATGCCGTCTTGGTCGACTGACATTCTCATTGGTCGACCAGTCGCATAATTTTTTTTTTTTTTTTTCACCAATAAAGAAATTTTCATTGATTTACTCCTTGATATTTATTCCTTTATAAGCAGTTATATATTACTGTATTCTAAATATAATTAGCCTATGTTTTATCCACAACTTTAAATGCTTTAATTTAGGCTATTTTGTAACAGCGCCACAGTTTAGTGCACCACGTAGAACACTCGGGAACCGCACCTGTGGCTGGCTGCACTGCTGCTTCGTGCTCAGTAAGGAATATAGGTAGTAATCTCTATGTGTCTGTCTGTCCGTTTGCATTTTGATTATTTCGAGAACCGTTCATCCAATCGACTTCACAAGGGAGTGCAGTGTCGCATTTGGTGCAATATAGACAGACACGCGAGACGCGACACGTTCAGAATTAATAGTAAACTACAGAACAGCGCCAGCGGGAAGCGGCGCACCTCACGCGAGCAGGGCTTATATTCTCCGAGAACGGACACTGCACTAGTGATATAAAACGCACACAGTCTGTTAATTAAGCAATACTTTTAAGGTAGTCTAATATTTTTCTGACTAACAAATTACTGACACAGTAAAGGGTAGATTTAAATAAAGAAAAACGAAATTTAAATAAAGAAAAAAACGAAATTTAAATACAGAAAAAATGAAATTTAAATAAAGAAAAACGGAATTTAAATAAAGAAAAACGAAATTTAAATAAAGAAAAAACAAAATTTAAATAAAGAAAAACGAAATTTAAATAAAGAAAAAACGGAATTTAAATAAAGAAAAACGAAATTAAGTTTGCCTAAATTAAAAACGAGATTAATTTAGATTGATAATAACGGGTAAAAAGTCTAATACATTTTGTTTATTCTATTTTCCACAATGTCAAAGCAACAGCAGCAACACAGGCTCAGACATGCACTTCGGTTCATACAAACTCCGCTGTTCTGCGCTCTAGCCAGAGAACACTCTTGTTGCTGGAACACTCAGGCGTCGGTTCTATTTCTAGCATGCACGCGTTTTCCGCGTGGCTCGAGCCGCGCCTGAGACGCGTGTCTCACGCAGGCAGTGTGCAAACTCCAACCTTTTAACATGGGAGCCGAAATAAAAACAGACACCCAACGCAGCTAGTAACTGCCATGCAGGCTAGAAATGCGAAACATTATTGGATAATTCTTATAATTGACATTTCTCTGGGCCAATCGGAATCTTAGCACTTTTTCTCTTGGCCAATTGGAATCTTAGGACTTGCGTCAGAATCTTGAAGCACACAGCGTCAACTGAGCTGAGCTCGCCATTTGATGAGACGCCTGGCTACCGTGCGAGTCTAATGGAAACTCGCGCATGAATTTTCCTGCATTTTAGCGCCCACCAAAATGATTTTTTGTCCCGCCAAAGTCTTATTTGATCGGTGAGTAATGTAACGTTAGATGAACGGCTGCGTTTGTGACAGGGCGTATGTTTAACTGAAAGAACGAGCAGAGAGAGAGAGAGAGAGCCGGTCGCGCGCGCGCACTCTCTGTGTAAACGACTTCACCGTCTCCAAACTAGGCGCTGTGTTGCTCTCTCTCCCTCGCACGCACATATTAATCAAAAATAAATCGACACGGTGGTAAAAGGTCGAAAGACCTTTTTTTTCTGAATTACTGCTGGGTGTGAATTTTGCTAAATAAGTTTCCTTATCTTCTCTGAAAAGCGTTCTGGACATTCAGCTGACTAAACAACACTTTAATTAAACGAAATAAAACTATACAGTGATGAAATGTTTTATGTTGACACAAATCTTGGATGTCAGTGTCCTAACTGCTGGCATAATCACACAACGCGCACGACACGTCCAATTCGCCAACTAATGACTCCTTTGAACCGATTCATTTTAATGAATGGTTAAAACAACTAATCTTTCCAACAGTGAACTCAGGTGACGTCTGAATCGGTGTAACTAATCAGTAACACTTTACAATAAGGTTATATTTATTACATAAATTATATAAAAAAGTACAGTTTGCTAACTCAAGCTTAAACTTCAAAATAAAGAAAACCACTTGTTTTAAAAAAAAAAAGCATATGACTACATTTTTCCACACAGTGCTATCAAGAATCGATAAGAGAATCGATAAAGAATTGGATCGATAATCAGAATCGTCAGTGGCATTATTATTGATAAAATCTTATCAATTCCCATCCCTATGTGAAGACCGTAAAATTATAATCAAACATTAAAGAACATACATGTTTTTTTTAAGAGTTTTTTTTTTTTTTAAGAGTTAAAAGATTAAAACATTTTGCTAACATGAGGTCTTATTGTGTCACTGTCAGTCTTTTTACATCAGTGCAAACCCCCCCCCCCCCCCCCCCCCCCCCGGCGACACTGTCACCTTTTTTAGTCTGAGGAGTTTGCAGGTCTGAATGTCACACCGATGATGACTATGACACCGGTGTACCGCCCACCCCTATCTGGCCGGCAAAACGATGAACACATCTTCCTTTTTTAAGAATGACTTAAGAGCCATTCTTTGCTCTTTTCTCAAAGAAAAGCTTAACTCCAAGTCCTCCAGAGTCGCGGGGGGGAGGTTTTGGTCATTGCTGGGTAAATATTTAATACCAAAATATACAAAAGATACATTTTACGAACTATGGCAAATGTTTTATTGAAAGTAAAATATATCAAATGCATTAACTAATCATCTGATAAGATTAAATATCAAGTGTCTGTGTAACGTGTTCTTTTATTCATTTTCAGGGCTTGTTTTGTTCATTTCATAATAAATAAGAAACTATTATTCCTTTTAAATATAGTTATGTCTAATTAAAATGTGGGACCGTTCGGTATTTATGGAAGGGGCCACCGGAGGAAAATAGGGGAGGGTCATGTCTTTTTATTCTTTGTTGAGGGGAGGGTCATACAACTTTTTTTAGTCTAGGGGGAGGGTCATCCAACTTTTATATTCATGAAAACAGCAACATTTCAAAGTGGCTTGTTTGGTGCTATTTTTTTTCCATTTAGCTCCATGTTGATCTCGTGTTATCAGCCCCCCTTCGATATCAGATGGGTCTGACCCAACAAAAATCCAGTTTGGCGCTGTTTGACAGTGCGCGCGCACTTCAGTACGCGATTAGAAAATATGCATCATGTCAGAACAGAATGCCAAAGAAATGTTTACGCGGCAAAGCTTTAAAGCACGAGCAAATAATGAACTTTTGTGATTGCGAATAAGTGCAGTGTCCTGTGAGTGTAACTCTACCGCTGCATTAACATGTGATGTGAATGTACGTCGAGTTTTACAATTGGGACTGAGGCGCCAGAACTGCAGCTGATAGAATGTGCGCTGTAGCGCGATACTGCATATTTTAGTTTCCATTCTTATTTTGTTTCCACGATGTGTAAGATGTAGGGCTACCACATCTATAAATTACTATTAGTAGGCCTATATTTTAAGTTAACATAATAAAATACGTAGACCTACACCACAAAAACTAGTTGAGGATAAATTTGTTAAAATTGGGCGATTCCAGTGTTATTGGCAGTCAAAACTTGAAATATAAATTCTCAGAAAATGCATTTAATACCAATATTTTGAAACGTCTGAAAGGAGTCAAGACATTAGAAAAATATCAGTCTACACATGCGTTTTATATTTAATATGAGGGAAATACACACGTGACGAGACACAAAAAATCTTTAACTTTTAGGTGGCAAAATATTTTTTAGTAATTCTATAAATTACACTGTGCAAACCAAAAGATATATACCCACCGGATGAATAAAGATCAGCCTCCACAGAACATAAAATATTATTTTTATTTTATTTTTCGTGTTCGCATTTATGTGAGAAAAAAAAAACAATGTTATGGACGTGACAGTTCTCCATTACGGACATGACTGCTCTGAAAGCGACTTTAAAAATGTCACAGAGACCTCAAACAGAAAGCACAAAGCCTTTCTTTAAAGTGAATTTCGTTTTTTTATTAATTGTATCTTAATTTTAATCAATGTTTCATCTGGATTTAATAAATAAGAAGTAAATATAGTAGAAAATAGATAATCATGACACGGAGGCGCGGGCGAGTGAACTGGACTCTTGTCTCATAAATGAACCGAAACTCAGCGTAAGGTATGCTACTTGCCTCACAGACCTGAGAAATATATAGAAAGCTTGAAATGTCTACTTTTAAACAGAACAATTCAAAACGAAGGAAAACAGACTGCTTTCTGCTTATGAAATGTGCATTTCTCTCTGGCACGTTCTGCGAAGATCGCGACGCATCGTCAACTTCATCTTTGCAGTCGACACAGAAAACACTTGTTTATTAATAAACAATAAAAATGTCTCCTTGCTATATTTGACATATTCATAATCATTACTTTTGCCGGTTCTTTGTGACAGCTTTTAGATGCTTTGTTGGCAGCGCCACCCACATGTTGAACGCGTCACACCGCATCAGCACCGAAAACAAGATTTTTTTCAAATCTAAAATCAAAAATTGTAATACGAACCAAATCGTAGGCAAGAGTTTATGGTTTTAAAACAAAAAACAAAGGCTATCTGGACATCTTTGCCAAGAGCAAACCAGTACAGAAGTAGGCTAATCAATAAATTATCGGGGAGGGTCATGCCTTTTTTCTAGGGCTGTTTTTGACTAAGGATTTTCATAGTCGAATCTGATTCGTTAGATTTTGCCGTAGTCGACTGATAGTCGAACCTTTTTTTTTTTTTTTTTTTTTTTTTTTTTTTTTTTTAAAGATAGCAGCTAGATTTTTTCCATTTCAAACAAAAGAGCTAAAAAAACTAAAAGAAAAACATGTGTGTAACAAATACCTTTTATTCCTTTAAAGCCAGATGAACAAAACATATCAGTCAACCCGCAAACAGCCGCTCAAACAGCCGCTCCGCAGCCCTGCTGAAAATGTGAAGCAGATTTTTGAATACATTTTTATTTATTTACATTAGTAAGCTACAGGACATCGTCTTTCAAAACATGACCTGCGCGAAAGCGAAAAAAACAAAAACATTTTTGTACCCAGCCCTTCTGAAAATGCGAATGCGTCTCTGTCCCCAGCACATTTCAAACCAAACTGACGCCCATGTATTTGACTATGAGGTTCATAGTCGAATCAGACCTCTCCGAATCGAATCGTCGAATACTCGACTATTAGAAGTCAGCCCTACTTTTTTCACAATCATTTTGGAGGGTCATAGAAAAAATTATTGCTGGCGAAGGGTCATGTCTTTTTTGACAACAGATCTCAAAACTCCTCCGGTGGCCCCTTAAATAAAAAACAATAATTATAATATTGTGAAATATTATGACAATTTAAAATGACTGTTTTCTATTTTAATATATAGTAAAGTGTAATTTACTCCTGTGATCAAAGCTGAATGTTCAGCATCATTACTCCAGTCTTCAGTGTCACATGATCCTTCAGAAATCACTCTAATATGATGATTTGATGCTCAAGAAACATTTATGATTATTATCAGTGTTGAAAACAGTTTTTACATTTTTATTTCACGATTCTTTGATGAATAGAAAGTTCAAAAGAACAGCATTTATTTAAAATAGAATATTTTCTAACATTATAAATGTCTTTACTGTAACTTTTGATCAGTTTAACTCATCCTTGATGAATAAAAGTATTGATTTATTTTATTTCTTTCCCCCAAAAATAAAATTAAAATTCTTACTGACCCCAAACTCCTGAACGCTAGTGTTTAATGTTACAAAAGCTTTAGATTTCAGATAATTGCTGTTCTTTTGAACTTTCTATTCATCATAACATTGTGAAATAAAAATGTAAAAACTGTTTTCAGCATTGATAATAATCATAAATGTTTCTTGAGCATCAAATCATCATATTAGAGTGATTTCTGGAGGATCATGTGACACTGAAGACTGGAGTAATGATGCTGGAAATTCAGCTTTGATCAATAAATTACAGTTTAAAATATATTAAAATAGAAAATAGTCATTTTAAATTGTCATAATATTTATTTTTTATTGTTTTTATCAAATAAATGTTATATAAAAATAATATTATATATAATTAATTAATTAATTAAACCAAATTCATGTGTTTTATGTCAGAAACATCATAGTTGTCTACATCAAAAACTATAACAACTTTCTTAATCATTTGTGCCAACATCTACTTTTAAAATGTAAGTAGGCCTATTATTTAAATATAGCCCTCAGCTAAGTTGTATGTTTGTCTCTTATTTAGGCAAAACCTTTGTCTATATTTAGAAACAAAATGTAAAAAAAACAACACCAGGAGTGTTTCACAGCCGAGGAGACGGACGTTCTCGTCAGGGCCGTAAAACACAAGAGAAGTGACATTGGGGATGGAGAAACCCACCCAGATTAGCTTCGGTTAAAGGGATACTTCAGGATTTAGCATTAAGCTTTGTATTAGTAGAAAACCTGTAGTATTTTAGAATTACCATGCTTTCCACCCTCATATCCCCCTGAGAGGAGAGATTTATGTTTTTTGTCTGGAAAAAATCCTCCGATGACGCAAAAATCTTAATTTTGCGTCATCGGAGGATTTTCTGGCCAGAGGCTAAAGACTACAGCCAGTAGATGGCGCTGTTCCGCATGTTTTCAGCCCGCCCATACAGGGTGGGATCTCACTCACAGAATGTACACAGTGTCAGCCGTCTTTCTTTGGAAGCTAAGCTAGCAGGCTCTTGTTCTGTGGAGAAAGCTGAATAGTAGGAGAAAGCTGAGTAAGTAGAGGTTACATCCTCCTTTTCCCGGACTTGTCCGGCGGGCGAGATCGTTCAAAATGTCCGGGATTCAGCTTTTGCTTTCTGTGGCGTGGCCTCCTAAGGCAGCGAAGCAAGTGCATTCTGGGAGTTGTTGTCTTTTATCCACATAAGCCAAAAATACATTTTCTGGCTTTTCTCAGTCTAGAAAGCTCCAAATTAAAAAATTTCTTCACATTTCTTCTACTTAAATTACCTATTTTAAATACACATTCATCTTCCCAGAGGTGAAGTATCCCTTTAAACAGGCGTATGATAATCTGGGTAAATGTGTAAGCTAGATTTATGCCTATTTTCCCACATCTTCATGGACACAACAATGATTTCCCTCGTGTGGAATATTTTTCCTTGTTATAATGTATGGTTTACAAAAATGAAAACTGCTGCGTCTGTGTAGATGAGAGAATCAAAGTGTGTGTGTGTGTGTTGTGAACACGCTACATTGATTATGGCCAAGCATACGCCCTTAAAATAGCATCTGAACGCGCCAGTTTCTCCTGGTCAGTGGAGGAATCGGTTTCTGAAACTGCAAAATAGCACCAGGGAACGTTTGCGCCGGAACACGCCGCCTCTTTTCGCTGAACCGCCCCCGGGAGCGCAAGTTCACGTGCGACTGTGGAGGGAAAAGTCCGCTGTGCGTCGGGTGCTGTTCTCGGCTGTGAACCGCTCCTGACAAAGCAGTCAAGAGGTTGAGGTCAAACATTCAGGAACTAAGTGTTATGTTTGGAGTTAATGGTCATTCACCTTCACTCAGACCAAGTGTTATACCTCTTCGGAAAGTTGTAGCTTTAAGTAAAGATCTGAAATATGATCATGTACAGATATATCACATAATCAGTCCTTCTGTATTCTCCTCAGGCTGAAATGGTTGATCTTACTGCTGTTCATTACTGTTGCTTTTGCAAGTGAGTATTGTATTTCTGCAATGTTTTTAATGTCACCTTTTTATTTATTTAAAGAAAACATATTAATCATTGTTTATATCCTTAGGTTATGCTCCTCTACAGAAGCCGTGTATTGAGTGTGCTTTATCTTGTGATGACGCTCTTGAGCTGAAGAAACATCAGAAGGTTCATGTTGTGGTACAATATCAATCAAAAAAACGTATTGATGAAGTCCGTACGGTCTCCAGTTTATTGAAAGGAGAACACTGTTCTGTGGTTTGGAAATGTTCAAACAGCGACAAAGACAAACTGTTCACATTACACATATATCCTGAGAAGAGTCCTCAGTCAATCTATGAGGAGAAAAAAGGTTCAAAGCCTGGTAAGGTCATAAATCATCTAACTTTGTAATGTTTTAAAGAATTAGTTCACACAAAAATCAAATGTACTCATCCTCATTCTGTCCCAATGCAGTAATATTTTTCTTTTTTTTTCTGTGCAACATAAAGGTGGATGAATAATTAAAATATATATATATATATATATATATATATATATATATATATATATATATTAGTGCTGTCAAACGATTAAAATATTTAATCGCGATTAATCGCATTAATGTCATAGTTAACTCGCGATTAATCGCACATTTTTATCTATTCTAAATGTCTCTTGATTTCTTTTTGTCCCATTATTTTTTTCTAATTTTAATGCTCTTATCAACATGGAAAAGTGGATCGGCTTGCTTTGTGCAAATGTTTTTTTTTATTGAAAACAACATTGGCATATACTGTAGTGTTCAATTTGACACTAACATTCTCACTTGGAGCAAATAATCTCTCACACAATGTAACACTGTCCATCAATAAAAGGGTGAAAGAAATACTGACGAGGTCCTGATTTTGACGAGGGGCGGAGAATTCGCATCAGCTGTGTGTGCTTGGCCAACAAGTGGTATTTCAGACTGGACGTGCTGCGAAGCCTGCGATGATAGCTCAGTTCACAACGACAAAACACACAGATCACTTTGGTCTTGTCAATTGAACCATTTGGCCACTTTTTTAAAATTAAACTTTCCATTCAGAATCTTATTTGGCATCCATTTCGGCGTCTCGCGCTCATCATTCATCCACTCAAAACGTAATGTTAAAGGCGCGCACTGGACGAGAAGCGAAGCGCAGCGCAGCGCGTCGTATTTAAAATTCGAACACATTATATTCTCTATGAGTGTACACCACACCGGCGGCGCCATTCGGCGTTTTTATTGCTGGCCATAAACTGAGAAAGTGCGCGTCCGATGTGCGATACAAGTTGTCCTAGACGCGGCTTCTCGTCCGGCCGGCTCGCAAGCCCAAACAAGTGTGTGCGGCGTGCCTGTTGTTTTGTTTTCGGTCTAGCTAGATCCGGTGGTGTTGTAGTTTTACTAACGTTACTAGTTGTTGCAAAAGCATGTGAAAAAAAAACTACAAAGTTTGTTAGGCGTTAATCGCGCGATAAAGAAATTGACGCCGTTAAAATGGTTTTGCGTTAACGCCGTTAATAACGCGTTAATTGACAGCCCTAATATTTATATATTAATTTAAATTTTCATATGTGACCCTAGATCACGTCACCAGTCTCGAGTCGTATCCAACAATACACTGTATGGGTCAAAATTAGAAATGTTTCTTTTATGATAAAAATCATTAGGATATTAAGTAAAGATCATGTTCCATGAATATATTTTGTACGTTTCCTACCATAAATATATAAAACATGTATTTGTGAGTGAATGCAGCACAATCGCCAACATAAATGCACAACTTTAAAGGAGATTTTCTCAATGTTTAGATTTTTTGCACCCTCAGATTCCAGATTTACAATAGTTGTTTCTCGGCCAAATATTGTCCTATCCTAATAAACTATACATCAATGGAAAGCTTATTTATTCAGCTTTCATATGATGTATAAATCTCAATTTCTCAAAAATTGACCCATGTGACTGTTTTTGTGGTCCAGGGTCACATTTAGATTTCATTAAAAAATACACATCTATATTCATTCTGGACAAGTGATTGATTTGCTCACCTAATCAAATTTTCCACAGACTGTGTTTCAGAGGACATTTCAGACACCCGTTCAGGCACAAGTAAGTAAAACCTAAGTAAACTTGATTCTTAAACACCCCATCATTTTTTTTTTTTTTATTAATTTAAAAAAGTGACTTTTGAGCTGTCATAAATGAGCAGGAACTTGGTGTTGAAACTCATACAAAGATGTTCTTTCAACCTACTTTTCTTTTAATCCAGGCGATGCAGATAGGAATCGCTCCAACAGACTCCTGATCCTGCTGCCGGTTTGCCTTTGCATCCTCTTCTACTTTAAAGGATCAGTATTGGGAGTAGACGCGGCAGCAACTCCAGTGCAAAACATCAGTTGTAGTTCCACATTAATGCCAGCGTGGGACATGTCTTGATCTGCATAAAGCATCACAGCACCCTGCAAAAGTGCATTAGACCATTATTCTGGCTAAAACAGGCTGCTATAAACTCTTTTTATATCAAGGGTTGGTTTCACAGACAGGGTTTAGATTAAGCCTGGATTAGGCCTCAGTTGAATTAGGACATTTAAGTAACCTTTATAAACATGCCTTCGAGAAAAGCACTACTGGTGGGAATCTTGAGACAAAACAATGGCACTGATATATTTTAAGATAAGCAAGTTAGTTTTTTAGTTAAAACAGCTCAAACATGCCTTGTAGTCTGAGGAACCTTGTCTGTGAAACTGGGGGTGAATGTCCTACTTTTATGTCTTTCTATATACTTCTTTTCTTGTATTTTCTTATTATGATACACATACAGCATTACAACACCTGAAACAATCATTGTGGACCTCAAATCAACACAACACTGCAAAACAATGGACTTTCTCAGACCAGAAGATCTTTATGACCAAAAGGGACAATTGTTATTGCTAGACCATTTTGCTATAAACTACATGTTTTCATATGACATTTTGGTAATACTTTATTTTACAGTGCCCCTGTTACACAAGTTACATGTAGTTACTGTGGTAATAACTATGTATTATGCATAATTACATATAACTAAACCAAACCCTGAGCCTATAGTAAGTACACTACACTACATATAGTACTTGTTACTACACTGTACACTTTAACACGGACACCGTAAAATGACGTGTAACCCAAATTTTCTATTTATAGCGCATGTCTTTCCCTGCATAGTCAGTTTGACCTTTATAAAATTACACTGCCACTTTATATGATTTTTTTTTGGCATGTCAAAATTGCATTCCATTGATGTGAAACAATAATGTGAAAAGTGCTGTATTTCTGTATTAAATATTTAGATATTTAAATGTTTCTTAAATTTTATCTACATTTTTTTCTTTACAAAATTAAAATGCAGAAAAGGCTGTCAATTATACAGTTACAATGCAACACTTTTGCTGGAAAATTACTTGCATTATAAATTGGTTTGTCATTGACAGACTATCAAGACTGTGCATGTCAGTCAGCTCCCTTTACTTCAGAAGTCAGGGCACTAATCAGGGAGTCGCTGTAATGTTATCGATCCACGTGTGATGATTTGCATACTGAATGTTGATTGGTTGTTAGCTCTCTGTATGAGGGGCAGTTGATGTATAGTGGGAAGTTCCGATCATTTTACTGACTCGGATCTTTGAGTCTCGTTCAGCAAAATGAACGAATCTTTTTCGAGTAATTTCATTCATTTCGTTAATTTCAGCAGAATATAATTAAAATGACATGTTAAATAGCCCAACACATCTAGTACTTATGAAAATGTTGATTACATTTGTAAAAAAAAAAAAAAAACCTATAGGGTAATGCAGCCAAAGTCAAATTATGAGAAACTGAAATGTTTAATTAATTGATTAGTTGTTGGGTCTTAAGTTCAGGCTATTGCAGTCTGACTCTAGTTCACCTCACCTCCTGATCCGAGAAGATCTTTCTTTTGCAACTTCATATTTATCACATTTGTTCTCCTCCTCTCGTGTCTTCGGGTTCAAACTTCTCGAGACGTTAGTTGTCGACTCGTGTCTGACTCTGATCTGGGGCTGGGCCGTGTGACACAGGTCCGGAAAGAGAAAAGATTAGTTCATCTTTTGAGTCTCGAGTTCGGGTTCGGGTCCGAGTCTTTCGTTCTTCCTGTCGGTCCCATAGAGGCTATGCTGTCAGTACCGGAAAGAGAAAAGATTAGTTCATCGAGTCCTCGGGTTCGAGTCATTCGTTCTTCAAGTCACAAACCCATAGCACTATGCAGAAACAGAAATGATTAGTTCATCTTTTTCGGGTCTGAGTCCTTCGTTCTTTTGTCACGTGACAGCCGTATTATATACTTAGTTAAAAATTCACAACCTTCTTACAAACAAGCGCTTAGTTTTTTATTTTATTTTTACTTTTACGGTTATGTGATGCGTTTCTGGTCTCAAATTGTATATATTTTTTTGTAACTACATCTCTGACATTTATAAAAAAACAAATCATTTGAAAATCGTTAGAAAATTGAGCAAGTTATGGTTATTTAAAAGTACATGCACCATGTTACGAGTAAGCGAGCACCCTGTGGTAAGATGGCCGCCGTGTGCGGACGTCGACCTCCATTGGCCAGCAGCGCAGATGAGACATCTTGCCTTTAGGCTTGTTCGACTTCATGCAGCTCTGCGCAGACCGATCGGCGGCTGACTTGAAGCAGTGCATGCCGGTTAGAAATTTTGTCCGACTTGATACAGCGCCGACGCCACGTGACTGTGACGTATGCCATCAAAGTACCGCGCGAGCAATTCGAGAGTAGCCGGAGAACTCAGCCAGCGTAGCTTATCAAGAGCGGCTGCACTGGGCTGCAGGAGGGCTGATGACGACAGAGCTGTTCCACGATTGGCCGGATTCACCGCATGACAACGATCACGTGTGTTTCGTGTTTATTTCGAACACCTTTAGTTCCTCTCTAGAGCTCTCAAATCAGTTTATTATAACAGTGAACACTCTTTTCATGTCGTTGTCATGTTAATTTGTGTCATGTTTATCAAATTAAAACAAAAACGTAGACTCCACTTCATTGATAGTAGCTTATGTTGAACTTTATTCTTGTTCAAACAGACGCTGTATGAAGCAGTACATAAAGTATTGAATGAAAATGTCTCTGAAACATCTGTGTATTATTTGGCAAATATTGCATTTATTTCACTTCAGCTGTGGTAAAGTATGCAAACACCACGTGAGCGGTCACTACGGGAACCAGAAAGTGTCCGACTTCATGTCTCCGTTTGCAGCTCCTCCCCGCCTGCACGCGGCTACTCTCGCCGATCGGTTGCATCCAGCCGCAGCCGATGTCGAACACACCTATGATATCCTGAACCACTGACACTTCGCAGCCCATTGCTTCACCCAAAGGTTCATTACCCAAAGGTTCATTACTCGAAGCTTCATTCAGCATTGCTCACTAGTGACACCTAGCTACTGTGCAAAGAAATAGCAGACAAATTAATTCATTCTGAACCAATGACCTAAGCAGACATTTGTCCATTGCCTGGGTATAAAATAAAATATGTATCTTTCTCTGTCTGAATTTACTTGTGCAGAGACAACTGTCACACACACAATTCATTAATTATTCATAAACTGTTTGGATAGTGACAGTATGAACAGCAAAAGTGACAGTGTGTTGAGTGCAGTGCTTATGGTGGAGGGAGTGTAATAAAGTAAACTGCAACAGAATAGTCTGGGGTGGGAAAAGTTAAGAATTGTTTCTGGGGGGTTTTGTGCAGTGAACTGTTTTTAGTTTTAGTGCAGTGTTGTGCTTATGGCACTGGGGAATTCTTTCAAGTGTGTTGGGGTTTACAATTCCTCTTCTTAGACAAAACCTCTCCAGCCACAGATGTATAAATGAGGACCCTGATGTTTCTGTTGAGCCCAGACAGGGGAGGATTCCCTCTTTCTTGCTGCTCCATTACCAGGAAAAAGGAAGAGGTCACAAAAAGCAAACAAATCCAAAAGGGCAATCCAAATCAAAAAGCAGTCCAGTCCAGATCCAAAAATCCAAATAATCTTATCTAATTAATATAACAAGACTATAATATAGCTAGGCCTACTATAAATAATAATAACAATATACTATAACTATTCTAACTTGATATAATGTAATAATATACAGCCCTAACACATATATGACACAATAACGACAATGACAATGATATCTAACTCTCTGACACTTCTACAACTGCTGCTGACAACACCCAGAAGGAGGCGCGAGTTTCGAACCCCCTTAAACCAGAAGCGACACTCAGACCGAACCAATGACGTATCCACACAAACCGAGGCCTCGTTTGTCATTAGTCACGTGATTTTCACATTAACAACACAAGCCTTGAATCGCGGCTTCATCTGGCACGCCCATTTTTTCTCGACACACGCTCCGACGCCTCGGTTAAAATGTCACAGTTCCTGCTTGTCTCCAGTTCCTGTGTCCGTGTGTGTTCCGTTTCTTGCATTCCTGTCATTCACTCAGTCTACTTCCTGATCTCTGGTTTCTGATCCATCTCTGTATTCCCCGGACTGCTATCGTCATTATTGTCTTCACCTTCATCTTAATTATCACCGGAGAGACCGGGTTTGTCCTCAGTGTCCCTGTGCTGCCAAGTGCCATCATACAGACTACTTCCCTTCATCACTCTCCCTGCATCTGACCCGTTCTCCAAAAATATATATATTTTACTTGCACTTGAATCCTCTGTTTATTATCCTGACAATTTTCACTTTGAACTATATAGACTAGGTCGATTTTCAGATAATGTGACACCCTTGGGCATTTTTTAGTAAAAGTTGCCAAACAGACTTTTCTAAGGGTATTTTTTCTGCTGAATCCATTTTTGCTGTTTGCCAAGCTGTATCTCTTATGTGAAACTCAGTAGAGCGCAAACTTCAAGATGACCTCTAAAATGTCAGGAAATTCTATATTTATAAACTTTACATCATGCACGACATCAATTAACGAGAAAGTTTATTTAGGTGGGAATTAAGATACTTGTATGTCACAATGATAATTGCATTATTTCTCATTGTAGTCATGAAAGTATCTGTTTTTCTCCTTATTTCAAATGGACAAACAGAATATCTAAAATGCGAGAGTCATTTGTTTGGAGTCACATGCATACTATTGTCTTTGGATCAAAGTGTGTGAATTGAGTTCAGATTTATCAAAGAGGTTTTTTATTCTACTCTCTACTTTCTATTACTTTCTGCAGTTATTTCCACACATCGTATTTTTCATCAGAATTAATTTTTATATCCAAAAAGCGACATGAACCAACACAAAATATTTCCAGTAGTGGAATTGTACCCATGAAGTTGGTCAGATTATAAGATCACCAATTATGGAAGCTGTGTGTAGTTTGAAGCCTGACCGGTCAATGTCATTGGATACTTGCATTATATGCCAAGAATCCAAGAAAGATAAGCTATACAATGCGACAGAACAGGGCCTTTTGACACTAAAAGCAGCTGCACAAAGTAGAGGCAAGCTTCACGATCCTCAACACAGAGAAGCAATTGACAGAGTGCTTCTTGTCCAGAACACAGAAAAGCACGTGGTCTGGCACCGCTTGTGCTATGCGTTCGCGGTATCTCCATCCAGAGCGCTGGTCTCTGCATGCGTGGATAATCAACGAATAACCGTTGCTTTGCCAGAAGGGGTCGTTAACACGATCACGCTAGAGCTCCTTCTATGAGAAGACAGATACCCCTTTTCCACCAAGGCAGAGCTGGTGCTGGTTCGGAGCCAGAGCCTAGTTTCAAATCGGTTCTTTGTTTTTCCACCGCCAAAGCACCAGCTCCGAACCAGTAAAACTGGTTCTTAAGTAGCACCAAATCATTGCAGGGTCTAGAACGGAGCCAAGAAAGAACCGCTTGCGTCAGAGGCTGGGGGCGGGGTTACCGTGGCCAACAATACTGAAGGGAAACTTGTGACCGCCATTTTTAAATAGCAGCTAGTCGAGCTAATAGCAGCTCGATTATAATATCCGTCTATGTAAGTTACCGTGAGCAGCTCGAACGCGTTGGATTCGCCGTGTTTGGATGCCGATTTATTTTCGCAAACCCATGAGCATCCATAGTAACGCAACGTCTATTATTGTTGATGCCTTGTTCGAGATGCATCGGAGCAGCGTGGACCGATCAGAGATTCGGGAGTGTTTGGAGATCATACGACTCCTTGTGCTTTTTGATCGCTTTCGCAGTGCTTTGATTTCATGTGCTGATCGTTCTGCGAGAAGCCGATGCATCTCGAACAAGTCTGGTGTGTTTGTGTTTGGCGCTGCCGCACTAGCGTTGCTGGGCAACATGATACGTATGCAGTGACGTAAGATATAGCTCTGTTGTGGCTCTCTGGCCGGTGGAAACGCAAACGGGTTCTTAGTAAGCTCGTCAGTCGAACCAACTCCGAACTGGCAATAGCTCTAGCTCTGAACCAGCACCCGGTTCTTGTTGGTGGAAAAGGGGTATTAAAGATCTAAATGGTCAGTGTTCTCCAAATGGTGCACTACAAAGAGCCTGGACCCACACACATGTTTCGTGGGTGCTCTCCTTCCTTCTAGAGCTGTTGGACAAGGGCAGGTCCCCTTCCACGCTCAAAGTTTGCGTTGCGGCTATTGCAGTGTTCGCAGAGTTGACGCACGGCCGCGCGATAGGAAGGAACGAGCTCATCATCCGCTTCCTTAGAGGAGCCAGGAGGATGAACCCCCCGCGACCCCCTTCGGTTCCTATTTGGGATCTTTCTCTGGTCCTAGAGGCCCTGAAAGCGTTTCCCTTTGAACCGTTAGAATCCGTGGACCTAAAATACCTTTCGCTCAAAACCATTTTTCTGATAGCTCTGTCATCAGTAAAACGTGTGGGGGATCTACACGCGCTATCCATTAGCCCCGCGTGTCACGAGTTTGGACCAAATGACTCTAAATTCATCCTCAAACCGAGACATGGCTATGTCCCCAAAGCGATTGGCACTCCCTTCAGAGCGCAGATCATCTCCCTATCGGCTCTGCCAGCATCCGATAGCGAGGGCGGTGAAAACCTCCCATGCCCCGTCAGGGCGCTGAGAGTTTACATCACACGCTCTGCTGCCTTCAGACGTTCGGAGCAGCTCTTTGTTTCGTTTGGTGGGCGCACCAAGGGTCTCGCCACCTCAAAACATAGCCTGTCCAGATGGATAGTGGACGCTATCGCACCAGCTTATGCATCTAAACACCTGCAGTGTCCTATGGGCATCAGGGCCCATTCCACTAGAGACATGCCTTCATCGTGGGCTTGGTCCAGTGGGATTTCTATTCATGACATTTGTATGGCGGCAGGCTGGGCCTCCCCCTCTACATTTGTTAAGTTTTATAACCTGGAAGTTCCTGCCTTGCAGGCTAGACTTTTATCAGTCTAAAGGCCTGTTCACACCGGGACGAATTTCGCGCGCGATATTCGCCGACGTTTAACGCCTCATGACTAAACAAAGGGCGCCAATGTGAGTGTGCACACCGACGCGAAAAACGCCACGCGTAAAAGCGTCATTTTTAAAAAAACGCCTCGGGTTCGTTTTTTTGGTTTGACGCGCCGCGTCAAAAACTATCCGACCAATGAGATTGGCGCTTTTGCTCACGTGTCTGGAGCTTCTGAAGTTACAGTAAAACACAACTTGGGGGCGCTCAAACACAAAACGGTCTTGCCGAGCACACATACAGGCGAAGAAGATAGCGTCTACACTGCTGGGAAGAAATAAGACGAGGAAGATGCAAGGCAAGATGAATGTGGAGCTGCTGGCCTCGTTGGTGTCTGAACATAAAGAACTATATGACAAACGCGACTACAAAAATCTTGATAAAAGAGAACTGTTATGGAGTGGTATTGCAGAGCAAATGGGCCTTGATGGTGAGTTTCATTTTACTTAATTGTCTTTCATGTACATAGGCTTGTAACTTTTTCCCACGAACGTTTGACAATCGCGCCATCTAATGTCAGGGAATGAATTTGCATGTTCACTCGGCTCATCGTCAGCGAAAATCGCTTGGGTGTGAACACAAAAAACGCGTTGAAAAACGCTGGCGAATAACGCGCGCCGATATTCGTCCCGGTGTGTAAGGCCCTTAAGTGATGTGTATGTTCTGCCCAGTTTGTTCGTGTGCAGGCTACTCTCACGTGACTATTAGCTCTTCTGGTTGAGCTGTACTAAGGGCGATATTCTCTATACATAGACCGGTGGAGCCGCTCTGTATTTCCCTATGAAGTGCTTATGTACATGTGCTGGCCCGCGTTGCTGGCCGCCTGTTTCCCACATGTTTTGTGTTCCCCAGGCTTCCCTGGGACTCATGCAGTGGATGCTCGGCGCGCACGGCGTTGACAAGGGGTTCCCATAGCGTAAGAAACTTACGCAATACGAGAGAACCTCTCCTAAGAGAACCTCGGTTAGTCAGACTACTGTTTGGAATTGATCAGCTGCAACTGCGCCTTAAGATGTATGAGTGCACGATGTAAATGTAAAAAGTCTCGTCTACGTTGCTCTGCTGCATGCAAGTGCAAGACAAGTGATGCAGAATGTAGCAATTGCTGAACTGAATAAGAGCACTGCTCTGTGTTGTTGTGATCATATTGGAGAATCTTGTTGTACCATTGTTTAAATAACATTACATTTTATATGCCATGCAGTTCATGTTTTAGTTATTATTCAGCTAATGTTATGTCCAACTTTATAAGGTAATTTTAGGCCAAGTTTACTGTGTTTATTTCCTTTAACTGTTCAAAGCTAATGTTAGTGGTGTGACACATTTCTGTGATATGTTTTGTTAATTTGTTAATTTGTCTCAATTCTTAATATTTACAACCAATCTTTCTGAGAATATCTTTTTCATAAATAAACCAAAATAAAATTTAGTTTGGTTAAATTGAAGTCCTTAAACTTATTTACATGGACATGTAAATGTTGAAAAGTAATAAATACTCTTAATGTAATAGGATGATGGTTTAAGATATAGGCCTTTTGCTGCCACCAGCATGATGTTGATGTTCTTACATGGACATACTCAAATACACAATAGTCAGTGTTTACCTGAAATATTGTAAGACAGAATGACTAACTTGTTCTGACTATTCTGTTTGTTTCCTTTACTCAATAAATTATATAGCACAATAAAAACAGTTTATCTTTGAGCCAGTGCTGAGAAATTTGCTCATTTTGGCGTATGAGGCGGTCATCTCGGATTTTGCACTCTACTGAGTTTCATGTACAGTAAGAGATACAGCTTGGCAAACAGCAAAAATGGATTCAGCATAAAAAATACCCCTAGAATAGTCTATTAGGATTTTTATTTAGGCACATTTTTGTGATTTCAACCTGGTCTAATATTCTGCTCTTCTCATGATAGTTGTATGAGACGAGTAACTGTGTCTAAGCTCATGAAGGTCAACAATGCATTACATATATCGACTAACACATATGCATACTTAGCATGTGTAATAAGGATTTATAGCTCTATAATTTCATACTAAATTAAACTATGACAGTCCTTTAGAACAGTGGTTCTCAACTCCAGTCCTCGGGACCCGTTGCTCTGCACATTTTGAATGTCTCTCTTATCTGACACACTCAGTTCAGTTCATGTAGTCTCTCCTAAAGAGCTGATGATCTGGTTCAGGTGTGTTAAATAAGGGAGACAAACAAAATGTGCAGAGCAGCGGGTCCCGAGGACTGGAGTTGAGAACCACTGCTTTAGAAGTTATGAATCACCTGTGACCCTTACCAAAGTTACTTAAATATATATGACATAGAGTGTCAAAGATGATAGCTGTG
Organism: Leuciscus idus; assembly: GCA_021554675.1. Lineage (NCBI taxonomy): Eukaryota > Metazoa > Chordata > Actinopteri > Cypriniformes > Leuciscidae > Leuciscus > Leuciscus idus. The sequence continues at coordinate 41,087,234 of CM038628.1, read as the reverse complement.
TCTGAATAACGTAGGGAATAGTGATCAAGGGAATAGGGAGTGATTTTGGACATATCCATTGTCTTTAAATGACCTAATTTGCGTAAATAACAGAATACATGTTGCTAAAGTTATCTGTAGGCCTATTGGTAACCTATCAGAACCTGAAGAAGAAATTACCAACTGATTATGCATATGACTATAAGAATAAGTGTTTCTGTCTTTTAAGTTAGTTTGAGGCTGAATCATCATATGGCCTTTGGAAGTGAGGAGGACTCTGTCAACCGAATGAACTTCAACTTTGACTCCTGGTTTTCGTTGAGCTTATTAGTCTCTCTATGGGGTCAATTTGAGAAATTCTGAAACTGAGAAACATAAATCGTGTGAGCCAACTGAAAACACCATGACACGTGACAGATATATTGAAAGTGCAAACATATATAACAGATATAACATATCGCTAAACAAATAATGAACAATCTAATTAACATTTAGAATAAATTTTCTGGCGTAAATGTTTGCAGGGATATGTAACAATCAATTTAACATAGTAATTCAAATAACAAAAACAAAAATTGTATAACAATATAAACAATAGTTCTGGGGCCTGTACCATGAAGGTAGCTGAACAAACTCGGGGTTACAGGATTGGTTTTGAGTTGACAAATCCAAACCGATGCGATCAGGCTTTATTGGTACCATGATGCAGCTCATCAACTTTCTCTGTCAACTCAGGCTTTGATCTTTAAGCTATGATTACTCCACGCGCGCGTGCACATAAAAGAGTGACGTCGACACTGAACAGCCAATCGCGGATAGTAGAGCGAGAGCGTTATATTTTTCCGCGGAGGAGCAAGAGATAATTATTCAGAATTACGATGAATTTAAATATGTATTTCAAGCTCGAAACACTACGGTCTCTGCTGCCAAAGCAAGAGAAGACTGTTGGAGAAAGATTGCAGATTGTTAATGTGTAAGTTAAACAAATACGTTCTATATTTATGTAAAATTATGTATAATGTATAGCCTATACGTGTAATATAGTAATAAACTATAGCCTATTTTTATAATATATAAAAATGTGCATGTACTAGATTAATATTAATTGATTTTTAGATGCAACCCCAACTCCAAATGTTCTTGGCAGCAGATAAAGACAAAATATAAAAATATAATTCAAAGTGGTGAGTATTTACCACAATCTTTTATTATTTTTGTGAACATTTTATCACAAACACTTGTTTGCAGCAAACAGAAATAAAGAATTAAATTCAGAAAACCAGAATACACTGGCGGAGGAGTTGGCTCTGAGTAGGCAATAAGGGACGGCCGATTATGGATGGGATTACAGGTGCTGTACAATCTGACCCTGGTGCTGGCTCCTCTAAGCAAGTAACACTGGGTGTGCAATACATTACCACTTTTTTAAGTTTTAAATATGGCTGACTGTATGTTCTGCAGTAGATGGAAATACAGTGTCCCTGTTGAACCCAGCACACATACACACAGTCTCCCACACAGAGATCAGTATGCAGCAGACAGAACACCAAACATAACCTGCTTTACAACAGTTATGCTTTATATTGGCCTATTTTTATTTATTAGGGTGGAGGAAATGATGAAGATACTCTGTCTGTGTGTTCTCAGACAGTTGCTGATGTGAATGCACAGGGCTTTTTATTATGGCAAACATTTAAATGTGTGGCATAAAAAAGGGACTGGCCCTTACACATCTTTTATTGTAGGATTTTTCACAACCTGCCCCAGAAACTGAGGCCTCTACCTCAATGGCCTTCAGAAGAAATGTGTAAGGATTTAAAACCCTTGACATAAATTACAGTCAGTCCTGTGTTTGTAGGAAGTCAAGGAACTTTTTGTGATTTGATTAGCCTCCAGAAAACTTGTAATGATCATGTTTGTGGTGGAATTATGTTTCAGGTGGAAACAGACTCAGTCAGGGCCCTGTACAAAAGGAGACTTGAACTAGACTGTTCACTAAAGGAGACTTGAACTAGACTGCACACTAAAGGAGCTGGAGATCAATTGGAGATCAAACAGCTGGATAAAACTGATCTCAGTATGTGAACTTATTTAACCAAGTAACACTTTAGTATGAATATTTATTAATGCAAATTTGTCTTGCTCTCTTTCTCCCTCTCATCCCACAAAACCAATAAAACAGTTTGAGACCTATATCTGCAGTTTCAATGTGCTTTTATTAAGTGTAATATTGTATGGTGATTGCATCTACATCTGCACCAGCTGGGTGGTCCGCTCTGGTGACTCTGAAGCGCCGAACACAGTTGAAACGTGCCTTTAGGATGCCAAAGGTCATCTCTATCTTCACTCTGGTTTAACTGAGGGCCACACTGAAGCGGTGCTGTGGCCCTGTCTGAGGGTCATGATAGGGGGTTATTGTGTAGGTTTTTCTATCTCAGTTCAAATTAACAGTGTTTTGTACTGTACCAAATTTAACTTGCTTTCCTCAAAGCGCTGACACAACAAAGACTCATGGAAAATTCGTGAGTCAAGCACTGGAGCCAGGCCATTTGGCATCCAAACTTGTGATCATACGTTCATGACCACAAGTCGTCTGTAGATGAAATGTTTAGTAGATCATTGTTATATCTGTTAATGTTACTATTAATTTAAAGATTCATCTCACAGAAAATAATCATTCACATATCCACATCATATCTACCTGAACATTAAGGCTGTGATAGGACTTCCTATTAACATAATCTGCCTCATGTTCCCCTAGAGCAGTGGAGATTGGAGCAATAGACTGCATACATGTTGCAATGACTCTAGGGAATCATATCATAAGATTAGCAGAATAATAATAAAAAAGATTTTAAATAATTCTTAACATGTATTGTATAGTACATTTGTGAAATTTGCTTTTTGAAAAAAAGAAAAAAAAAGTGTTCATGTGATGTCACCCAATCAATATATCTTACCGGCAATTTTATAAAAGCCCTCTTTTATGGACATGGTCGATAAATGTCCGGGGAACACTACTAATGAAACTATTCATGTACTCCTGCAGAGCGAGGACCACCTTCCGAATGGTTCGACAAACCGTGTTTTCCCCTATAGCTTCTGTGCATCACCCACCGTGCAAGAATGTAGCCTACCACTTGCAAAAAAACGCATGTTCAGGTAAGTGCATGAATTCGACGTGTTAAATGCTTTATGTGCGGCTCAAGAAGTTCGCAAAGATAAGACATTGCTTCCGCGGAAAATCTGTATCTTTCATACAAATAACTATCAGGAAAGGCAAGGGGATTTTGTCATGCTAAAAACTCTTTCTTTACGAAGTGCTCGTCTAATAATTTGCGCTGAGATGTCCACCGGATTTGGAAGAAAAGGTGAAGTCATTGCAACAGACACTGGGAATAAGTTACGTCACCTATATGTTTCTTTGCTCTCAGCTGATTGGTCAAACTTCAGTCTGAGATCTCGAATCCAGAACATAACCTGCCCCGGAGCAGGTTAGCCGTGCAGCGTAAGATACCATGGCAACGAACACCGATTAAAGCCGAGCTACTTTCATAGTACCTAAAACCCAGAGTTGGCGGAAACTAAGCTGAAACATAGCCGGCTAGCCACCTAAACCGACTTCATGGTACAGGCCCCTGGGCCCCATAAAAATCCAGAATTTTTATATTCTGGATTCAAGATCTCAGACTGAAGTTTGACCAATCAGCTGAGAGCAAAGAAACATATAGGTGACGTAACTTATTGCAGTGTCTGTTGCAATGACTTCACCTTTTCTTCCAAATCCGGTGGACATCTCAGCGCAAATTGTTTGACGAGCACTTCGTAAAGAAAGAGTTTTTAGCCAGACAAAATCCCCTTGCCTTTCCTGATAGTTATTTGTATGAAAGATACAGATTTTCCGCGGAAGGAATGTCTTATCTTTGCGAACTTCTTGAGCCGCACATAAAGAATTTAACACGTCGAATTCATGCACTTACTGTAGGCTACCGCAAAAATATTGCGTTGCGTTTTGTTTTTGTTTTTTTTGCAAGTAGTACTTGCACGGTGGGTGACGCACAGAAGCTATAGGGGAAAACACGGTTTGTCGAACCATTCGTAAGGTGGTCCTCGCTCTGCAGGAGTACATGAAAAGTTTCATTAATAGTGTTCCCCGGACATTTATCGACCATGTCCATAAAAGAGGGCTTTTATAAAATTGCCAGTAAGATATATTGATAGGGTGACATCACATGAACACTTTTTTTTAAGCAAATTTCACAAATGTACTATACAATATAATACATGTTAAGAATTATTTTGAATCTTTTTTTTATTATTCTTCTGTTAATCTTATGATAGGATTCCCTAGAGTCATTGCAACATGTATGCAGTCTATTGCTCCAATCTCCACTGCTCTAGGGGAACATGAGGCAGATTATGTTAATAGGAAGTCCTATCACAGCCTTAATGTTCAGGTAGAGATGATGTGAATATGTGAGATGATTATTTTCTGTGAGATGAATCTTTAAATTAATAGTAACATTAACAGATATAACAATGATTTACTAGGCTAAACATTTCATCTGCAGACGACTTGTGGTCATGAACATATATGATCAAGTTTGGATGCCAAATGGCCTGGTTCCAGTGCTTGACTCACAAATTTTACATGAGTCTGTGTTGTGTCAGCACTTTGAGGAAAGCGAGTTAAATTTGGTACAATACAAAACACTGTTAATTTGAACTGAGCTAGAAAAACCTACACAATAACCCCCTATCATGACCCTCAGACAGGGCCACAGCACCGCTTCAGTGTGGCCCTCAGTAAAACCAGAGTGAAGATAGAGATGACCTTTGGCATCCTAAATGCACGTTTCAACTGTGTTCAGCCCTTAAGAGTCACCAGAGCGGGCATCACAGATAGTGGCTGCATGTGCCATTCTGCACAATATAGTCACCAGTAGAAAGGAGCGAGAAACACCACAAAACCAGCTTCTCCCCAATGAAACTGACCCGATCACACTTGACCACTCAGCTGGTGCAGATGTAGATGCAATCACCATACAATATTACACTTAATAAAAGCACATTGAAACTGCAGATAAGTCTCAAACTGTTTTATTGGTTTTGTGGGATGGGAGGGAGAAAGAGAGCAAGAGAAAGTTGCATTAATAAATATTCATACTAAAGTGTTACTTGGTTAAATAAGTTAAACATACATCCATACATACACATATATATATATATATATATATATATATATATATATATATATATATATATATATATATATATATATATATATATATATATATATACTGAGATCAGTTTTATCCAGCTGTTTGATTTTGTTTGGAGCCTCCTCAGCTCACAGTCTAGTTCAAGTCTCCTTTAGTCTGCAGTCTAGTTCAAGACTCCTTTAGTGTGCAGTCTAGTTCAAGTCTCCTTTAGTGTGCAGTCTAGTTCAAGACTCCTTTAGTGTGCAGTCTAGTTCAAGACTCCTTTAGTGTGCAGTCTAGTTCAAGTCTCCTTTAGTGTGCAGTCTAGTTCAAGTCTCCTTTAGTGTGCAGTCTAGTTCAAGTCTCCTTTAGTGTGCAGTCTAGTTCAAGTCTCCTTTAGTGAACAGTCTAGTTCAAGTCTCCTTTTGTACAGGGCCCTGACTGAGTCTGTTTCCACCTGAAACATAATTCCACCACAAACATGATCATTACAAGTTTTCTGGAGGCTCATCAAAATCACAAAAAGTTCCTTGACTTCCTACAAACACAGGACTGACTGTAATTTATGTCAAGGGTTTTAAATCCTTACACATTTCTTCTGAAGGCCATTGAGGTAGAGGCCTCAGTTTCTGGGGCAGGTTGTGAAAAATCCTACAATAAAAGAGATGTGTAAGGGCCAGTCCCTTTTTTATGCCACACATTCAAATGTTTGCCATAATAAAAAGCCCAGTGCATTCACATCAGCAACTGTCTGAGAACAAGTGTCTTCATTTCCTCCACCCTAATAAATATAAATAGGCCAATGTAAAGCATAAAGCAGGTTATGTTTGGTGTTCTGTCTTCTGCATACTGACCTCTGTGTGGGAGACTGTGTATGTGTGCTGGCTTCAACAGGGACACTGTATTTCCCTCTGCAGAACATACAGTCAGCCATATTTAAAACTTAAAAGTAGTAATGTATTGCACACGTACCCAGTGTTACTTGCTTAGAGGAGCCAGCACCAGGGTCAGACTGTACAGCACCTGTAATCCCATCCATAATCGGCCGTCCCTTATTGCCTACTCAGAGCCAACTCCTCCGCCAGTGTATTCTGGTTTTCTGAATTTAATTCTTTATTTCTGTTTTCTGCAAACAAGTGTTTGTGATAAAATGTTCACAAAAGTAATAAAAGGTTGTGGTAAATACTCACCACTTTGAATTATATTTTAATATTTTGTCTTTATCTGCTGCCAAGAACATTTGGAGTTGGGGTTGCATCTAAAAATCAATGAATATTATTTTTTCTTAGTACCAGTACATGCACATTTTTATATATTATAAAAATAGGCTATAGGCTATATTACACATATAGGCTACACATACATACATAATTTTACATAAATATAGAACGTATTTGTTTAACTTACACATTAACAATCAGCAATCTTTCTCCAACAGTCTTCTCTTGCTTTGGCAGCCGCGGAAAAATCGCGACCCGCGATTGGTTGTTCAGTGTCGACGTCACTCTTTTATGTGCACGCGCGCGTGGAGTAATCATAGCTTGAGGATCAAAGCCTGAGTTGACAGAGAAAGTTGATGAGCTGCATCATGGTACCAATAAAGCCTGATTGCATCGGTTTGGTTTTGTCAACTCAAAACTTATCCTGTAACCCCGAGTTTGTTCAGCTACCTTCATGGTACAGGCCCCTGCTGTTGTTAATGATGTCAACATTGCACACATGCACAACCGGACTTAAAGGTCCCGTATTATGCCCCTTTTCACAAGATGTAAAATAAGTCTTTGATGTCTCCAGAGTGTGTATGTGAAGTTTCAGCTCAAAATACACAACAGATCATTTTTTACAGCATGTTTAAATTGTCATTTTTTGGGGCTCAGAAAAACGCGCTGTTTCAGCGTGTGCCCTTTAAATGCAAATGAGGTGCTGCTGGACGACACAGGGGGCGGAGCTTCATGAGCTCGCGCTCAGTCTCTCAGGACAATTTCAGCTCACGGAATGATGATAATTTCAGAAACTCTCAGTAACGGCGTTCATTTCGAGTCGGACAATAATGCCTACAGAGTCAGAGTGCTGTACAGAGATGAAACAGGTAAAGTTTAGTAGTTTAATTAAGGTTATCATAACGTATTTGTCATCTGCTTGTATGTATCCATTATTTATTAATAGCCTACAGGTGATCAAACATATACTGATGAGTTTAATAAAGTTTATTGTAAGGCAAGGCAAGGCAAGGCAAGTTTATTTATATAGCACATTTCATACACAATGGCAATTCAAAGTGCTTTACATAGAAGAAATTAAAATAATAAAAAGAAATAAGAATAATTAAAACAGTTTAGAAGAATACAAAATAAAATACAGTACAAACAGTCGGACGAACATTGGCACAGTGCTCATTCAGTAAATGCATAGTTAAACAGATGTGTTTTGAGTCTGGATTTGAATGTGACTACTGTAGGAGCACGTCTGATCTCCTCTGGAAGCTGGTTCCAGCTGCGGCTGGCATAATAGCTAAAAGCGGACTCGCCATGTTTAGAGTGAACCCTTGGTATTTCTAGCTGATATGATCCTAATGATCTGAGTGATCTGTTGGGTTTATATTCAGTGAGCATATCTGCAATGTATTGAGGTCCTAGGCCATTGAATGATTTATATACCAGTAATAATACTTTAAAATCAATCCTAAATTTAACTGGGAGCCAGTGTAAAGACCTGAGGACTGGTGTGATATGTTCATATTTTCTGGTTCTGCTCAGAATCCTGGCGGCAGCGTTCTGTATGAGCTGCAACTGTCTTATGGTCTTTTTGGGAAGTCCAGTGAGGAGTCCATTACAATAATCCACCCTGCTGGTGATGAAAGCATGCACAAGTTTCTCTAAGTCTTGTCTGGAAACAAAGCATCTTATTCTTGCAATATTTTTCAGATGATAGTATGCTGATTTAGTTATTGCTTTGACATGACTACTGAAACTAAGGTCTGACTCTAGTGTCACACCAAGATTCCTGACTTGATGTTTAGTTGTTTGACCCCTAGAGTGAAGGTATGCGTTCACCTTGAGAACTTCATCTTTGTTTCCAAACGCAATGACTTCAGTTTTGTCTTTGTTTAACTGAAGAAAGTTTTGACACATTTACATTTACATTTACATTTACATTTAGTCATTTAGCAGACGCTTTTATCCAAAGCGATTTACAAATCAGGACTAAATTAAGCGAGTCATCATGAAGAGGCAAAAGACAACAACAACGCAAGAAGTGTTCAGAATACGAAGTTCAGGCATTATTCAGAGTAGCATAAGCATGATAAGTGGGATTTTAAGGGAAAGGTGTTTTTTTTTTTTTTTTATTTTTTTTTTTATGAGTTTAGGTGCTCATGGAAGAGATGGGTTTTCAGCTGTTTTTTGAATGTTGTCAGGGATTCAGCATTCCGGATGAGGGTGGGGAGAGTGTTCCACCAGCATGGAACTGTGAATGAGAATGATCTGGAAAGTGATCTTGTGGCTTTCTGTGATGGAACCACGAGACGTCGCTTGTTGATTGATCGTAGGCGTCTGGTGGGGATGTAGGCTCGTAGGAGTGAGTGAAGGTAGGAGGGAGCTGAGCCTGTGATAGATCTGTAAGCAAGCGTCAATGCCTTGAACTTGATGCGAGCAGCGAGAGGTAGCCAGTGCAGAGAGATTAACAGAGGGGTGACGTGGGCCCTCTTGGGCTCGTTGAAGACAAGACGAGCTGCAGCATTCTGGATCATCTGAAGAGGTTTGGTAGCACATGCTGGAAGTCCGGCCAGAAGAGCATTGCAGTAGTCAAGCCTAGAAATGACCAGGGCCTGGACGAGGAGTTGTGTTGCGTGCTCAGTTAGGAAAGGTCTGATCTTCCTGATGTTGTGCAGCGCAAACCTGCATGATCGAGCTGTCTTTGAAATGTGATCTGTGAAGGTCAGCTGGTCATCAAACGTTACTCCCAGATTTCTGACCGACCTTGATGGTGTGATTGATGATGAATCAAGCTGGATGGTGAAGTCGTGCTGTAGAGACGGATTGGCAGGGAGGACGAGCAGCTCAGTCTTTGCCAGGTTGAGCTGCAGGTGATGTTCCTTCATCCATGTGGAGATGTCTGCCAGACAGCTCGAGACCCGTGCAGCTACTGTGGGATCATCTGGTCGAAATGAGAGGAAGAGTTGTGTGTCATCAGCATAGCAGTGGTAGGAGAAACCATGTGCCTGTATGATGTGTCCCAGTGATGTAGTGTAGATGGAGAAGAGGAGGGGACCGAGAACTGAACCCTGGGGAACCCCTGTGGTCAGTTGATGTGCTCTGGATACCTCGCCTCTCCATGCGACTTTGAAGGACCTACCTGTGAGATAGGATTCAAACCAGTCGAGTGAAGTTCCTGTGATGCCCAGTGATGAGAGGCTGGACATAAGGATCTGATGGTTCACGGTGTCGAAGGCAGCAGACAGATCAAGGAGAATGAGGAGTGAAGATTTGGAAGCAGCTTTTGCAATCCGTAGGGCTTCTGTGACCGACAGTAATGCAGTCTCAGTTGAATGCCCTTTCTTGAAGCCAGATTGGTTGACATCCAGCTGGTTGTTTAGAGACAAGAAGGATGTTACTTGGTTGAAAACAGCTCTTTCAAGTGTTTTTGCAATGAATGGTAGGAGAGAGATGGGTCTGTAATTCTCTACAAAAGATGTGTTTAGCGTTGGTTTTTTAAGCAGTGGAGTGACCCGAGCCTGCTTGAATGCTGTAGGGAAGGTGCCAGTATGGAGGGATGAGTTGATGATGTGTGTGAGTGCTGGTAGAAGTGTGGGAGAGATGGCTTGTAGAAGGTGTGAGGGGATGGGGTCTAGAGGGCAGGTGGTAGGGTGACTGGAGAGGAGAAGTGTAGATACTTCTTCCTCTGTTAGCGGCGAAAAGGAGGACAGAGGGGTATTGGCTGTGGGAGGGGTCGGTCTGGGTTCCTGTGTGTGTGGAGCTGAGAATTGACTGCTGATAGTTGTTGTTTTGTTGGTGAAGAAGTTTGCAAAATCATCGGCAGTTAAGGAGGAGGAGGGTGGTGGTGGAGGTGGACAGAGGAGTGAGTTGAATGTCTTGAAGAGTAGTCGTGCGTTGGAGGAGCTGTTGATCTTGTTGTGGAAATAAGAAGATTTTGCAGCATGAACATCAGCAGAAAAGGACGAGAGGAGAGATTTATACATACTCAGGTCAGATGAGTCTTTTGATTTGCGCCATTTCCTCTCCGCTGCCCTGAGTTCGGTCCGGTGTTCACGAAGAACCTCAGATAGCCAGGGGTTAGAAGGAGTAGCACGTGCTGGCCTGGAGGAGAGAGGGCAGATTTTGTCTAGAGTAGAGGTTAGTGTGGAGCATAGGGTATCCGTTGCAGTATTCACATCCAGAGATGAGAATTGTGAGGGTGGGGGAAGAGAAGAAGACACGGCAGAGGAGAGGTGGGAGGGGGAAAGTGAGCGTAGGTTTCGCCTGAGGGTGACTGGTGGTGGGGTTGGTGGCGCAGGGGTAGCGAGTTGTAGACTGAAGGTGATGAGGAAATGATCTGAAACATGGAGAGGCCTCACCAAAATGTTGTCTGTGATGCAGTTGCGTGTGTAGACCAGGTCCAGTTGGTTGCCTGATTTGTGAGTACCTGTGGTGATGTGTCGTTTGAGATCGAAGGAGGCTAGTAGAGAGGTGAAGTCTGTTGCATGTGGTTTTTCGAGATGAATGTTGAAGTCACCGAAGACTAGAAGTGGGGTGCCGTCCTCAGGGAAAGAGGACAGCAGCACATCCAGCTCCTCTACGAAGTTACCCAGCTGACCTGGGGGGCGATAAATTACTACAATATGGATCTTACTGGGAGTTGTAAGTGTGATAGCATGATATTCAAATGAATTGTTGTTGCATAGAGAAGAGAGCGCTGAGTATTTCCAATTGTTGGAAACGAGAAGCCCTGTCCCGCCACCCCTCCCAGACTGGCGAGGGGAGTGAGAAAAGGAGAAATTGCTAGAGAGAGCAGCGGGGGTTGCTGAGTCTTCAGGACGAATCCAGGTCTCAGTCAAGCCCAGGATACTGAGAGTAGAATGAGATGCAAAGGCTGGAATGAAGTCAGCTTTGTTGACTGCTGACTGACAATTCCATAGACCCACGGAAAGAGAGAGAGGAGTGTGTGAGGATGAGAGAATGGGACGCAGATTAGTAGTATCGCGCTGCCTTGTGCGCGTGATGAAAGGGCGTTGTCGAACGATAACAGGAATGTGTTGAAAACACATGCTGATTCGGGAGAAAGATAAGATAAGAAGTGGAAAGGGAAAAGGCGAATTTTAAGTGCCTTTCTGGTGTCCCTGCTCGGTGGAGTCGCGCAGGTAGAGTCGATGGTCTTTACCCGAGTCGGTCTTCACACGAGAGCTGAACGCTTCCGCTGACGCTTCCGCGACAGCGCGCAAAATACACAGATATACAGAAGAATGCTTTCACCGCTTGAGTGAGTACAGCTGGTTCGGTCTTGCAATTAAGTGGATAACGCGATAATGGGCCAACTTTCGCTTTGAAAGTGCTAGGAGCAGAGGCTTAAAGTGCAAATTAGGCTTTAACAATAATAATTTTCACTCGCGGCTGTTTGTTTAATGTGGCAACGCGTCCAACTAAAATACACAATTATGTGAAGTTAAAAATATAAGGGAAGCTGAGAATCGAAGATGGGCTTACCTTGACTACAAAGCAACGCTGACAATAACAAGAGAGCAGAGTATTCCAGAAAACACACAGTTGCGCGTTTCAGTCGAGCCTCTTGTTGCTCGCTTGTTCTGCGGGAGTGAACTGAATCTCGTCTATTTAAAGGTATTCTAACAGATGCTGGTTCGGTCTTGCAATTAAGTGGATAACGCGATAATGGGCCAACTTTCGCTTTGAAAGTGCTAGGAGCAGAGGCTTAAAGTGCAAATTAGGCTTTAACAATAATAATTTTCACTCGCGGCTGTTTGTTTAATGTGGCAACGCGTCCAACTAAAATACACAATTATGTGAAGTTAAAAATATAAGGGAAGCTGAGAATCGAAGATGGGCTTACCTTGACTACAAAGCAACGCTGACAATAACAAGAGAGCAGAGTATTCCAGAAAACACACAGTTGCGCGTTTCAGTCGAGCCTCTTGTTGCTCGCTTGTTCTGCGGGAGTGAACTGAATCTCGTCTATTTAAAGGTATTCTAACAGATGCTGGTTCGGTCTTGCAATTAAGTGGATAACGCGATAATGGGCCAACTTTCGCTTTGAAAGTGCTAGGAGCAGAGGCTTAAAGTGCAAATTAGGCTTTAACAATAATAATTTTCACTCGCGGCTGTTTGTTTAATGTGGCAACGCGTCCAACTAAAATACACAATTATGTGAAGTTAAAAATATAAGGGAAGCTGAGAATCGAAGATGGGCTTACCTTGACTACAAAGCAACGCTGACAATAACAAGAGAGCAGAGTATTCCAGAAAACACACAGTTGCGCGTTTCAGTCGAGCCTCTTGTTGCTCGCTTGTTCTGCGGGAGTGAACTGAATCTCGTCTATTTAAAGGTATTCTAACAGATGCTGGTTCGGTCTTGCAATTAAGTGGATAACGCGATAATGGGCCAACTTTCGCTTTGAAAGTGCTAGGAGCAGAGGCTTAAAGTGCAAATTAGGCTTTAACAATAATAATTTTCACTCGCGGCTGTTTGTTTAATGTGGCAACGCGTCCAACTAAAATACACAATTATGTGAAGTTAAAAATATAAGGGAAGCTGAGAATCGAAGATGGGCTTACCTTGACTACAAAGCAACGCTGACAATAACAAGAGAGCAGAGTATTCCAGAAAACACACAGTTGCGCGTTTCAGTCGAGCCTCTTGTTGCTCGCTTGTTCTGCGGGAGTGAACTGAATCTCGTCTATTTAAAGGTATTCTAACAGATGCTGGTTCGGTCTTGCAATTAAGTGGATAACGCGATAATGGGCCAACTTTCGCTTTGAAAGTGCTAGGAGCAGAGGCTTAAAGTGCAAATTAGGCTTTAACAATAATAATTTTCACTCGCGGCTGTTTGTTTAATGTGGCAACGCGTCCAACTAAAATACACAATTATGTGAAGTTAAAAATATAAGGGAAGCTGAGAATCGAAGATGGGCTTACCTTGACTACAAAGCAACGCTGACAATAACAAGAGAGCAGAGTATTCCAGAAAACACACAGTTGCGCGTTTCAGTCGAGCCTCTTGTTGCTCGCTTGTTCTGCGGGAGTGAACTGAATCTCGTCTATTTAAAGGTATTCTAACAGATGCTGGTTCGGTCTTGCAATTAAGTGGATAACGCGATAATGGGCCAACTTTCGCTTTGAAAGTGCTAGGAGCAGAGGCTTAAAGTGCAAATTAGGCTTTAACAATAATAATTTTCACTCGCGGCTGTTTGTTTAATGTGGCAACGCGTCCAACTAAAATACACAATTATGTGAAGTTAAAAATATAAGGGAAGCTGAGAATCGAAGATGGGCTTACCTTGACTACAAAGCAACGCTGACAATAACAAGAGAGCAGAGTATTCCAGAAAACACACAGTTGCGCGTTTCAGTCGAGCCTCTTGTTGCTCGCTTGTTCTGCGGGAGTGAACTGAATCTCGTCTATTTAAAGGTATTCTAACAGATGCTGGTTCGGTCTTGCAATTAAGTGGATAACGCGATAATGGGCCAACTTTCGCTTTGAAAGTGCTAGGAGCAGAGGCTTAAAGTGCAAATTAGGCTTTAACAATAATAATTTTCACTCGCGGCTGTTTGTTTAATGTGGCAACGCGTCCAACTAAAATACACAATTATGTGAAGTTAAAAATATAAGGGAAGCTGAGAATCGAAGATGGGCTTACCTTGACTACAAAGCAACGCTGACAATAACAAGAGAGCAGAGTATTCCAGAAAACACACAGTTGCGCGTTTCAGTCGAGCCTCTTGTTGCTCGCTTGTTCTGCGGGAGTGAACTGAATCTCGTCTATTTAAAGGTATTCTAACAGATGCTGGTTCGGTCTTGCAATTAAGTGGATAACGCGATAATGGGCCAACTTTCGCTTTGAAAGTGCTAGGAGCAGAGGCTTAAAGTGCAAATTAGGCTTTAACAATAATAATTTTCACTCGCGGCTGTTTGTTTAATGTGGCAACGCGTCCAACTAAAATACACAATTATGTGAAGTTAAAAATATAAGGGAAGCTGAGAATCGAAGATGGGCTTACCTTGACTACAAAGCAACGCTGACAATAACAAGAGAGCAGAGTATTCCAGAAAACACACAGTTGCGCGTTTCAGTCGAGCCTCTTGTTGCTCGCTTGTTCTGCGGGAGTGAACTGAATCTCGTCTATTTAAAGGTATTCTAACAGATGCTGGTTCGGTCTTGCAATTAAGTGGATAACGCGATAATGGGCCAACTTTCGCTTTGAAAGTGCTAGGAGCAGAGGCTTAAAGTGCAAATTAGGCTTTAACAATAATAATTTTCACTCGCGGCTGTTTGTTTAATGTGGCAACGCGTCCAACTAAAATACACAATTATGTGAAGTTAAAAATATAAGACACATCCAACTGTTGACTTCATCAATGCATTGGCACAGGGGGTCAATGGGGCTGTAATCGTTAGGCGATAGGGCTAAGTAGAGCTGTGTGTCGTCTGCATAGCTGTGGTAAGCAATTTGGTTCTTTCTCATTATTTGGCTCATTGGGAGCATATACAGGTTGAACAGGAGTGGTGCAAGAATTGAGCCTTGAGGGACTCCGCATGTCATGGATGTCCACTCAGACTTATGGTCTCCTATACTCACATAATAACCTCTCCCATCTAAGTATGACCTGAACCATTTTAGGACTATCCCAGAAAGCCCCACCCAGTTTTCCAGCCTGTCCAGAAGTATGTTATGATCGACAGTGTCAAATGCAGCACTGAGGTCGAGTAGCACCAGCACTGATAATTTGCCTGAGTCAGTATTTAAGCGAATATCGTTTATTATCTTTATGAGCGCTGTCTCTGTGCTGTGGTGCGGTCGGAAACCAGATTGAAAATTGTCAAAGTATCCATTCGAGCATAAGAATTTGTTCAGCTGATTGAAGACAACTTTTTCAATGATCTTGCCTATGAAAGGAAGATTTGAGATCGGTCTATAGTTGCTTAATATGGTCTTATCCAGATTGCTCTTTTTCAGGAGGGGCTTGACAACTGCAGTTTTCAGGGAGTTTGGAAAACTCCCAGAGAGAAGTGAAGCATTTACCACTACTAGAAGATCTGCTTCTAAACTGTTTAACACACTTTTGAAAAACGATGTGGGAAGTGTGTCAAGAGCGCAGGTTGATGTTTTAAGGTGCTGTACGGTGTCTTCCAAAATTTTGCCATCAATTTCTTTGAAATCAGACATAGTAACTACTTTCTCAGGTGGTTTGATCTGTCTGACCCCAGCGCAAGTCAAGGATGTGCTGATCACCTTTCTGATATTATTGATTTTCTCAGAGAAGAAAGAAGCAAACTCACTGCACTTGCTGTCTGAGAGCATTTCACTGGGAATCTGGCTTGGGGGGTTTGTCAGTCTCTCTACAGTAGCAAAAAGAGTGCGTGTGTTGTTTAAATTGCTGTTTATAATATTTGAGAAGAAAGTCTGTCTAGCTTTGCCTAGTTCCATATTGAAAGCATGAAGGCTGTCTTTGTAGATGTTATAATGGACTACAAGTTTTGTCTTCCGCCACATGCGCTCTGCTTTTCTGCATTGTCTTTTCATATTTTGCACTGCTGTTGAGTTTCTCCAAGGTGCCTTTTGTCTGCCACTCTTCTTCCTGACTTTAACAGGAGCAATATCATCAATTACACCTTTAACTTTTGAGTTAAAAGAATCAAGGAGAAAATCAACAGAGTCAGCAGATATGCTTGGTGTTAAGGATATAGCCTTCATAAATAGGACACTAGTGTTCTCATTTAAGCATCTCTTCTTGACAGACACAGATCTAGCTTCAGTGGCAGGAGAGATCAATATATCAAAGAAAATACAGAAATGATCAGACAGTGCTACATCCTTAATAACAATCGATGAAATGTTTAGACCCTTACTGATAAGTAAATCTAGAGTGTGTCCACGATTGTGTGTGGGTCCATGTACATGCTGAGTCAGATCAAAAGTTTTTAAAACAGTTTTGATTTCTTTTGCCATATTGTTTTCTGCATTATCGATGTGAATGTTAAAATCTCCAGCAATGGCAAAACAGTCAAACTCTGAGGTAATTGTTGATAACAGTTCTGTAAAGTCCTCAGTGAAGGCTGGAGAGTATTTTGGCGGCCTGTAAATAATGATAAGTAAAATGCGTGGAGCACCTTTTAACACAATACCCAGATATTCGAAAGACGGGTAATTCCCAAATGATATTTGCTTACATTGATAGATATCTTTAAAAAGAGCAGCTAGACCCCCACCTCTCTTAACAGCTCTGCAGACACTCATAAAAGTAAAGTTAGGAGGGGCTGCTTCATTGAGGATTGTTGCACTGCAGCTGTCTTCTAGCCAGGTTTCATTTAGAAGCATAAAATCCAGGTTGTTTGTGGTTATTAAGTCGTTGACTAGAAGTGATTTATTTTTAAGTGAGCGAATGTTTAAAAGAGCTAACTTAACAGACTTACTTTTCCCCACAGCAATATTAGTTTGACGTGTAATAGGCACCAGATTAGTTGGGTTTGCTGCACGGCTATTGAAGGCCTTAGACTTTCTATCATGTAATAGAACAGCAATAGAGAAAGATACAGGCACACTGGGTTCCCGCTTGTTTTGTAAACATTTGAGAAAGTTACTGTTATCAAAACGGGGACCCGACACATATCACTGAGAGCTGGTATCAGTTGTTTTTGGTTCACCTCGAGCAGAAGGAGGAGGGTGTGGGCCCTGGCGTTGTGGCAGAGGCCGAAGAGCTCTCACAGGAGGGGGAGGGCGAGCTGGGCCCGCAGGCTTTGGTGGTAGTGGTGCCTGTCTTTTTTTAGTTGGTATCTGGGGGCTTGCAGCAAAAGAGTGGGATAGTCTGGTTCCAGCATGCACCAGTTCTTCCATTTTCTGTGAGAAGCACAGTAGTGGCGTTGCAGGCGAGAGGGAGAAAGTGTCTGGTGAAAGGGGCTGTTGCTCCGGTGTTATAGGAGGCTGTAATATGCTGTCCTGGCTTCCCTGGCTGTTTTCCAGGAAGTCGTCCTTGGGTGCTGAATCTTCAAGCAGTTCTGATATGGCTGTCTGTGGTGAGCTCTGTGTGCAGGGCTCAGCTGAGATTGTGTCCGTGAGCAGAGGTTGTTGTGGCGGAGTGGTGTTATCATGTCCATTTTGCTGCTGAAGTGAAGTCCCGTGGTCATTCATACTGTGTCCAGGTGTGTGTGTGCCATTCAGATTGAGTGGATTGGCACAAACCGCAGAAGGATGATTTAGGGAGAAGTAGATATTGTCCTTTAACACTCTTGAACCAAGTTTGTTTGGGTGATGGCCGTCCCGATGAAACAGTTGTCGTTGACTCCAGAAAAGATTGAAATTGTCAATGAAGTTTACTGCTTTTATATTGCAGGTTTTTTGCAGCCATGTATTTAGCCCAAGCAACCGTGAAAACCTGTTTGTTCCTCTTGCTGGTAGTGGTCCACTGATGAATGTTTCAACTTTCAGTCTTTTAAGTGTTTCAAAAAGTTCATTGAAATCCTTCTTAAGGAGTTCTGACTGCTCTTTATGTATGATGAGTCGATTTGCAGTCTTATGTTTCATCAGAATGTTCTGAAGTTCCCTGTTTATATCAGAAGTTGTTGCTTGTGGAAGGCAGCACGTAGTTGTATCCCTGTTGCTAATGTTTCTGATTATGGAGTCCCCCACTATCAGAGTCCTGGGCTCGGCTGCGCTCTGAGCTGAGTGCCGCTGTCTGCTCGACCTTGAGCGCCAGTTAGCATCAGTGTTAGCTACTGGCCTATTCAGTCTGTGTTCGATCACATTCATCACATTTGTGGATTCCTCATTTACATTCATTAGTACTTCAAATCTGTTCTCAAGATGTATAGGCAGTGGTAGGAGGCCAGTGTTTGCAATCCTTGTCAGAGCTGTATCTGGGGTAGAGGATGCTACTGCGGTAATATGTGATGCTCGTGACAATCTGATGTCTCGAGTGCCTTTGGGTCTCGCTCCCTGTTTGTGCCATCGATTAGTAAGTCGATCGGCTTGTTTCTCTACCTGTCGAGGAGTACTAGTTTCATGGGACTCACCGGTATGCTGAGGGTGTCCATGACGAAGCTCTGTTGTGTGCTCCGTCTGGTTTGGTGGTCCCGTAAGTAACTTTGTTTCTAGAACTGCAATCCTTTGTAAAAGTCTGTGGCAGTTAGTGCAGCAAGTAGATTCCAGAAGAGGCATTTTCTCTTATCCTTGTAGGCAGTTGTGTTTTCCTTTCCCGGTATGTAAGCTGGTCGGGTAAAAGAATTCTCAGTTTTTGTAGTAATCCAAACTTTGTCGTATGAGCACTGTGCTGATTTGCTGAAGTTAAAATTAGGTGATAAAAGGAAATAAAATAAAGGAAATCAAAAATAGAAAAAATAGGAGATAAAATGTAAAAGCGATAGAGCAAAGCGCGGAGCAGTAAGCAAGAGCGTCCGAACAGTAGCTGAGCAGGAAGTTGACACATTTGACAAGTTGACAAGTTGATTGTACAAGTTGACAAGTTGATTGTACATCACACAAAAGATGAAGC
The DNA here is from genome assembly GCA_021554675.1 of Leuciscus idus. Classification (NCBI taxonomy): domain Eukaryota; kingdom Metazoa; phylum Chordata; class Actinopteri; order Cypriniformes; family Leuciscidae; genus Leuciscus; species Leuciscus idus. The sequence goes on along the minus strand of CM038628.1, from coordinate 41,068,340 downwards.
GTCAGTTTTACTTCAGAAAATCTCCGTAAGAGCTGAGTAAACACAGTAAGTTATTAGAAGTGCGCAAGAACATAAACGAATTTCGGTAGAGTTGACAGGGCGGAGGTTAGTCAAGAAACGGTTCTAGTGACGTCACTAAAGAAGGAAGTAGAGGGATGTAGTCCAAATGGGCCGTTCGATGTAGTCGACTTCTGTTTAATAAAATATCTTGCTTGGCATTGAACTTTGAGCTTTATAATTTTACATATATTATTTATGCTCTAACAACAACATTACACACTAACTAAAGTTTGAAACATGGGATCACGAAGAACGGGACCTTTAAGTCATAATACGCAGATAATTGGTCCTTTTGGTTCGTACGGGAACATAGTGCTTATAAAAGCGATAAAAGCATTAAACGTGCAATGTATGTAATTAATTAATGGCCTGATTTCTGTTTCCATTAACCATGGTATATTACCTCACACACACAAACTACGGCCCTGCGTGTAAAATGTTCACAGTTAGAAATGACGAAGAATTTCGTCATTATTTCGGACCTCTTTATTACCTCCCAAAAATGAAAAATAGAAAATAAACTCTTGTCCACACACTGCCTTGTACAATCACAACATAAACGGTCCAATCACAATCAGCGCAGCATAAGTCTCTCTCTCTCCCTGTCCCAGATCTGCGGGTGCTAATATCCAGTCCCTCCACCAATCACTAGAATCAGAGATAAGTGTTAGTTATCATGCACTTGACCTCCTTATCACCGCACACTTATTACATTCCCCCACTGCAGACTCCACTTACCACACCACCCTCGCCACAATATGCAAAAATGTACATATTTTGTTTTAAATATATTATGTCATTGCAGGTTAAAGATTGATAAAGCTGTAATACAGCACTTAAAGTTACATGGAAGTTGTTATTCAAAGCTTGATGGTCTGGAAAGGAAGTGAAACACTTTGTGGTTTCACTGACTCTGCATTGTGCTCAAACCTGTAGATTGATCGGCACCATTACGAACGAGAGACACAATGGAGAAAATCATTTTCTTGTGTGTTTGTTTGAGCAAGATTATGCAGATCACTTCCAGAGGTAACCTTTATTCTGCTTTAAGCTTTCACATCATTTAAACCTAAAATATAACAGATGATTTAATCTAAATAATGTGAAAGGCTCAGTTGATGTTTTTTTTCCCTCAGATGTTCCAGAAGATGAAGTGACTCTGTTCAGAGTCGAGCTGAACGAAGACATCAGTCTGAACTGCAACATGACCGACAGATATGAAATCGCCTGGTATAAGCAGAATCCTGATTCAGGACGACTAACATTACTGATGATTGCAGAGATCAGTGATGCTGCAGGAAGAAAACTTCTAGTTCCGTTCAATCTCAACAGAAGTCGTCAGAAAGTTGATGCAGATGTAGAGATCACTACAGTCACGCTAGTTATTACTGGAGTAACAGAGTCAGATTCAGGACTTTATTTCTGTGGAACAAAATCTGTGACTTCAGAGATGCACTTCGAGAAACCCATCAGACTGGAGATGAAGGGTTAGTGTTGGCGACTTTTCAGTTTCACTCAAATCTTCCTAATGCTGAGATATTCTTTAAATTATTTTACCATTGCTCAGTTTATTTCAATCATCACTAAAGTGTTAATGCTGATAGTCTGATCAAACCTCTAGCACTAACCATTAAAGTTGAGTGTGAAAATCTGTCTAGATAAGGAGAGGTGTGCTGTTATAATGACACTGGAACTATAATAATATTGAAATTAATTTTGATGACCTTCTCTTTGTTTTTGATAAAGTGATCATACATTAATATAATTTCAGACAAGCTGACAGACAGAGAGGACAAAGATAATTCTGTCACTGAACCGCCAAAGTGTGAAGTTGAGATCACAGGTAAGAGCGGATGTTATTCTTGTGTGTTCATGACATCAAGGCTAGATTATTGTAATGCTCTACTGCAGTGGTCACCAACCTTTTCAAGCCTAAGATCACATCCAAAGTCCAAATGTAAACCAAGATCTACCACTTGCATAAAATTATGAAAAAACAAGGCCACAATGTAGTTCTACTTTGACATTCTTTGTTGCCTGTTAGTCACTAGCAAAATATTTATTTAACTATACAAATAGTATATAACTATACAAACTGTCAACTATAATTCAACATTTGCGGAGGTGTGCGCGCGGAAAAAATGACGTCATTGTAACAGCGCGCGCGCCTCCGCATCCGAAGATGCACGACTTTCAGCCGAATCTGCCCGAGCAGACGGATATTAGTACATCTCATCACACCGGCACCTACTTTGCGCGTCTAAATCAGTTGTATGGTCTGGTTTTCAGTTTAAAACAGTTGCGTCAAGTATAAATGCCTCGTCTGTTTGGGGAGGTGCGCGCGCAGTCAGCGGAGGCTCGCGCTGCGGTGCCAGGCGAAACGAAAGTATAAACAAGGCTTAAGTCAGCGGTTGTTTTACAGACATTATATGTAAACTATGGGCTATTTGATTGGACAGATATACCCCTCTCCCTCCCCTAGACACCATTTACTACACACAATAGGCTCACACATGGTGCATTTTAAATTAATAAATAATAGGCTAATGGAGAAAAATATTGTTTTGTTTTTTTCTCTGATTTTGAAAACTCTTCGCGATCGACTTAAAATGCTTCCAAGATCGATTTGTCGACCGCGATCGACGGGTTGGTGACTCCTGCTCTACTGGGTGGTTGCCCTGCACGTTTAATAAACAAACTACAGCTGGTTCAAAACGCAGCAGCTCGAGTTCTTACCAGAACCAGGAAGTATGACCATATTAGCCCGTTCTGTCAACACTGCATTGGCTCCCTATTAAACATCGTATAAATTTTAAAATACTGCTGATTACTTACAAAGCACTAAATGGTTTAGCTCCGCAGTTCTTGAGGGAGCTCTTAACGCATTATAGTCCTTCACGTCTATTGCAATCTCAAAATTCCGGCCGGTTAATAAAACCAAGAATATCAAAATCGACTGCTGGCGGTAGATCCTTCTCCTATTCAGCGCCAAAACTCTGGAACAGTCTTCCTACCATTGTCCGGGAAGGAGGCCGTATCCAGATCTGATGAAGGACCTGCGCCTGGATGCGATGACAACGCAGTCCTTAAGTGTCACCTTTACCTCTCTACAGATAAAACGTTATCAAAATGATTCCAGTTCGCAAACGACAAAAAAATTCTGTTATGCAGGCCTGACAAGTAATTTGGCGATAACGCGCAATTCGCTGCACACATATATATTCAAATTCGCATACCTACATTTACATTTACATTTAGTCATTTAGCAGACGCTTTTATCCAAAGCGACTTACAAATTAGGACTAAAATTAAGCGAGTCATCATGAAGAGGCAAAAAACAACAACAACGCAAGAAGTGCTCAGAATACGAGGTTCAGGCATTATTCAGAGTAGCATAAGCACGATAAGTGAGGTTTTAACGTTTTTTTTTTTTTTTTTTTTATGAAGGTAAGTAAGAGATGGGTTTTCAGCTGTTTTTTGAATGTTGTCAAGGATTCTGCATTCCGGATGAGGGTGGGGAGAGTGTTCCACCAGCATGGAACTGTGAATGAGAATGTTCTGGAAAGTGATTTTGTGGCTTTCTGTGATGGAACCATGAGACGTCGCTCGTATACCTATAGACTAAACATGTAATATGCATGTTCCAGTGTTTCCACAGATTCATGATTTTGAAGTTCAAATGGAGATAATAACGTTTTTAAAATTTTTCAAAACCTGTTTCAAAGTTTGTATTCTCGAGCCAACAAACACTGTTGTCGTGCAAATGAACAGCCAGAATGGACTAAAAAGTTTTCAGTTAAAACAGTGTTGTGTAAGTTGCCCCTAAGTTATAGGGATAGTTCACCCAAAAATGAAAATTAGCCCTGAAGTCCTAGGTGTATATGACATTCTTCTTTCAGACGAATCAGTTATATTACAAAAATGTACTTTTTTTAAATATTTTTTTAAAATATTATAAAAATGTATTAAAAAAACGATATATTTTTAATATAACTCTGATTGTATTCGTCTGAAAGAAGAACATCATATACACCTAGGACTTCAGGGTGATCATGGGCTAATTTTCATTTTGGGCTGAACTATCAAAACTAAAACTAATAACTAATGATCTTTGCAACGGAAGTGAATGAATCAAAAACTAACTTTATCTGGATAATATTTATTCTAGAGCTGCTGTAAAGCCAAAACAATCTCTGTTACTGTAATTTCCTATTATCACTGTAAAGCAGCTTCGAAACAATCCTTTATTGTTAAAAGCGCTGTATAAATGAAGGTGACTTGTCTCATTTTCTCACAACTCTGCTGATTTGTCAAGCATCTTTACACATTTTAAAGTTCGGTCAAATTTACCATAGCTCTGTGTTATTTCGTGGAAGAAAAACAGCTCTTCCAGTCTGACTGGAGTTTCAAGCGAGGGAGAAAAATTTCCCTTGCAGATTTTCAAGTTGGTGACTTTAATCCACCACTGACCAACAGAAAGTTGCTCGGTCTGAAAGTGACTTCTGTGTGAGCCACGTCACAATGCTATTGACAAGAAACACTGGACCGTTTCTGCCCACAAAATATCGCTGAAATATCGCTAATGTGATTGTTCCTTTAGTGTCTGGACTTTCTCGGCCAGATTGCGTTCGTTACTAGGCAACATAGATGCGCGAACACACGGAAGTTGACGTAACATTCTCGGCCAGATTGCGTTCGTTACTAGGCAACATAGATGCGCGAACACACGGAAGTTGATGGAACATTCTCGGCCACCGTACGTTCGTTACTAGGCAACATAGATGCGCGAACACACGGAAATTGACGGAACAATCTCGGCCAGATTGCGTTCGTTACTAGGCAACATAGATGCGCGAACACACGGAAGTTGACGGAACATTCTCGGCCAGATTGCGTTCGTTACTAGGCAACATAGATGCGCGAACACACGGAAGTTGACGTAACATTCTCGGCCAGATTGCGTTCGTTACTAGGCAACATAGATGCGCGAACCATAGACAGTATATAAACTGGACACAGCGACCCCATTGGATTCAACGGAGGCAAGTGAAGTCAATTAGAAGCACTAACTTCCTGATGGTCGAGCGTACTGCGCAGACTCACACTGAGCTTGACGACGTAGATGTGACGTGAGCAACCCGTCTGTCTTCTAGCAGCTGTGCCAAGCGAAATCTGAATCATTCCCTTCCGAAACTTGCAGAGACGGAGAGTGTGAGTAGGAGGTGTCCATGAGCTGGAGCAGGAGACACTTTTGCTAAGTATTCTGATTAATTACTTTGCCATTTTGCCTCCACGTCCCCCCGATTGCCCGCGAGCTTCTCCTCCTGTCCATACGGTAATCTCTCTACTGTGCGACAGAGAGTCGCGTTGGTATGACGCAATCGTTAGCCTATTTTTACAAAAACTGCTTCTACGGGGCCATAACGTAAGATACAAGGTAATGGAGCCTTTTATACATTTTCGTGTTTCTTTAGAAATAAATAATGGACAAATGGAGTCTTTAAACGCCTCAGATGTAAAGTTATTCGCTGTCAAAGTGACGCCAAAATGAATGGGAGTCAATGGGATGCTAACAGCAGGTGATGGTCTGATAGCCAATGGCGGCGCCCGGGGAAGCTTCAACATAATATGAAACGCTGCCCCCCTGGCGCGAACACACGGAAGTTGACGGAACATTCTCGGCCACCGTACGTTCGTTACTAGGCAACATAGATGCGCGAACACACGGAAGTTGACGGAACATTCTCGGCCACCGTACGTTCGTTACTAGGTAACCAACAATATCGCGCGAACACACGTCGTCATGGAGAAGGTAAGCTGGAAGAAAGCTCGTCTAACATTTTTAGGCTAGAACATTTAATATATAGCCCATCGTATACATTATTATTGATGCAGTCAAAAACTCTACAACTACTTTGCAACAGGGCCAGAAGCTTTTGCTCAGTTTGGCTAGCTTACGTTATCTGAAACTAAGGGAAATGTTAGTGGGTATGGGAAGGAATGAAGATGTATTTCTTCATTTTATTTTAAATTATACATTATACTGTATTAATAGTCTTTCTAGTTACATTAAGGAGCCACATTGCTTCAAGTGGGAGCCCCCTACCCCTGTTATCAAGGCATCAAAATGTGCAACAAACACTTACAACACAAAACACATTTCATAAGCTGGAGTGTGTACTCTTGTGTACACACACACACACACACACACACACACACACACACACACACACACACACACACACACACACACACACACACACTAATATGTCATTTGTTCACAATGTCCCACCACACAATAAATCATTATACCATTTCGACTAGACACATTCAAAATGCAAAAAGATTTGTTTTTCCAAACTGTTTGGAGCAATTTGTTATATTTTTGTACTTTTTGTATTTTTGTATATTTGTAATTGTGAAATATAACATTAAAGAGTATATTTGATGTGATGAATTGCTCTGTCATTTATCAGATTTACCAATTGTTATAATTTCAATTTGTGCTGGTTAATTATGAACAATGGGTAAAATTGGGGGGCGGGGCTCCATTAGGGCTCCTCCCCTAACCGCATGTGATCTCACTCCAAGCTTTTGAAAAAACTTGAGAACCCTGGTGAAATGCTGTTGTTTGATTATGATTTTCTTCTGTCTCTGTAGATGGAGTGACCCCGACGGAGCGTGTGTTGATGTTCGGGGGTGTTGGACTGGCTGTGTTTGTGTTTTTTCTGACTACAGTCATCGCAGGAGGAATCATTTACCATCGTGGACAGCAGAAAGGATGGAAAGCAGCAAAACGTGCATCTATAATGAGCTACAAATCAGCTAAATGACACATTTATGTGCTTAATTTTACAGTTTGAGCTTCGCACTGCCAGTGAAATCAACATAGTTGTAGGTTATAGACAACATGCATTTCCTGTTGGCCTGATTTCACTTAAGAGAAACCGAGATGTTTGGGCAAATGTTGTTTTTTTAGCACCAGTGAAACCTAAACAGTCTTTAATGGTTGTGGTGATTATTCAGGTTTGGGTGGTTCAGTCAATATTCAGTTAATTATCAAATCCCTGCTATTGCCACTGCTTTACTGATTCAATATCAATAAACAAGAGTTAGAGCAATTGCAGTTTTTACATGTAGAGAACGAGCCAATGTCTCTGTAACAAACAGCTTCTGTCACAGCTAATACAAGCAAACATATGCTTTAATATCATTAGACCAGCAAGACTTGTGATAAAAATGAACATTGTGTCTGATCATATCTTTAGACTTAATATATTTTTCTAGAGGAGCATTAATATGTACATATAAGCTGTTTTCAAGAGAAAAATAAATCTCTTCTATGTCACATAAAGGTTGATTAAATAAAAATGTCAACCGATGTCTTCAATGTTAGATGTGTTGTTGAGCATTCTGATCAAATAAACTGCAGAAAAACTGAAATTATGTTTCTATGTACATGATCATTACCATAGATTATTAACAAACCTCTTTAAACATGTTTAAATTCAGTGGCGTCAGATCTGTTCTCACACTTTCATGGTGTATTCACACCAGGAAAGTCCGATAGTTCACTTGCTTTGGTCCGGACCAAATACAATGTTGATTTTTTTTGTTTGGTACGGTTCACTTTCACACTGCTCTTTTTGCAAGTGAACCAAAATGTGTAAACAAAACCACACGTGTGCTAAGGTCGTCCATTCATTGGACATGAATTCTCAAGCAGGGAAAAGCAGGAAGTGCACAAACAGGCTCAGCATGGAGATATTTCGTTATGTAATATTTGTTATTTTACTGATACATGCAGGAATACAAACAAACGCAAGCACACACACATGCAGGAATACAAACAAACGCAAGCATGCACACACACTGACATCCACACGCACAGACACACACCCATACACACACATACAAATCCACATGCACAGACACACACACACAAACACACATGCGCACACACAAACACACACACATACACACACACACAGACAGACATGCACATACTACTACTTTTTTTAGGTATATACATAAACACGCAATACAGCCAAATTGCTCCACGTCATTTATTTTTGTGGAAAGCCAGTGCAGGCCTGAGCGGCGGTCATATTTTGTACCGCCATGCGGTACATCTAGTTTGAATAGGAAATAAAACGTACATATGCCAGTGGTGCTGAAAAAAAAGAAAGATATCAGACAACAAAAGAAAAGCTTTATTCAGTCTACCAAAAGTGACCTCTTTCTTTGGTCCAGCATCTATAACGTTAACCCTACCGGCGACAGCAGCGGCCGAACCCCCGTCACAGGATGCTAGCCAAAATACAGATTATCCGTCTTCAGCTCATACTGCTAGCAATAATGATGACCAAACATTGTTAGAACAAGAACATGACGATGAAGTTTCTACCGCTGAGACAGGTGAGGGAGATGCCAGGGAGAAAGCCCCGTTTACAGAGACAGACCCGGGGTGCTGGCCAGAGCATATTGCCGATGACCAACGAATTGATATTGTTACATATTGTACAGATAATTTCACCGAACATATTCTTTTCTGCAAGCCAATGCTGGCCAGAACCACCGGCGAGGATGTTTTTAATGTTGTGGATTCTTTTTTCACGGAGTACTCGTTGAACTGGCAGCGCTGCTCACATATCTGCACGGACGGTGCAGCATCAATGACGGGGCGCACCCGTGGATTCCTCGCACGCGTAAAACAGGTAAACCCTGGCGTTAAGACAGTTCACTGCATAATTCACAGGGAAGCTTTAGCTTCAAACGTATGTGCCCCAAATTACACGAAGTCCTTAATGATGCTGTTAAAATCATAAACTTCATTAAATCCCGACCTGTAAATGACAGACTGTTTGAAAAACTATGTGATGGAGCAAATTCTGAACACCAGCAATTGTTGCTTCACACTGATATACGCTGGCTCTCAAGGGGAAAAACACTCCAGAGACTGTTTGAGGTACGGGATCAAGTCAGTGACTTTCTCTCTGAGCACTTGCATTCACTTGCACCACTGCTGAAGAACAACAGCTGGCTGGCATATTTAGCTTACCTGGCAGATGTTTTCAGTAGGCTGAATGACTTTTGAACTTGGAATTGTAAGGTAAAGACACAAATGTCCTACACCTGTAGGATCGAGTTTCAGGGTTCATGAAGAAAATTGAGCTCTGGTGTCAGAAATGTCAGTAGTTTCCCTCAGCTGGACATGTGCCTTGCTAATGTTACAGCTGAAAAATTGAGCATTCTGCAGACAGTACAGGCGCACTTGGACAAACTTTCCTATGAGTTCAGATCATATTTTCCTGACTTTGAGGTTCATAATTCTGCACTTGACTGGATAAGGAACCCTTTTGTGGCTACCTGCACCCAGACCGTTCCTGTTACTCTCCAGCAAAGACTTATTGATTTGTCCTCAGATAGGGGTTTGAAAATAATGTTTTCAGAAACATCACTGACACAGTTTTGGTGCAATGTTGAAAAGGAGTACCCTGATGTTGGGAAACATGCTCTGTATGAACTGCTGCCTTTTGGATCAACTTATTTGTGTGAGGTCACATTTTCAGCCATGGCACACATAAAGACAACACAGAGAAACAGACTAAGCTTGGAGAGGAACCTGATTGCTGCTGTTGCTACACTTCACCCCAGGATGCAAAAGCTTGTTTGTGATAAACATGTGCAAATTTCACATTAAACAAAAGATTTAAGTAAAATAACATTCAGATGGACATGTTAAAAAGTTAAAGCCAAATTAGATGCAGTGTTGAAACTGTTCCATGTGTTGAAAGAGAATGTTGTTCCAAAGAATTGGTTGTATATGAAGCATGTGTTGTGTAATTTTAATGCAGTAGAATTAAATTTTAGTATTACAAAAGTGTAAATTTTACAAAAGAAAGTAACATTCAAATGGACGTTGTTAAAATATTAATCTCAAATTGGACATTAATGGACATGTGATGTTTTACAGAATGCAGTAGAATATTGTTCTGAAATTGACAATGTTGTTGTGATTGATTGTGTAATGTGTTGTTCCATTTAATGCAATCAAATTAAATGGCCATGCAATTCTATTTGCCAGTCATTAAAAAAATATTAATTACTTAACTTGCATTCACTGATATTGCATTCATAGCATTTAACTGTGAAAATCATTGTGATTGGAAAGAAAACAGTGGATGGCAGGTGAGAACAGGGGTAGGGGGTCCATGGGGCTGGTTTCAGATATTATGGGGGTCCAATACTCCAAAAAGGTTGAGAAACACTGCTCTAAACCATCAGGAATCAGCAGTGAGAAGAAGAAAGCTATACACACGTGACAATGTTTATTTTAGTACACCACCACCAATACCACACTACAAAAAGAATCATGTAAAACCCAGTAAACCCTGAGATTACTCGTGACAATAAAACAAAATATATGGATATGACAATGTGTATACAACATAACTAAATTAACGCTCATCTCTTACATATTTTCTAATTTCACTAAACATTTCATTAAGTTTCGTGAACATTTTTATTAAACATGGACCTTTATGTTGATTAAAAATACTTTTTATGCTACTGTATGCTTATTTTTTAAATGTAAGCAACTCATTTAGAAGTGCAAACTGGGTGCCGGTGTGATGAGAAGTTCAAGCTCGGCCAGATTCGGCTCGAAGTCGTTCATCTTCGGATGCGGCGCCGCGTGCGTTGTTACAAAATCTGCCGTGCACACCGGCAGGCGAAATGGGCCCTTGCGCACCCAACGCGCACGACCGCCCACACCGCGATGACGTCATTTTTGCCGCGCGCACCTTCGCGCTCATGCGGACACGTCGAGTATAAACCAGGCTTTACACTCCAGGATCAAGAAAAATCGAATACACACCGTGCCAATATGGACAGCTGGCGCGAGTTGGAGAAGCGCGTAAAAACGCACAGTACCATTGACAATACCTATCAAGAAATGCAAATGTTGAAAAAAAGACAGTGGAACGACGTCATGAAAAGGTTAATTGCCATAGTCTGTCACCTTGCAGAACGAAACCTTGCTTTCCGTGGCCATAATTCCAACCTACATGAAACAAACAATGGAAACTTTCTAGGTGTGGTGGAGCTGCAGAGTTTGACCCAGTGATGAGCGTAGGCCTGTCATGATAACAAATTTTGACGATAAATTGTCCAAGAAATTATTGCGATAAACGATAATATTGTCGTTCTGAGTCCATTTTCATCTAATATAATGATAATGGCATAATAATGCAGGTACACCTTTTCAAAGATCTATAAACTTTTATTTCTAAAGAATATTAAACATTGAAAACGGAAAACATTTTAAATATCCACAAAAAATGAACAAAACAACCAAAAACAATAAAAGCAATGGACTCTCAGTGTCTGTTAACAAAAATATATAAATACCAAAAACAATAAATGGATGTAAACAAAATTGCACTTCAAAAAATATTAAACATTAGGCTCAGACATAAATAGTGATACATTCCATAACAGGCAAAACTGCCAGTTAGGACCTTTGTAAACAACTCAAAAAAGCCTCAACAGGCCATATCACACCATTTTGCACTGTCCTGCTGTTACTTTGTCGACTAAACGCCCAGGTGATTGTGTACTGTTGGGAAGACGGAGACGCACTTTATTGTGTGTATACGCACTGAAAATACTTGGTTAGGATTAGGGGTGAGGAGTGCGTGCGTATTACACGCCATAAAGTGCGTATCATATGCACGCAAAAACTATTTTTGGCGTATAAATGTCACGAGAAATAACATTCGTGGTATAGATACGCATTTTCATGGGATCGGGCTCCTCTCTCCCGGCAGTCGCCGCAAGCAGTCCTGCTTTCCCATACAAAGACGATTTTTTTATCGTGCGATTAATTGATTTATTGACTATCGCGACAGGCCTAGATGAGCGAGCATGTCAGACGAGCGAAGACAAAAGAGATTGCTGACCATTATCTGGGGAAAACGATACAAAATGAGCTGATCACTCTTATTGGAGACAAGACAGTGGAAGCAATAATACAAAGAGTAAAACAATCCCATTACTACTCTGTGATAATGGACTGCACCCCGGACGCTGCACACATAGAGCAGCTCTCTGTGACACTGCGCTTTGTCAAGTGCCAAATCAGTGCCAGGGCTACTGTTGGAGAGCATTTTGTCGGTTTCCTACCAGTGCTAGACACATCAGGCACAGGGCTAACAGATGTCCACTTGAAGCATTTGGAGAAGTTAGGCCTGGATGTCGAAAAATGCAGGGGACAGGCGTATGATAACGGTAGCAACATGCGGGGGAAAAATAGCGGTGTGCAGAAAAGGGTGCTTGATATCAACAAAAAAGCACTGTTCATGCCATGCGCCAGCCACAGTCTAAACCTCGTCATTGTAGATGCTGCGAAGTCAACAGTGGAGTCTGTGAGCTTCTTTGGGGTGCTGGAACATCTATACCATTTTCAGCTCCTCCACACAGAGATGGGAGATTTTCAAGACAAACGTGCCACAGATGACCCTAAAGGCCTTATCCAACACGCGGTGGGAATGCCGCGTGGAAAGTGTGAAAGTGCTGCGCTATCAGCTTCCTGCTGTCGGCGAAGCTCTTCTCTCACTGGTCGATCATGCAACAAAAAAAGGTATGTACGAGTCGAGTGTGTATTGTGTTATTTATTTTTTGTGATAGACAGTCTATGATTTTAGTGTATTAGGCTACTTATTAGGGTGTTTTTAACCTATTTAAAAACTTAAACCACCCGGTGCCAGGATTATATTAAGCTGTTTCAGTACAATGCCAGCGGCGCATGGCATTGTGAAGCGTCATTATAAATTGTTGTTAAGAAAACAACATTATTGTTATTATCAGGTGACAGTGAGACGGCGTCTGCTGCCAGAGGTCTTGAACAGCTGGAAATTCCTGCTTACTGTCATCATCTGGTACAACATTCTACATGAGGTTAATCGTGTCAGCAAGCTGCTCCAGAGCCCACAAGTTGGGATTGATGTGCTACAGCACGAGGTGGGATATGTTCTTAAATTCCTAAAGGAATACAGAGAGAACGGCCTTTCATCCGCCCTGACAGATGCTAGAGACATCGCGGAAGAGATGGAGATGCCAATGGTCTTCCCCACTACACGAGGCCGAAAACCCAAACGCCAGTTTCCGTACGAGCCCCAAAATCCGGATCCTTCCTTGACAGTGACACCCGAGGAAAAGTTCAGGAGAGATGTTTTCCTCCCACTAGTGGACTCTGCCATTACAGGCACTAGTGAGCGCTTCAAGTTGATGGAGGCATTTCATGGTCTGTTTGGTTTCATTTATAGTAGAGAGGAAATGAAAAGGGCCGTGGAAAGTTACACCCTCAAAGAAAGCTGCGCAAATATAGAAAAAACCCTCGGCGATGTGGACGCTGAGGACCTTGTGCGCGAGATCTCGGCTGCTGTTACTGCCGTGCCTGCAAAAGAAACCACTGGCCTGCAGATTCTGAGCTACATTTACAGAAACACTTTAGTTGAACTGTATCCAAACCTCAGCATTGCTCTCCGACTCATGATGACAGTGCCTGTGACTGTAGCGAGCGGAGAGAGGAGTTTCTCTCGCTTGAAGCTAATAAAAACACACCTGAGGTCCACAATGCTCCAGGAGCGGCTGTCAGCTCAAATTTCAATTGAGCACGAGGTGACAAAATCGCTGGACAAAGATGAACTTATCTGGGCATTTTCAGCACTCAAACACAGAACGCAAGACGCTTTTGTACAAAACTTACAAAAAAGGAACAAAGCAATTCGTCAAATATCAGTCATAATACAGGTTAGGCAATAATACTAAAGTGCTAAGATTATCACAAATAAACAAAAGATTTTGATGCACGCCATTCATATTAAAGTATATTCATATTAAAGTATATTCACCCATACCCGCTACAACTGAGAATCAATTTAAACATGCAGACGCAGTAAAGACAATTTGATGTATTCCACTTAATACACAATAAAACAATATACTATAAGATTCGTTAACAACGGTGTCCTGGTGTTCTTCGAAAATGAGGGTCAGCCACAAATCCGTGAGTACAGTTTACAAACCCGTGGGAACGGACTGCGAAAGCGTGGGCACGGTTTATGAATTTGTGGGTACAGATTGCAAAAACTGAAGGCACGGTTTACAAATCTGAGAGCGTGGATTAGAAACTCGTGGGTACGGTTTATTAATCCGTGGGCACGATGTGTTAAACCGAGGGAACAGTTTGAGAATTCGTGAGTACAGTTTATAAACTAGACGGGCGGATTGCAAAACCGTCGCCACGCATTTTTTTTTTTTTTTTTACTCACACAGGTGACTTCCCGGGCTCCGTAATACTTCAAGTTGAGGGGATGTTTGAGCTGTTTTTTTTTTTTAAGTCAGCCCAGACAGCTGAAAATATACTGCGCAAATCAATTAAGCAGTGAAGTTGCCCTGCGTGAAAGGCCGAGGCTTATTCCAATGTAAAACGCTATATAATTGTATATAGTTTTAATCAAATAAGGTTGGATTGTTTCTATGTTGAGCTGCCTGTTCATGAAGCTGAAAGTGCACGTAATAAAATAATGGTAAATGGACTGCATTTATATAGCGCTTTCACAGACCTATGGCCACCAAAGCGCTTTACATAGCCTCACATTCACCCATTCACACACCGACGGCAGTGTCAGCTATGCAAGGTGCCATTCAGCTCGTCGGGAGCACCTGGGGTTAGGTGTCTTGCTCATGGACACCTCGACACTTGGTTATGTGGAACCGGGGATTGAACCACCAACCTTTCGGTTTGTAGACAACCTACATGAACCACTGAGCCACTGCGCCCCCATCGTGTAAAGCCCGCCTCAACGTTTCTGATTGGTGCCTCGATTAGGAAAAACTGGAAATGGGCTTGAATGGGCTCTTGGCCAGACGGACTTGCAGAGCAAATCTCTAATTTGCCGGACGTTCGTCAGGGTTTTCCCAGGATAATTAAAAGGTAGATTGGTCAACCTTACATTAAAGGGTGGTCTGATTCCCTTTTTGGCTAAATGGTAGCTGGTCTTATTGCTGTGTTTATACAACTGGTCTCTGTATATGAAACATGACCAATCCTAATTCATATGCGATTGAAATTATTGTTTCAGTGGAATCCAAAAATAAACTTTTGTTTAAAAAAAAGAAGAGGAAACATTAAAGGTGCATTGCGCAAGTCTCTGAGTTTTTGCAGAACTATGCCCCCTTCTGGCGACACGCGAAACTGCAACCAGAGTTGTGCACGCGGTTACGAGGAGTTTGCGTTGGGGTTTGGGATGAACTAGAAGCCGGTCTCTTTGAATCCATCTTCTACTTTTGCAAAAGTCACTTGAGTTGTCTTCGCTGATGCGGATAATGGCGGCGAATACACAAACCTGCCAGACATAACCAGGTGAGCGTGAACGCGCATGATGTCTTTATCAGGTGTAAAAAGGGGTGGTGTGGCGCAATGGATAAGACACTTGCCTTTGGTGTGAGAGACCCGGGTTCGAATCCACTGTGAGACACCAATGTGTCCCTGAGCAAGACACTTAACCCCTAGTTGCTCCAGAGGCGTGCGACCTCTGACATGTATAGCAATTGTAAGTCGCTTTGGATAAAAGCGTCAGCTAAATGAATAAATGTAAATGTAAATGTAAATGTCACGCCCAGTCGATTCCGTCCCGAATCCCTCTTATTTATTTTACTGTACAGGATTATAGAGGCAATCGCAGTGATCATAGAAGGGCTCATTCAGCCCATCAGGCAATTGTTTAAGCATGTATGGGTGTTAAAAAATGGGTATTTTTAACATGAAAAGTTGCTTAATGCACCTTTAACCGTATAAACAATGATCAGGTTCAGGTTCAGGTTCAGGTTCAGGTTACTTTATTGGTACCCGTAGGTAAACTAGTTTTACAGTCTAAGAGGCAGGACATCCTTAAGACATAACATGCAACACACAAAACATTAAAACATATAAAAAACAGGTGATAAAAATTTTATAATAAAAAAACAAAAAAAAACAAGGAACAACAGTACATGACCAAAGTGCTTGTGCGTTTTGTGCAAATAATTTTACAGTTTGTTTAACAGAGTGATTGCTGCTGGTACAAAACTGTTTTTAAATCTTGTGGTTCTGCAACCAGGAACTTTTAGCCTCTGTCCAGAGGGGAGATACTGGAATTCCCTACTCAGAGGATGCAGACTATCTTTGTTGATGGCCATAGCTAGCCTCTGTAGTTGGTTTACATACAGAGTTGTGGGGTGCAACTGGAGCTCCCCAGTCAGCTTACTCGACCATTTAACAATTTGGTTTAGGCGATTCTTGTGCTTGACTGAGACACAACTGAACCATGCCACCAGGGAGAATGATATGATGGTTTCAATAAAAGACTGATAAAATAATATCATCATTGTCTTGTCTATATTAAAATGGTGCAATTTTCTCAAACAGTAGAGCGCTGTTGCCCTGTTTTACAGACAGCCTCACAATTCTCCCGGAAATTTAATTTAGAGTCAATAATTGTCCCTAGGTATCTATAGGATTGTACTTGATCCACTAGTTGACCATTTATAGTTATTCCCTCATATCCTGGGTTTATTCCAAAATCAATGTACATATCCTTTGTTTTGGATATGTTCAGTTGAAGGTGCGACTCCTCACACCATTGGACAAAGTCTTCAATTATTGAACCATGGCCTCTATCATTTTTATGGAGCAGACTCACTATGACGGTGTCGTCGGCATATTTAATTTGCTCTGACACATGTTGGTATATAAAATTAACAAAAGGGGTGAAAGTACACACCCTTGTGGTGAACATGTAGAAGAGCAAAGCTGACCAGACAGAGCTCCATTCACCTTTACTCTCTGTGTTCTTTTTGTTAAAAAATCCAAAATCCAGCCAACAAGACTAGGACAAAGATCAAATTGCTCAATAAGACGGTTGGCTAAAATATATGGTTGAATTGTGTTAAAAGCAGATGAAAAATCAATAAAGAGAATTTGTGCATGGGACCCACTTCCCTCAAGATGTTTGAGGAGCAAATGAAGCAGAGTGAGAGTGGCATCTTCTACACCCCTGCGTGGCCTGTAGGCAAATTGCATGGGATCCAATGCATGTTCAGTTATCCTTAAAATATGTTGCTTTATCAATTTTTCCAATTTTTTCATTAAAATTGAAGTGAGAGCGACAGGTCTAAATTCATTGAGTGTTTTAGAACTACTTTTGGATACTTTTTGGAGAACTAATTTTGGAACTGGGACCACAGCATCCTTCCAAATTTTTGGTACATGTTGCGTCTGCAGGGATTTATTAAAAATAAATTGGAATATGTGACTCAGCTCTCTTGTACATATTTTGATCATCAGGTCCTTGACTCTTATTGATCTTTGTCCTACCGAACACATTTTCCACATCTTCATATGATATTGAAATGTTGATTATTATCCTTGAGTTTGTGTTGGAGTCCTTGGACCTCCTGGCTAAAATCAAACTTATCAAAACATGTATAAAAAGAATTAAAAGCATTGGCAAGCTCCACATCTGATCCAAAACCCTCTGGAAAGACATGGCTACTATTACTGTGCTTCTGGGTAACTGCTATCGTTTTCATACAGGACCATGCAGAGCCAAGGTTATTTTCAGCCAGATTTTTTTCAAGTTTAGACTTATATCTCAGTTTTGCTTTATATATCTCACTTTTAAGCTCTTTGGTTGCTACATGTAGATCAGAGACATTTCCCTGCTTATGAGCATGTCTTTTATTTTGTATACTATCTTTTATAGACCTATTCACCCATGGTTTATTATAAGGGTATATTTTTACTTGTTTGCTAGGTATAATGATATATCTACACTGTAAAAAATTAAACCGTGATTTTTACGGTAAAAAACCGGCAGCTGTGGTTGCCAGAACTTTTACCGTCAAAAATACGGTAGCAACGTTATTGGTTTTACAGACTTAACTTAAAATTTAATTAAAGTATTTTATTATCTGATATAATGTGAATTTACCATCCTATTGAACTATTAATATCTGTTTTGTACCATTGTAATACACTCATAACCACCAATCACAGCAGTGATGAGAGTCACATGATCAATCAAAGCTCATCACAAGCAGCTCTTCCACAAGAAAGTTAATACTAATTTATAAAAGCTGCATAGTGTCATTCACACAAACATTAAACACCATCATGGTAACACATGAAATTTAAAAAATGCAATAAACATTAATTTGCCAATATTAAATGTAACATAAAACCCTAATGTACATAACTGATTAGAAAAAATGAAAACAAAAAAACTATGAAGAAACAGTTATTTCAACAAAAATACATCAAATGTGAAGTGTCACACAGGGAATTGTGGGAATGCCAATTTACGGTTTTGAGTTGGATTTCGGTACAATGAGTTGTTCTTTTTCACTTTCATAAACTGTAAATTTAACGGTATTTTACAGCAAAATTACATTAAATGTACCGTTAGATCTATCACAGTTATTTACCGTATATAGTACGGAAACTTTCTGTTAACCAATTAACAGTTTTTTACTGTAGCATTTTTACAGTCTTTTACCGTTAAAATTACGATAATTTTTTACAGTGTACAAAAGGCCACATATGAACAAACAGCATCAGTCATTTCATCCAAGTCCTTGCATGATTCTTTAAAAATGTCTATCAGGCATGTCATACCAAACTTTGAAAGAAAGTGTGCATGTACATATTTTCTTCTAATGTTCATTTTAAATATGCATTTTTAAATAATGTTTATATTTATAATGGCAAGTGGAAGAATCTCGGCTTCTCCTAAAGTGTCTTCATCATCTACTTGAGTTTTTCACTATTGTTTTTGTCTGCTTAATAGTGGATTTACACTAATAAATGTTTTTATGTAGGTTTGTATTTTGTTTGAATTTAATATTTTTACTATTTATTATGTAGTTTATGTCTTGCTGCATTTACAAACTAAACCGCTTCTCTATGAAACTGCATCTCAGATTCTGACACAATCAGATCTGAAATCTTCTGCTCAAACTGTTGAGATCAGACTGAAATCATCAGGATCAGGGATATTCCTCCTCATGACCTCACTGTGGATGTGAGGTTATTGATTATTAAATATATGCAAATGTAGTTATAGTCATGTAATTATCTATCCTGGTTAATGATGTCAGAGATTGTTTAGCAGCTTTCAGCAAATATTTTATTTATTTATTAGTGACTTGTGAAACAGACAGCAATTATTACACTAATCTTTAACGCTTCAACATAATAATTCTTTATTGTCACTATTCTAAAGTATAGCGAAATTGGAGCTATCCTTACGGTGCCATCACATATAGATTTAGTGCAAACTAAACATCTAATTTAAATTAATACAATTTAAAGGGTGTTTGAACATAAATGTGTGTTGGCAGTGTGTGTGTACACAACCACCCTATAATGATAAAAATCCACCTAGTGTTTTTTTTAATCCCCATAAATCATAAGCAGTGTCTAAGAACGAGCTGCTCTCAGACACTGCAGTTTTAGTGTAGACCCGCCCTGAGTGAGCTGTGACAGTCCAACATTAGGCTTGTTTGAGATGCGCCTCTCCTGAAATGTATGTGAGAGTAGGCGATGCAGTGAGAGGAGTGAAAACACTGCAGAATCCGACATGACCGCCTCGCCGTCGCCAGAGTTTAGACACACATCAGCATGACATCAGGGGGGGTATTCCAGAAAGCAGGTTATGTGACATACCCGGGTAAGTTTAAGGGTAAGTTAGTGGATAACCTCAACTTTCGGTTCCAAAAACGGAGGTAACTTTCTGGGTATGTATGTAACCATAGGAACTTACTCTCTGAAGATAACCTGCTCGGTAGCAGGTTATGTTCCAGGGTTAGTTTGTTTCAGAGAGGTGACGGAGCATGGCGTGCCCTTTTGAAGACGATCCTGTGGATGTGGAAGCACAGATAATACGAAATCTTTTCCGCCGTGAGGGTGATACAACCACATATCGATGTGTTTTCGTATCCAAATGAATATGTACCGTTTTTCAAAAGAATCGTTAATTTATTAAACAAAGATAATGGAGTTAAATATTTAACTCCATTTATTTAACTTTTTTGCGACGGGTTGTTTTTTGTATACAATAGGCGATGCAGAGCATGTGGGAAAGGCAACTGTGTGTAGGACTGTTCGTACAGTATGCATTGCACTCAAACGGTTCCTACACACTTTTGTGCAGTTCCCTGGCCATAAACCACTGAGGGTCATTAAAGAGGAATTCCACCGAGTGGCGGGTTTGTCCATTCTATGATATTCTATGAAAGACCATTTTAGTTACATAGCACTACTTAATCTATTCATACTGTATACAGTCACAATAATTTTAAATGTTTCTAATTATATAACTTTCAATTTCAGGGTTCCCAAATGTGATTGGGTGCATTGATGGAACCCACATTCCCATTAAAGCTCCTTCAGTCAATGAAGGAGACTATGTTAATAGGAAGTCAATCCATAGCATCAATGTGCAGGTGACAATAGATTGTTTGGGTGTTTAAACCATTAAATCACCCTCATTACTGGTCCCCACTAACTAGGTAATATGTGATGCAACCCCTAATGTTGAAGCCAAATGGTCAGGGTCTGTACATAATGCCAGAATGTTTAGGGAGTCATCATTGTGCCACAAATTTCAACAGGGTATGTTTTGCCTTACACAATGTTTTTTTTTTTTTTTATTTTTTTTATGCAATTACACACTTTAACTACCTTTATATGACACTTCAATGGTTACTTGCTGGGGGACTGAGGGTACCCTTGTCTGCCCTATATGATTACACCCTACCCTGAACCTGAGCCTGGACCACAGGCACAATTCAACCTGGCCCACAGCAGAACACGGGTCAAGGTGGAAATGACCATAGGCATCCTGGAGGCAAGGTTTCAGTGCCTGCGTGGGCTCAGGGTCAGCCCAGAAAGGTCATGTGACATCACAGCTGCTTGTGTTGATCTTCACAACATTGCCACACTGAGAGGTGAGAGGGCCCCCCCTTCTCTTGAAGATGGCCAAGAGGAACCCCCAGTGAACCCAGTAGACCAAAGAGATGGCAGGGTGGTACGAGACATGATTTGCCAAAATCACTTTAATTAAAACCAGTTAACAGTCAAGTGTTGTTCATTGTTTCTTTATTTCCTGTAACAAAATACATTTGTATTTATTGCTTTAGATTTCATTCAACAACAAATGACAGATTAATGTTCACATACTGTTTCCCACCTTAAGCTGGTGCTCCAGCAATTCAAGTCTGACCTTTTTTAGGTTAAGCCTTTTCTCATCCATTTGAAGCTGTATGAGGTCCATCTCCATGTCACTTTTTCTGATTTGCTTTTGAAGGTGGACCTTATACAGCTCTTTGGCAGGCAACTAGAAAGACAGAATAATTAAACATGACTGAAAGTATGTAATACAAACACAGACCAAATATTTAAATGAGGAAGGAGAACTGCGGAACATTTCTTACACTGCTAAGATTCTGTGTGGAGGTAGATGGACCCTCATCTGTATTAAAATCTCCTGCCATATTCTGTAAAATGACAATGACAATTTATTTATTCTCTTATGCAAAAAAGGGGGAATTCATTCTATGCATCATACCTCTATGGGCCTCCCCACATTTTCTGTTTCTGTCACAGCAGAAGTGGTCTCTTCATCGTCAGCCTTCAGTGAAAATAAGGAATGCTTGGTCTAGCAAACAGAAACCTAAAGACAATAATCACTTACAACTGTGACAGTGTGTGGTGTTGCAGGAGGATCCAATAATACAATGTGGCCATCAGCAACTGCAAGATAATTAAACCAATAATATAATCATGCATATTCAATACTCAATGTATATTCTTAAACAAATACAACTAATAAAGAAGGACATTAGGAACATCTAAGAGTACTAGTAATACGATTACAGTATACAGCATATGCAGTCAAAGCAGCATGCATACTGCACACGTGAATCAATGACTGTAAAATGCATTCAAAATGCCTTTTTAAAATGGTGACAGTGTTGATGATTTTCTTTATTAAAACACTGACAAAAACAGTGAAAACATCAATAAATCATAAGTATTAATATGGTACACCTACATTTTACTAAGCCACTTGTCTTGGTTGCTGAGTCCGATGAACTGCCCCTGGAATCCCATCGACCACAGGTCGCCCTTTATTAAGGGACAGTGCCAGCTCCTCAGCTGGGGTGAGGGAAGATGGAGGTGGACCCCCACCTGTTTTACGGGCCTCAGCCTTCTTTCTATTGGCTATGTATAGAAAACTAAATTAGGCTACATTAAATACTAAATTACATTGAATGTTTTTGTGTTTCATTTTGACTTATTTGACTAAAACAAGAAGCCAACATACTAGCCAATTATGTGCATTACTACTGTAATATTAAGAAATGTATGGAGGCCAACAAGTAAATACTTGTCTATTTTTACTATATGCCCCAAAGAATTGTTGCGTCACAATTAAAAGGGGAAAATAGCCCATTTATAATTTTATAAACTCATGCATTTACTCAGTCCGTTATTTTTTGCCAAGCCAACTCTCTTTCTTTTGCTGATGCAGCAGTATTTTTTTGTTATAATGGGCTTATAGTCTTCATAAGCAAGCATTAAAACCTCCAACTCAGTTTCACCGAAATATGTAGCTCGCTTTTTTTCTCCCGGGGTTTCCATGGTGACTCCTGAAATCGGTGATCCATTGAAAATGTCTTTTAGGGCTGTTCGATTCCGGATTTTTTGGAATCGATTCCGATTCCTGTTTCTGGAATCGAAAAGAATCGATTCTTGGAATCGATTCCTCACTGTTATTTTCGATTCTTTTCTTTTTTAATACGAACAGCATGTCTAACATTGTCGCGTCTTACCGTGCCACACAGCAAGAAACTCTACACCGGGCGTGACAAAGCGACCGTTGCAAATCCATTTGTCCGCGACTTGCGAGTGTTTGGTCATAAATAGAACAAGGCATTTACTTCGGGGATTTGTCACGTTGTGCTTCCTGCATCAGGTACAGTGTAAAGACTAGGAATATGTTCACCATATACATATGCGGTAGATTCTATTTTACATAGGCTACCCAGCTAGAAATTTTTTGTTCTAAAAATGTTCTAAGAACATTAGCATGTATTGTTCTATAAATGTTTTCAGCGGCTAGTTTTAGTTTTGTTCTCAGAATGTTCTTTTAAAAGTTTGGAGAACATTCTTTAAAAACATTATTAAAATGTTTAGTAGTAACATTCTTTTAACATTATTCTCTAACGTTTATAGAAAGTTTTCAGCGGCTAGTTTTAGTTTTGTTCCCAGAATGTTCTTTTAAAAGTTTGGAGAACATTCTTTAAAAACATTATTAAAATGTTTAGTAGTAACATTCTTTTAACATTATTCTCTAACGTTCTCAGAAAGTTTTCAGCGGCTAGTTTTAGTTTTGTTCCCAGAATGTTCTTTTAAAAGTTTGGAGAACATTCTTTAAAAACATTATTAAAATGTTTAGTAGTAACATTCTTATAACATTATTCTCTAATTTTCTCAGAACGTTTTCAGCGGCTAGTTTTATTTGTGTTCCCAGAATGTTTTTTTAAATGTTTAGAGAACATTTTCTAAAAACATTATTAAAATGTTTAGTAGTAACATTTTTATAACATTATTCTCTGACGTTCTTATAATGTTTTTAGCGTGTAGTTTTATTTTTGTTCCCAGAATGTTCTTATAAATGTTCGGATAACATTTTTTTTAAAACATTATTAAAATGTTTAGTAATAACGTTCTTATAACATTATTCTCTAATGTTCATAGAACGTTTTCAGCGGGTAGTTTTATTTTTGTTCCCAGAATGTTTTTTTAAATGTTTAGAGAACATTTTCTAAAAACATTATTAAAATGTTTAGTAATAACATTCTTATAACATTATTCTCTAACGTTCTTATAATGTTGTAAGCGGATAGTTTTATTTTTGTTCCCAGAATGTTCTTTTAAATGTTCGGATAACATTATTTAAAAACATTATTAAAATGTTTACAACATTATTCTCTAACGTTCTTAGAAAGTTTTCAGGGGGTGTTTTTATTTTTGTTCCCAGAATGTTCTTTTAAAAGTTCAGATAACATTTTTTTTTTACAACATTATAAAAATGTTTAATAATAATATTGTTAGAACATTATTTCTCCTAAAAGGTAGGATAACATTCTCTAAGAACACTCTAAAAATGTTTTGTGATGATGACCTTCTATAAATGTTTAATCATAACATTTTTAGAACATTATCCCTTTATTCTTATAAAGTTTTTAGCAGGAAGTTTTATTTTTATTCTTAGAACGTTCTTCTAAAAGTTAGGATAACATTCTCTAAAAATACTCTTAAAAATACTACTTAACATTCTTATCAATTTTTTAGTGGGAAGTTTTATTTTTGTTCCCAAAATGTTCTCTTAAACATAAAAAATGCTTAGCTATAACATTGTTAAACCATACAATTTTATTAATCTCTAAAATAAAACAAAAATCTAACAGGTTTATGAATGGCATTCACATAAATTATTAGAAGTTCTGCGTACAGTAGATGCCCAACATTAAATGAAGAACTCAGTAAAGTCCAATGTGCAATCACACGTCTTGACTGCTGTTTGCTCAGAGCGCTCATCATCAGTCTTTGGTTGTCTTGGTTCTTGCAGAAAAAGAATAAAGTCATCTGCATTAATAGGTGTTCTACTGTTCTTCTCTTCTTTTTCAGCTGCTATCCCAGTTAGCAGAATTGAGCTCCATTCTCTGTGTGCATGGTAGAGTTTTTCCTCATAGCCTATAAAAGAAGATCATGCAACAGTGTAAACAAAAATAATACAAATACATATTACATATTAAGATCACAAGCAATATTGACTTTGAAAACTTTCAAAATTAGCCAGCCTAATTATTAATCAGAAATTAATTAGATTAGTTTATTTAAAAGTATAAATATGATACCTTATGAGTATCTATTTTGTTTCTGTAATTTAAAACATATACTTTATCCATTATATACATGTTAAAGGGATACTCCACTTTTTTTGGAAATAGGCTCATTTTATAACTCCCCCAGAGATAAACAGTTGAGTTTTACCGTTTTCGAATCCATTCAGCCGAGTTTCTGATATTTAGAAGAATGTCAGTAACCAGACAGTTTCTGGTCTCATTGACTTCCATAGTATATATTTTTTCCTACTATGGAAGTCAATGAGACCAGAAACTGTCTGGTTACTGATATTCTTCCAAATATCAGAAACTCGGCTGAATGGATTCGAAACCGGTAAAACTCAACTGTTTAACTCTGGGGGAGTTGTAAAATGAGCCTATTTCCAAAAAAAGTGGAGTATCCCTTTAATAACACAACTAGAGGCTAAATTATTTTAACAAACTACAAACTTGGCTTGAGAAGTGTGAACCTCGAACTCAGGTAGCCTTGAGCACAGCTGCAGCATGTCACAGCACTGCCCACGATGCTTTTGCTCTGATGTAACAGCTCATTTTCATCAGTTATATTGTCTATGGATTGTTACATTTCTTACAGATTTCTGCTTGTTTTAAATCAGATACAGATAAAGTAGTACTGCATTTGAGATAGAACAATTTCTAGTGTGATTTAATCATACCTGTGAATCGTCTCTTTGCTATTAGCTAAGCTGTAAGTTTTAGTTACTTCAAAAGCAGAAAGAAAAATATGCTATAACTTCTGTTTCTTATTGAGAAATCACAGGACAGTGTTGACACTAACTTTTTGTGCTCCAGTAGGTTTCTGTGTGCGCACAATCTGCATGTTAAATGTGAGCTACTGTCTGTGCATATGAAAGCTTGTTTCCGCCATGGAATACAATTTTTAAAAAAGGTAATTGCGAATCACAATTCAAACTTTTTTTTCTCAGAAGTGCGAGATATAAACTCGCAATTGGCCGTTTGAAAGTCAGAATCACAGGATAAATTAGTAAAACCTGAGAAAAAAAAAGCAATTCTGGCTTATTTTTTTTTTGCTGTCGTTTCTATATGAGAACATTAATGCACTTCATCAACACAGCCGCTCTGAGAGTCACTTCAGCAGCATTTTAGCTTCATTTGAGAAAAACTATCATCATATCATAAAACACAGAGAAACTCAAAGGTCTACACGGCAATCCGTCAAATAAAAGTTTGGTTTAACCTTTGAAGAACGTTTTGCTTAAATCATTACATTTTAAATAATTGGTTATAGCAATTTAATTAAACCATTCAAATGGAATCAAGAAAACAAACAAAAAAATTACTTTTGGGAGATGCGAGAGCGAAGTAGTCCAGTGATAATTAACAGGCAGCCATGGTTAATGCAATTTGCAAAGACCCGCCCCCTTTAGTTACTGTTGCTATGTCCAACAAGCCATGGCGCTCTCACGCCACACATCATGTTGTCACGCAATGAAAAATACATTGCGGATCACAGAAAAAACGCTGAAACGTTTAAACGCAGAGACAAGACAGAGCAGGTTACTTTTGATATGAAAGTTGAAACAAAGTCTCAACGTTTAATTTGTGTAATTGTTTTAGAAAAAAATATTTTTGGTAAAATAAAAATGTAAAAAATACCGTTGTATGCAATACTATGCGTTGTTGGTGGGGGCAAAACTGCAAGTTGCTTGCGTCCGACGTGTTGACTATAAAAGGCTCTTGTCGGTGCATGACATAGGAGTAGCATAAGCTTTGACGGCTCTCGCGGTTCAAACAAACAGGGCTAGGCAATAAATTCAAGCTCCTCCCACATTTCTCTTTATATGATTCTCTTTAATGATAATTTTTCTAAAAATCTCTGTGGAAAGAAAGTCAGATATAAATCTGGGACAGATATAAATCTGGCACGAGGGAGAAAAAAATAGATCATTTTTATTTTGGAGTGCATTGTGCGTTTAAAATTGACTACGGTTTTATAAAATGCAGTGGATACTTACTAGTGATGGACTTGTTTCTCTGTTGGTGCCTGTTCTGCTCCGTAAACATTGGTCCAATGCTTGATCTTAAGAAAATGTAAAAAGTGTGTTAATGTGTGTTAACAGACTATTGATCTGGGTGACATAGGACCATTTTTTATGTTTTCCTTAAGTGATAAATCTGGAGAACCCTTACTAACATTAACCATGGTTTTGCTACACTAACTAAATGGTAATAAATTATTGTAATCAATCCACCATAAAAATATTGTTTCTACACTTTACTATAATAAAAACCATGGTTAATGTTAATTTAGCAAAGGACCCTGGGAACATGTCCTAAAAAGAACAGCTCATCCAAAAAATAGACTCTCTATCGTTATTTACCGGTACTCCATGTTGTTCCAAAAACTGTATGAATTTATTTTGTATAACCTTAATTAAGATATCTTGAGAAATGACTTCACTGTTTTTTTGTTTTTTTTTCATAAAATGGGTTCCAATGTTGTTTAATTCCCAACATTCTTGTGTTTCAGAGAAGTAAGTCATACAGGTTTGAAAATAATTTCATTTTGAAAGGACATTTATGTTATGTATAAAGACACAATGTTCTCAGTTCCCTCATTGTAAAGCTCCTATGCTGAGGTTTATTTTATTTTATTTTTTCAAAATGTTGCAAGTAAAATGTTCTAATTGTGTTAACTTGTCACATTAGAAGAACGTTTTATGAAGAACATTCAACATCTCATCTCTCAATGATATCCTCAAAACATTTCCCTAACGTGACAGAGAGAATGTTCTTCTTTTGTTATCATGAAACATTGGGACAATGTTATATTGAGATCATTGTACAACTTTAACTTTAGCAACATTCCCAAAATATGCTCAAAATGTTGCAAGTAGAATGTTCTTCTTTTGTTATCATGAAACATTGGGAACATTTGTTTCCATAAAATGGGTTCCAATGTTGTTTTATTCCCAACATTCTTGTGTTTCACAGAAGTCATACAGGTTTGAAAATAATTTCATTTTGAAAGGACATTTATGTTTGGGTCAGCTAGGCCCATAAAAACTCATATCAAGAAGACAGGTACAATTTTGACTGGAGGGTTTGGACCAGTGTGCCTTTGAGCAGAGTTTACATGTTCTGCCTCTATTTCACGTGTACTGTATTTTACTATGACAATACTCACCGCAACTGAAGATCATGTGGCTGGATAATTTATTCCCAAAATTCCTGGATAATGGGAAACACACACATACAGCAATATTATTAGCTATTTGTATTTACTTACTAAAAGAGACATAAAAAGCTTGCAAATTTTTACTCACCAGCTCAAAAACATATTATGATGATGACTCATCATTTTGACGGTAACGTTAGGCCGATATCCCGCGATCATTCAAAAGCCTAGTTTTCATAGTGTGGTTCGAGTTCCTCTCTGTATAAAGACACAATGTTCTCAGTTCACTCATTGTAAAGCTCAGACTATGCTGAGGTTTATTTTTATTTATTTTTATCAAAAACTAACTTAGCTGACAATATTTAGCCTAACGTTACACATGCAGCCTGAAACATTGACATAATATCGATATTGCTCTAGTCGCATTTAAAATTAGCTTCTCAATTTAACACACTATATTTTGATGTAGCAGAATGTATTTTTATATAAAATAAAGTTATTTACCTTCCGCAGATTGCAATATGTCCGTTACACGTAGGCTACGTTGTTAAAATTCGTTGTCCATTTACATCCCGCAACTCGCTCAAAATAAAAATGTAACAGTACGATGCAAAATAATCCATGTTTTAAACAATGTAAAAGCCACAGAACCGAAGGAGGCTAGTACTGAAGATCCTCCCGAGCAGCAGCAGCGCGCACACACACACACACTCTCACTCTAACAGACGAATATTCAAACTTCAAACTTGACCAGTAAAAGGCGCGCATAGCTGCCATTGGCCAGATTCCTGGATGACAGTCTGAATAGCCAATCATGCTCAAAACAACTCGAAGAGACAGCCAATAATGTGGTAACATTGCAATTACAGGAAAAGATTACATGTTTTAAAAGAAAGAATATGAAAAAAATGTGCACGGCTATTTATTTAGTTGTATTTGTAAGCTGGCTGTTATATTTAATCAATTGGTTAAATGGTGTCTTCATTGCAGTGCATGATAAAAAATAAATAAACTTACAATAACATATAAATAATAATAATAAATTACACAAATAATATATACCATGTATAACAACATATATTTACCACTGCTCTGCCAAACAGCAGTTTAAAAGAGCAAACATATTATATATTAAACAGAGCAAACATTATGTAGGCTATTCATATACAATTCTGTATACCTACCTACATGAAAAACTAATGGATTGGTATCATGGTAACATTAGAGTTACATTCATGTGACCCATAATGATCCTTTTGCACTTTAACAAAATATTGACCTTTCCTTTAGAAACACTCTTATGCCTAATAATGTCAACTTGCTTTTCACCCTGTGTGGCACAGTTACACAACCTGTTGGTTTAGGGTAAATCCTCTGTCCAACACAACACTTTGGTAACATTGGCATAATTCTATACAAGTTGCAACATATACCCCGGGTTTCACAGGCAAGGTTTAAGCCTGTAGTCCCAGACTAAAATGCACGTTTGAGCTGTTTTACCTGAAAGCAACTTGCACTGACATATCTTAAAATATGTCAGTGCCATTGTTTTGTCTCAAGATGCACACCAGTAATGTTTCTTTTTCTTTTTTCTTTGGCACATTTTTAAAAGCTAATTAAATGCACTAAGGCCTAATCCTGGCTTAATCTAAACTCTGTGAAACCGGGTCTGGGTTAGAAATTAAGGGTTAAGGTTAACCCTAACCCTAACCCTTGTCTACAGACTTTTATTTAACAGCATGGATACTCCAAGGTGTTGACTGCAGTGGTTAGGCCTTTAGCGTTGATACAGGACGAATAACTTCTCACTGTGACAGTCTGTAATGTATTTTAGCAAAGAGTGTTTGTATGGATTGTCCCTAATTAAGCTAGAGCTATTGGTGCATTCAAGTCATGTCATAAAGATCGTATTTACAAGTTGAACGCCACCACAATGATGAGAATATGAGTAGGAAGCTCAGGATTTTCTTTAACCATGATCTTGAAGAGTTAGGGGTGTGTCAGTGGGAAACATTGTGGGATACCACTATACTTAGGTATTTAGCAGTGACAATGTAGTAAGCTAATGCCTGCACAAAATATGACAGCATTAATATGTAACAGTATAATATGTGATGATAAAGTTTACAGTGGCTTCATTAATTTAAAACATTAAACAAAATTGTAAAACCTCATGAATACAAACTTCCCAGGAGGACTTAAATGCACCATATGTTCCATCATGAACCCTGTTGGCCTGCTGTCTGACCAGCAAGCTCAATTTAACAATAATTGTGTAGTTTGATTGCTAAATGTTACATTTAAAATGTTCTAGTTTTGTTAACACGTCACATTACAAGAATTTTTTTTAAAAACACTCATCATCTCAGGTCTCAGTGATATCCTCAAAACATTTTACGAACGTTGATTTGATAATGTTCCTCCTCTGTTATTATGGAACATTGTGCCAATGTTTTACTGAGAACATTATATAATCTGTTATCTCAACAACATCCTCAAAACATCCTTAAAATGTTGCAATTAAAATGTTCTAATTGTGTTAACACATAACATTACAAGAACGTTTTATAAAGAACATTCAACATCTCATCTCTCAATGATATCCTCAAAACATTTTCCTAATGTGACAGAGAGAACGTTCTTCTTTTGTTATGACAAAACATTGGGACAATGTTATATTGAGATCATTGTACAAACTTTAACTTTAACAACATTCCCAAAATATGCTCAAAATGTTGCAAGTGGAATGTTCTTCTTTTGTTATCATGAAACATTGGGACAATGTTATATTGAGATCATTGTACAAACTTTAACTTTAACAACATTCCCAAAATATGCTCAAAATGTTGCAAGTAGAATGTTCTTCATTTGTTATCATGAAACATTGGGACAATGTTATATTGAGATCATTGTACAAACTTTAACTTTAGCAACATTCCCAAAATATGCTCAAAATGTTGCAAGTAAAATGTTCTAATTGTGTTAACTCGTCACATTAGAAGAACGTTTTATAAAGAACATTCAACATCTCATCTCTCAATGATATCCTCAAAACATTCTACAAATGTGACAGAGAGAATGTTCTTCTTTTGTTTTTATGAAACATTGGGACAATGTTATACTGAGATCATTGTACAAACTTTAACTTTAACAACATTCCCAAAATATCCTCAAAATGTTGCAAATAAAATGTTCTAATTGTGTTAACTCGTCACATTAAAAGAACGTTTTATAAAGAACAATAAACATCTCATCTCTCAATGGTATCCTCAAAACATTTTCCTAATGTGACAGAGAGAATTGTTCTTCTTTTGGTTTTATGAAACATTGGGACAATGTTATATTGAGATCATTGTACAAACTTTAACTTTAATAACATTCCCAAAATATCCTCAAAATGTTGCAAGTAGAATGCTCTTCTTTTGTTATCATGAAACATTGGGACAATGTTATCTTAAGATCATTGTCCAAACTTTAACTTTAACAACATTCCCAAAATATGCTCAAAATGTTGCAAGTAGAATGTTCTTCTTTTGTTATCATGAAACATTGGGACAATGTTATATTGAGATCATTGTACAAACTTTAACTTTAACAACATTCCCAAAATATGCTCAAAATGTTGCAAATAAAATGTTCTAATTGTGTTAACTCGTCACATTAAAAGAACGTTTTATAAAGAACAATAAACATCTCATCTCTCAATGGTATCCTCAAAACATTTTCCTAATGTGACAGAGAGAATTGTTCTTCTTTTGGTTTTATGAAACATTGGGACAATGTTATATTGAGATCATTGTACAAACTTTAACTTTAACAACATTCCCAAAATATGCTCAAAATGTTGCAAGTAGAATGTTCTTCTTTTGTTATCATGAAACATTGGGACAATGTTATATTGAGATCATTGTACAAACTTTAATTTTAACAACATTCCCAAAATATGCTCAAAATGTTGCAAGTAGAATGTTCTTCTTTTGTTATCATGAAACATTGGGACAATGTTATATTGAGATCATTGTACAAACTTTAACTTTAACAACATTCCCAAAATATGCTCAAAATGTTGCAAGTAAAATGTTCTAATTGTGTTAACTCGTCACATTAGAAGAACGTTTTATAAAGAACATTCAACATCTCATCTCTCAATGATATCCTCAAAACATTTTCCTAACGTGACAGAGAGAACGTTCTTCTTTTGTTATGACAAAACATTAAGACAACGTTATTTTGAGATCATTGTACAAACTTTAACTTTAACAACATTCCCAAAATATGCTCAAAATGTTGAAAGTAAAATGTTCTAATTGTGTTAACTCGTCACATTAGAAGAACGTTTTATAAAGAACATTCAACATCTCATCTCTCAATGATATCCTCAAAATATTCTACAAATGTGACAGAGAGAATGTTCTTCTTTTGTTTTTATGAAACATTGGGACAATGTTATACTGAGATCATTGTACAAACTTTAACTTTAACAACATTCCCAAAATATCCTCAAAATGTTGCAAGTAGAATGCTCTTCTTTTGTTATCATGAAACATTGGGACAATGTTATATTGAGATCATTGTACAAACTTTAACTTTAACAACATTCCCAAAATATGCTCAAAATGTTGCAAGTAGAATGTTCTTCTTTTGTTATCATGAAACATTGGGACAATGTTATATTGAGATCATTGTACAAACTTTAACTTTAACAACATTCCCAAAATATGCTCAAAATGTTGCAAGTAGAATGCTCTTCTTTTGTTATCATGAAACATTGGGACAATGTTATATTGAGATCATTGTACAAACTTTAACTTTAACAACATTCCCAAAATATGCTCAAAATGTTGCAAGTGGAATGTTCTTCTTTTGTTATCATGAAACATTGGGACAATGTTATATTGAGATCATTGTACAAACTTTAACTTTAACAACATTCCCAAAATATGCTCAAAATGTTGCAAGTAAAATGTTCTAATTGTGTTAACTCGTCACATTAGAAGAACGTTTTATAAAGAACATTCAACATCTCATCTCTCAATGATATCCTCAAAACATTTTCCTAACGTGACAGAGAGAACGTTCTTCTTTTGTTATGACAAAACATTAAGACAACGTTATTTTGAGATCATTGTACAAACTTTAACTTTAACAACATTCCCAAAATATGCTCAAAATGTTGAAAGTAAAATGTTCTAATTGTGTTAACTCGTCACATTAGAAGAACGTTTTATAAAGAACATTCAACATCTCATCTCTCAATGATATCCTCAAAATATTCTACAAATGTGACAGAGAGAATGTTCTTCTTTTGTTTTTATGAAACATTGGGACAATGTTATACTGAGATCATTGTACAAACTTTAACTTTAACAACATTCCCAAAATATCCTCAAAATGTTGCAAGTAGAATGCTCTTCTTTTGTTATCATGAAACATTGGGACAATGTTATATTGAGATCATTGTACAAACTTTAACTTTAACAACATTCCCAAAATATGCTCAAAATGTTGCAAGTAGAATGTTCTTCTTTTGTTATCATGAAACATTGGGACAATGTTATATTGAGATCATTGTACAAACTTTAACTTTAACAACATTCCCAAAATATGCTCAAAATGTTGCAAGTAAAATGTTCTAATTGTGTTAACTCGTCACATTAGAAGAACGTTTTATAAAGAACATTCAACATCTCATCTCTCAATGATATCCTCAAAATATTCTACAAATGTGACAGAGAGAATGTTCTTCTTTTGTTTTTATGAAACATTAAGACAACGTTATTTTGAGATCATTGTACAAACTTTAACTTTAACAACATTCCCAAAATATGCTCAAAATGTTGCAAGTGGAATGTTCTTCTTTTGTTATCATGAAACATTGGGACAATGTTATATTGAGATCATTGTACAAACTTTAACTTTAACAACATTCCCAAAATATGCTCAAAATGTTGCAAGTAAAATGTTCTAATTTTGTTAACTTGTCACATTAGAAGAACGTTTTATGAAGAACATTCAACATCTCATCTCTCAATGATATCCTCAAAACATTTCCCTAACGTGACAGAGAGAATGTTCTTCTTTTGTTATCATGAAACATTGGGACAATGTTATATTGAGATCATTGTACAAACTTTAACTTTAACAACATTCCCAAAATATTCTCAAAATGTTGCAAATAAAATGTTATAATTTTGTTAACTCGTCACATTAAAATAACGTTTTATAAAGAACATTCAACATCTCATCTCTCAATGATATCCTCAAAACGTTTTCCTAACGTGACAGAGAGAACGTTCTTCTTTCGTTATAATGAAACATAGGGACAATGATATTTTGAGATCATAGTACAACTTGTTATTTCAGAAACATTCCCAAAACATCTTTTGAATGTTGCAGTTAAAATGTTATATCTTAGTTTTCATATAACGTTATAGGAACATTTTTTTAAATGAGAAAACATCCTTAAAATGTTCGGTAAACATTACATTCAAATGTTTTCTTTAGAACATTAACCAAACTTGTAGGGAATGTTAGCGAAAGTTCTGAGAACGTTCCCTGCTAGCTGGGTACATACCTAACTAAACACACACACACACACACACACACACACACACACACATAATCGATCTATCCACATACTAAGTGTATATGTGGATAGATCGATTTTTATTTATTTGTGGTACATAATTTCATCCAGTATCATAAAACTATAGCTAAAATTCCTGTTAAATTCTAAAAGCATTTTGTTCAGGAACAGACTCATGCACACTTTGCACATACAAACTTTTTAGGCCTTTAGTTTACACAACTTTTTTTTTTAAGGCCTTTACACATATAAACTTTTTTTAGGGCCTTTACACATTCACTTTTTTTTAGGCCTTTACACATATAAACTATTTTTACACGCACACCTGCGGCGAGTCGGCGACACAAATAAAGCACGAAAAGAGCTCTTTTCTGTCTGTGTCATACGTAGGTCACGTGCACACTATAATGTTCGCACGCACCCCTACACACAAGCACTGTTCCCACACACACAGTAACCATTCCTCCAGCTCACGCTGCGAATGCAATAAATGTAGCCTACTGTAGGTTGCGCGCCCACTATAGTATATTAGTAGTCTGAACTTTATTTCTTTACAGGTGACGTGATTGTGTTGACAGATGAATTCGGCAACAGGCCGCGGTTTGTGTTAAAAAAAAAAAATCTTAAAGAGGAGTCGATTCCCCTAATGGAATCGATTCCAACCTTTGGAATCGACTCTCAATTCCCAACGCCTCGGAATCGAGGAATCGATTCTTTTTGGAATCGATTCCCAGCCCTAGTCTTTATGTACTCGCCGTGTGCGCGCATTAACTCTGGGTTACCAATAGGAGGTTGATTAAACTAACTCTCAGTGTTGCCAGATGTACGATAATTATCATATTTGTACGATCATTTTGACCTCTGTACGATGTACGATCAATAATGAAAAAAATCCCATAATGTACGATGATTTCAGAGTTTTCAGTCGTTCGTCCAAACCCGGCCCGAATAATTTCGCAGGCTCGCCTGCCTGCACACAAGCACGTATACACACACACACACACACACGCACGCACCACACGGTGTCGCCCGCACGTCAACACTACACAGTTTTGCCGAAGAAGACAGTTCAGTTTAGATCACTCTATGGTTTATATCAACAAAGCAGTAAAGTCAAGTGCTAAAAAAAAAAAAAAAAATGAGTTCAGAAAGGGAAGGTGAGGACAGTGGAGGGGCAAAGAGGAAGGCAGAGTCTGAAGAGCAGCGGAAAAGTAAGCATAGGCCACAAACATATAGGACAGAGTGGGAAAAAGACCCCACTTTTGCAGGATGGCTAAAACCTGTCCCAGGAAACGATGCTAAAGCAGTCTGTCGTTGTTGCAACGTCCAGATGGTGGCAGAGATCACGGTTTTAAAAAATCATGGAAAGTCCAAGAAACATACAGATAAAAAGAAAAATCTAGCCCCATCACAAAGGTCCATAGCACAATGCCTACAGAAACCGTCTGAAAAACAAAAGTTAGATGAATCTGTGAAGAATGCTGAAATCAAGTTAACAGGGTTCATGGCAGAGCACAACGTACCTCTGAGAATCTCAGACCATTTGGTCTTGGTCTTAAAAGATATTTTCCACGATTCACAAATAGCCCAAAATATGACCCTCGGGCGCACAAAGACGGCTGCTATAACCAAGCATGTCATTGGGGATTGTTATTCTGAAAGTCTAACAGAAATTCTTAAAAGAAAGAAATTCAGTGTTTTGATTGACGAATCAACTGACATAGGCAATGTAAAAACGCTGAGTGTAGTTGTTCGTTTTTTTGACGAGGGACCAAGGAAGATTCAGACCAGGTTTTGGAAACTGGTACAACTCTTCTCGAACACAGACGACCACAGACATGCTAGAGAGGGAGCCACTGCGGAACGACTTTACGCTGAGATGATGAAGTCATTCACTGATGCAGGTGTACCACTCGAAAATATTGTGGGGTTTGGGTCAGATGGCTGCAACACAATGATGGGGAAACACAACTCTGTCTCCAGCCGCCTCAGGAGTGATCTTCCAGGCATCACAGTGCAGCGCTGCGTGTGCCATTCACTGCACCTTTGCGCAAGCGAGGCATGCAGACAACTCCCTCGCAGGTGTGAGGATTTAGCCAGAGACATTTATGGGTACTTCAAAAACAGCTCAAAACGTATTGCGCAACTCCGAGAATTTCAAGATTTTTGCCATGTTGAGCCCCACAAAATGCTCAAACCGTCACAGACTAGATGGCTGTCACTGAACGACGTTGTAAAACGTGTGTCTGCGCAGTGGGATGCTCTCCGTCTTTTTTTCACAGATCAGTGGCTTGAGGCCAGACTTACTGCTGCGGAGAATATTTTTCACTCACTCAATGACCAGTCTCTACGCCTCTTCTATTATTTCCTTGAATGGGTCCTACCGAAATTCACAGATCTTAATCAGTATTTTCAGAGCGAAAAGGTGGTGATCACTTCATTGAGAAGCAAGGTCTGCGAGACTTACAAAGATCTGCTTCTGACGTTCATGGATAGGGACCATGTCATGCGCACTCCACTGAAAGACATTGACATCAATAATGGCCCAAAAGTCACACTGAGCTCAATATACTTGGGCATAAAGGTGATGCAGCATGTGCAGCAGGCAAACATTTCGCCAGCAAATCTGACAGATTTTTATGTGCGCTGTCAGAACTTTCTACAGGTTGCCTGCGGGGAAATCAAAAAACGATTTGATTTTGATGATGCTCTCTTGACCCGCCTTGTATGCCTTTCTCCTGCCACTGCAACAGATGCAAACGCACGAGTTGAGCATCCGTCTCTGCTCCCCCTCATGGAACAAGTGCCACGGCTAATTGGCATGTCAGACACAGACAGACATGACCAGTGGAGGCGATTGCCTCTCATGACCTTGAGTGAAGACACGAAAGAAATGGATGTCGATGAATTTTGGCATCATATTTCTACGTTGGAGGATTTCCAGGGGAAAGCTGTGTTCAGCGAACTGGGAAAGTTTGCTCTGGATGTGCTTGTGTTTCCCCACTCAAATGCGTCATGCGAACGAGTCTTTTCAAAAGTAAATCTAATCAAAACAAAACCACGAAACCGACTCATTACAGACACTCTGAATGGACTCCTGCACACATCGGAGTGTGTGAAGAATGCTGGTGGGTGTCACGCCTTCAAACCGACGAACACTATGCTGCGCTCCATGACGGCATCCAATCTGTACCATAAAAGGATTCCCCAACCAACAACATCTGCCAACACAGCACAAGTGGATGTGGCATCCGAAGTTGACAGCGACTTAGAGATAGAATTCGAATCTTTCTAATGTTAATTGTAAACTTTTTTTCTCTCTGTATCATAGCTTAATTATTATTATTTTTTTTAATATATATATATTTTTTTAAGTTGATCATAGTTAAATTATGGTCTAGTTCAAAATGTATTTCGGCATATCTTTTGCACTTTGGCAAAAAAATAATAATAATACGTAGCCAAAACATTTTTTTTCTCTCTGACAGCGACTTAGAGATAGAATTCGAATCTTTCTAATGTTAATTGTAAACTTTTTTTCTCTCTGTATCATAGTTTAATTGTTATTATATATATATATATATATATAGATATATATATATATATATAGATATATATATTTTTTTTTTTTTTTAAAGTTGATCAAAGTTTAATTATGGTCTAGTTCAAAATGTCTTTCGGCATTTCTTTTGCACTTTGGCAAAAATAAATAAATAAATAAATAAAAAAATAGCCAGACTTCCTCCAGTTAGTGTGAGCGTATTACACAGCTTGTTTAAATTGGCTGTAAAATTATTTGGAAAATAAAATTGTTGGAAAATAGCTATATTGTATGTGTTTGGTTTGTGTACGATAATTTTTCTCAAAAAACGATAATTTTGAGGTTTTGGTACGATACTTCGACATTTCTAATCTGGCAACACTGCTAACTCTTCTCAGGTGTTTTGGAACCGACATACTCATGGTATGCGGGTTTGGGGTGAATCAACCCAGAGGTTATGATTTACCAAATGGTAAGTTAACCAAGCTTTCTGGAATACCCCCCAGAGCAAGTCGGACACATAACCGGTGATCAGTTCTGCACAGATTTTGCTCATCTCAAACAAGCCTAATGTTTCGACGCTGGAGCAGACTACCAAACAGGACTACCGTAAATACTATAGTGTTACAGCTATCACAGTAAGATTCATCAAGTGTCTGTATAATATGTGATCTTTTAGCAATTTCAAATCAAGGGCTCAAATTATCAACCAAGGGCTTGTTTTGTTTATTCCATGGTAAATAAGAGACTATTAACCACTATTATTCATTTTAATTATAGTAAAGTCTAATTAAAATCGTATAAATCTGATGAGAGATCAGCTAAAACGCAAATTAAGAAACGTTTAAAAACAGTTATGACTCTGGCAGTTTGACATACGATCCGAATCACTGACTCGAAACAAAAGGTTGGTAAAGGTTTCGAAGCTTCATGATGCAGTGTTTCAGAATCGCCCGCCTCTATAGTGTGCACTAACCTGGATGGGATAAATGAGGACAAACTCTGAGTATGGGTTACCATGCTCGGCCTTCATGTCACTTTCACATTTCACATCATTCTCCTGATCGGAAAAAAATAAAGATTGAAACAAACAAAAAATCAAAACATCAGCAACATGATCTTTAACCAAGGTAACGTAACCTAAAATATGTTAAGCAGGTAAAGCTGCAGGTAACGCTAATTCTCAATCCTGAAACACTGATGTAACACATATTATGCAAATCAATACATGAAAAAGTTCAAAAAGGATATTTCCTCCAGTTGCTCTTTCTGTGACATCTCTGACGAAACTGTAGTTCATCTTTTTTGGCATTGTCCATTTGCGAAAATGTTTTGGCAAGATGTTTTAGGATTTATTAAGTCTGAAATCTATAATGAATGTGTGTTGTGTTGGAAGAATGTGGTCCTAGGCTTTGTTGATTTTGACCAATCTAAAAAATGCAATTTTTATGTGATTAATCTGATCTTGTCACTTGCAAAATTCCATATTCATAAATCTAAATATCTTACTAAACCTCTCTTTCTTATATTTGTGAAAGAACTTGAAACATACTTCTTCTCAATTAAGTTGTCTGAGAACAAAAAAGCCTTAAAAACATTATCTGTTTGTAACTCTTTTCCTTTTTTCAGTGTCATACTAATTCTCATAATTTGTTAATGTTTAATTTATATTATTTCCCCCATTGTTTTTTTTCTTTTGTTTTTCTTTTGTATTCTGTTGTTATCTGTTATTACTTGTGTATTGTTTTAAGCATTAATAATAATAACAAAAAAGAAATAACAAAAAGTATAAACAAATGCGTTTCGACTATACAGTATATCTACTGACATACAGGGTTTTTTTTTTCTTTGAAGAATTATACAAATGCCAAACGTCTGTTTTGTAAAGTTGATCGAAAATGAAAGGGAAAGTACATGAGTGATCCGAACTTCCCGGGTCAATAACTCGTGAGCTAAACGTCCTTAATACACAAATAACACCCCTTTTTAATCGTAGTAACGTAGACAAGCAGCTTCAACATATTTTTCCTCGAAACGAGCTTTTATTCGCAGTAGACAAAATATATTGGCCTCTATGCGCAGGCTGAGAGACAGAGCTGAAGGGAGCGTCTGCAAAGTTCAAAACCCGAAAAGCGTTACTACGAAAAGAGTCAATAACTTCACTGTCAAGTTATTGAATATTTTTCATAAAAATCATAGAAATTATACATTTACAATTGTATATACAATTACCCCCCCCCCCCCCCCACACACACACACACTTACAAAAAGTGTTGTTGTATAACCAACAGGACAGCAGTGATGTGCGAACTGAATTTGGCAACAATACAGTGAATTACAGTGAAGTTATTGAATATCTTTCATAATATTTAAATATTTAAATATTTAGATATATTTCAATATTTCATACATTTTATTTTTTCCAAAAAAAGTGTTGTAGTATAGCCAACAGGACAGCAGTGGTGTGTAAACTGAATTTGGTGACACTATAGTGCGTGACATTGAAGTTATTAGGCGTTTCTCAATGTCAAGGAAGGATCCTCGGAAGCCAGAATTTCGAGGATGCTACGTCATCGACATCCGTCGAAGGACTGTTCCAATGTCGAGGATCCTCGGAATTTCCACCAAGGACTGAGATATACAGGAAAGGATGCATATGTGTAGCCTTCGCGCTCTTCACGCTCTCAAATCACCCACAATCCTATGCGCGCAGCTTTGCTATCTTGTTCAAAAAATTCAAAATGTTGGACGTTAACGGAGTCGGAGCGTTAACGGGTCAATATGCTTTCAAATGTAAATATATTTACGTTACCAAACATTTGTTTTAAAAAAATAATTACATCCATTATGTTATGGATCAAATTGACCTGCACTGTTTAAACACACTTGACAGTCAAATAATCAATATGATTAAAAAGGAGTTTATTGATTTAAAAACGATTATATTGCCAGAACTGCGTCCATAGCAACGCTCTGTTTTTAATTTTCACTGACGTAATGACGCACTGACGTGCACTTGCTAGCCTGTTCCAAAGCCGTTGAAAAACGTGTTCTCCGAATGCTAAAGAGGAGCCTCGCCTAGCCTCTGAAGGAAGTGACTTGGAAGGATCAGTCCTGCCAAGGAAGTATCCTTGACATTGAGAAACACCTCCTGACTCTTTTCGTAGTAACGCTTTTTTCGGGTTTTGCACTTTGCAGACGCTCCCTTCAGCTCTGTCTCTCAGCCTGCGCATAGAGGCCAATATTTTGTGTACTCACTGCGAATAAAAGCTCTTTTCGAGGAAATTTATGTTGTAGCTGCTTGTCTACGTTACTACGATTAAAACATATGTGTTATTTGTGTATTAACGACGTTTAGCTCACGAGTTATTGACCCGGAAAGTTCGGATCTGTGAATTTATTGCCAACTTTACTGAGGTGAGTTAGTTAACGTTAGTTGTTTACAAGCGCCATTTTACACCCGGGTTTAAGAATCTTTAAATAAGAACAACGGATCATCTAAGTATAAAGTGATGTTTGTATAATGTAAGTTTGATTTAACGTGTTGTTGATGGAAAACTCGAGCCTCGAGGTGTTTAATAACTTTATTCAGAGCAAGAGTTCGGTGTGGCGCATGTAAGTAACCATGAAATAAAGTAACGTTACATTAAACACGAAATTCTTAATGCATTTTTTTTTTTTACTTATCAATTATTGGACATAGACATATAGCCTACACCCTATATGTTAGAATACACTTTTACACTTTTTATGTAGGTCTAATTTTCGTTTTCATTACTAAAAAACAAAGTTTCTAGAAACCGCAGTGTTGTAACACTTTTCTCTTTAACATCTGTAGTGTTTGTTTTAACTAATTTTTTGTGCTGTATTTCTTAAACTTTGATATAATTTTCTGTGTAAATGAATGTCAATTACAAAGAGTGCTGTTGTTACAATCTCCCTTAATGTAATGTCATTTTTATTGAACATTTAATACCAATAAATACATTTATTGGTGTACATAAAAACCAATAGGAAACATTTTATTTAAAAGTAGTTGGAAAAGATCTTGAACAAATATCTGTGTATGTCAGTCAGTTTCACAGATGTATTAAATGTGGGCTTACAGTAAACTGTCCCATTTGTCCAATATTTGAGGCTTCAGTGGAAGAACATTAAACTCTAGTGTTACAAACTTCCCAGTCTGTTCAGCCGAGATATTTCTGTTTTAAACACACAGATGAAATACTGGTGCAAACGTTACATATCTGACTGAAGAAGAGAATCTGCTGATTCAGATGATACCAGTTCTGAACATTCACTAACATGATTGAATATCACATTAAACCAGTAATGAAATGTTGATAATGTCTAATAATTAATGAAATTAATGATTAGAAATCATAAATCTGATTTGTTTGGTCTTCATAAACACACTGAAGAAAATGTCAAATGAAATGTATTGTATTTGAGTGTGTGTGAATGAGTGTTTCTGATCTCTTAGCAGATCCATGAAGACTGAACGAATCATGGACGACACACACACATTCAGACATGGAGATTCTTCTCCAGGATTCAGGTACTTCAATCTTCATATGATCTTTATGTTATAGAAGACTCATTTTCTGCACATAACAGGGTGTTGTGTGTGTTTGCCAGGGTTGGTATAGTGATCTTTTGTCTCTATCATATTCTGGTCCGGGATATACAGTAGTTGGAGCCACTCAGGGTCTTTAAACACTGTCCAAAGACACACAGATACAGTAGACAGCTAGATGATATATGACATTATCCTTGGACAGTCTCATCACTCTTCAACACACTGTCTTAATAGACAACCTTCTCATGTGGGATTTATTTTCATGTTATCAGCAAAGTTGATTCTTGTCTCTATTTCTGTTATCTCTGTTCTATTTAAGTCAGTTTAAGGGTGACAGATCAATCTCACCGGAGTCCAGCTGTGTGTCTATGAAGAGTGACCAGTCTATGGGGAATCCAATCTACTTTAAGGGAAAACTCACATCGACTGATCTGAGGTAAGACATTTCATAGATAGATAGATCTTCTCGAGTTACATGCATGCAGACTTTGGAAAAAGACTATTTTTTGGCTCTCAGACAGGTTTGTTCTATCCATTTATTTTAATAGAGGAAAACAAGATACATTTATTGAACTGAATCACATAGGCCCTGAAAAATTAAGAAAAAAATGCTTCGTATTAACTCTTGTTCACAAAGCAGTCTGGTGTAATATGAGTAGAACAGACATGAAGGATTTTACGTAACTTGACCGGCACTTTCCCATCATAATAAAAATGAATCCACTGTGTCTTCAGTGGCTCAGTTGCCGGGAGTAAATGAAGAGTCTGATGCTCACTCTTACATCCAACAACACACCTGGCTTTCTTAGTAGGGACCTGGGACATTTTTCTCATCACTACAGCTGCTCCAGCACGTGGAAAATTACTGTGTTCGGATCACTGAGGGCGGGGTCTATCAGCATTAGTGGGCGGGGCCCATGCATTTTGTAACGTCACAAAAAGTAGCATCTGCAAATTGCCTTTTCTGAGACACAGATTATGATTTATGGAGATTCAAAAAAGAGGAGTGGATGGATTTTTACCATTATAGGGTGGTTGTGTACCTAGGGGTACCAGGCTCCACCCACAAAAATAATGTGGGAAACACATTAGGCTATATGATGATCAACGAAAAATACTAATTTAATTACCTTATTATTAAAATGCATTATTAGAATTTTTCCGCCTCATTTTGAGCCAGGAAAAACCCTGATGAAGCTCAAGGAAGACCAACAACGACGGTCTGAATGTGCAGAGGCTACATTGCAGGGCTAGATAGTTGATGTCAACAGCCTCCACTGTCGGCAAATCCTGAAGTTCTCCCGAAAACTCACTCATCTTCATGAGGAACGGGTCACGTCCAACATATCTGTTAATTAACTCCTTGTATATATGTCTTGAACTGGATCTAAATCCGTACAATACGGACTCTCCGCAACGGTTTCCTTCATTGACGTATTCTCCATGTTTACTTCCTGTCCTCCGTCTAAAACCGCCGTGACTGAAACCCAGCAATTGCACACATTTACCTGGATAATCCTTGAGGTTCCTCTCTCTGTTATGATGCTTGCTGATGCACAGCTGTCCAATCTGTCTACATTTTCATTTACGTTATTATGACTCCTCTGTGTGTACACACACTGCCGACACACATTTATAT
Organism: Leuciscus idus; assembly: GCA_021554675.1. Classification (NCBI taxonomy): domain Eukaryota; kingdom Metazoa; phylum Chordata; class Actinopteri; order Cypriniformes; family Leuciscidae; genus Leuciscus; species Leuciscus idus. The sequence goes on along the minus strand of CM038628.1, from coordinate 41,023,755 downwards.
TCAAACACCATGTAAAGGTGAGTTTTGCATTATAAGTCCCCTTTAACTCTTTACCCTCCACTGAGGGAATGTTCCGGCTTTCCATGTTTTGACTGTTATACGGTAGGGGGCGCTATTACACATCTCCTGAAAGAGTATTATCTCCTGATCAAAGCACAGGCGACGAAGGTGAAAAAACAAGCGATCTCATATGTAATCATATGCTTATGTAAAATAACACGATCATCAAGATTAAACAGCATATAAATCAAAACTAGTATGTAAATAAAACTTTTTTTTTTTTTTAAGGGAGAGGGTCTGTTCTTTCTTTTGATATATTGAATGTTCAGATATTCATTCAAAAAAATATTCTGGGGACCATGAAAATGTTGTGAAAATGGTCTAAAACGCTGGCGGTGGCTGGTAACTTTAAACAGAAAAGGCTGGCGGGGAAAGAGTTAAAAGACACTGTTCTCATGTGGAATTTATTTTCATGTAAAATCAACCATATTGGTTTTGGTAGAGAATAACTCTATTATTTCTATTCTGTTGTTGTATTAAAGTCAATGTGAGAGTGAAAGATCAATCTCTCTGGAGCCCAGCTGTGTGTCCATGAAGAGTGACATGTCTATGGCAGAGCCAATGAGATTTGAGGGAAAACACACATCAACTGATCTAAGGTACAACATCTTTGTTTAGACAGACAGAGAGACCACAGACACACACAAATAATGCATGTATGGCATAATTCTGCAAATATCCACTTATTATCAAAATACAGAAATAGGTGATGATATTGTGTAAGCATGTATAACTCAGAGACTCACACTATTATAAAGCGCTGCAATAGCAGGAGTCGAGCACAGGATCAGGTCTCCTCTCACAGCTGATCCAGAGCTTCAGTCCTGATGTTTCACTAACATCTACTGACCCACAAAACACTGATAATCTGGACCAGAACAATACTGACAAACTCAACCAAACTAAACACAACTACATCACTCAGTGTTTCCCCTACAATGTATTCAGCAGCGGCGCTGCAAAATCTTCACATGATCAGTAATATCACGACATTAACTTCATTCACTTACACACCTAAAAACACTGAGATATGACAACCGGCGGCGCTGCTAATGTGGTGGCTCTGAATCCACTTGTTGACAAGAAAGGAGGAAAGAGCCACATCCACATATGGAAATATTTTCGATTAGGCTAATGTCACATTGCCATAAGAGGCCGTTCATATAGCGCGTTTTTTGCGCGTGCAAATTCGGAATTTAAAATGTAGATGCGGCAAGCGCGCTCATAAGGCCGTGTGTCCACCAAAGCATTTTTACTCGCGGCTGGCGTGTTTTTCCAATTTTTTTCAATGGGAGTGCCGCGTTTTTTAAACGCCATGAGCGCAGCGAGGCGCTGAGCGTTTTTTTCATGCTGAAGCGCCGAGCGCTCGGCGTTTTTTACAGGTCGCCGAGAGTTGAAGAATGTTCAACTTTGGGTAAAACGCAGCGCTCATCACTGTCACTTTTTACCCAACCATCCAATCACAGTGGAGGAGAGGCGGGACTAATACCACACCGACCAACCGCCACATTCTGCTTGTACAACATCAACAGATGACAACAACAAGCATAATAACGGAACAAAATAATTTAAAACAAGAGCCAGAGAAAATACATTATATTGTATCGACATTGTTATGTAGAATCAACACAGAAACAAAATATGTGTGAAATGAGATACTAGTAACACTTTCGCGGATATTCCGTATCATAACGAGCAACGTGTCTCAACTGAAAAAAACGCAACGCTGCCAAAACGCTCTCAAACGCCCACAGCTAGGCGTTTTCAGCAGAGCGCCTAGCGTTTTCAGCTGGCTAAAAACGCTTTGGTGGACACACGGCCTAACAGAAGCGCTCGCTCGTTTTTCCAGGCGGGCCTTTGTTCATGGTTGCATAGCAACGACAGACGTGGCGGGAGAGCAAGCGCTTGTGAAAAGGAGAAAGCGGTACGAACTGCAAAATTGGTACAGAGAACCGTGGGTTTTTACAGAATATAAAAAATTTGCAGTGAAAAAAAAAAAATTCACCTTTAAGTCATTTCTAGGTGAAGACAGACCTGAGGAATAGGCTACAAGGACAGCATCTGGCCACGTGTATGCGTGTCAGCATTAATGCCCCCCCCCCAATAGCATTAAGTTACCAAAGAGCCTTAGAGATCTTTTATGAAAAGCCCAGAAAAATTGTGCTCACAGATTGGGTGTGGCCTTTGCCATTAAGATAAAATTTTCAATAAATTGTAAATAATCTTTTTCTGGGTTGTGCCGTTTCATTTTTCCCTATCAATTTCTACCTTATAGCTGAAAATTAACACAAAAGATAAACATGAATAATCCGGTCTAAAATTATAAAATGAAGGTTTCTGTTTGTGACCAGTTCAAGGTGTGCTGCAAAATTCATTCCTTGAATCTGCTGATGGTATATTTGTATGTCTCAAAATGTTCATTTCTATCCACAAAACTTGCCAGAACTCATGGTTTAAGGGGTTATTTAAAAAAAAAAATCTTCCAGAGGTGCATGCCCTCCTAACAAAACGTAACCGCACCGCTGCTGGAAAAATTTCAAGGGAAAACACTGTCACTTATTGGGAAACCCAAACACAACAACAGATTAAAAAGCAATTGTAAACGATGGATGGATTGATTCTCTATGTGAGGTTTCTCTACATGTACTGTAATATAATTAAGAATTCTTGTCTCTGTTCTTTTGTTTCTATTCTATTGAAGTCAAAACCACAGGGAGAAATCAAACTCACCGGAGCCCAGCTGTGTGTCCATGAAGAGTGACCAGTCTATGGGAGAGCCAATGAGATTTGAGGGAAAACACACATCGACTGATCTGATGTACAACATTTCATAGATAGATAGATCTTCTCGAGTTACATGCATGCACACTCTGGAAAAAGACCATTTTTTTGGCTCTCAGACAGGTTTGTTCTATCCATTTATTTTAATAGAGGAAACCAAGATACATTTATTGAACTGAACCACATAGGCCCTGAAAAATATCAAAAAAGATATCAAAAGACAATTTTGCTAAGAACTGAAATCTAAAAGGATATCTTTAGAACTTCTTGAGTTACAGACATGCAAACTTTGGAAAAATACACATGACGGTTTCTGCTTCAGAGTCCCAATTTTAAACTGTCACCGTTTGGCATATAATGCAACAAAGATAAGCGTAATTTGCGAGTTATGGGACATGTGGGACATGTGCCCACCACTCTGTGCCAGGGTCGATATTGTCCCCACCACTTTTTGAAACATCTCGCAGCACGGATGTCCCTAATACACACGAAACATCTCCAGTTGACTAGCAAGAGTATTCATTTCATTAGTTTGTGTTAATTTCATTCTGGTGCTGGAAAAAACAAGCGATCTCATATGTAATCATATGCTTATGTAAAATAACACGATCAACATTAAACAGCATATAAATCAAAACTAGTATGTAAATAAAACTTTTTTTTTTTTTAAGGGAGAGGGTCTTTTCTTTTTTTTGATATATTGAATGTTCAGATATTCATTCAAAAAAATATTCTGGGGACCATGAAAATATTGTGAAAATGCTCTAAAACACTGGCGGTGGCTGGTAACTTTAATCAGAAAAGGCTGGCGGGGAAAGAGTTAAAAGACAACGTTCTCATGTGGAATTTATTTTCATGTAAAATCAGCCATATTGGTTCTGGTAGAGAATAACTCTATTATTTCTATTCTGTTGTTGTATTAAAGTCAATGTGAGGGTGAAAGATCAATCTCTCCGGAGCCCAGCTGTGTGTCCATGAAGAGTGACGCGTCTATGGATCATCCAATTAGATTTGAGGGAAAACACACATCAACTGATCTAAGGTACAACATCTTTGTTTAGACAGACAGAGAGACCACAGACACACACAAATAATGCATGTATGGCATAATTTGGCAAATATCCACTTACTATCAAATACAGAAATAGGTGATGATATTGTGTAAGCATGTATAACTCAGTGACTCACACTATTATAAAGCGCTGCAATAGCAGAAGTCGAGCACAGGATCAGGTCTCCTCTCACAGCTGATCCAGAGCTTCAGTCCTGATGTTTCACTAACATCTACTGACACACAAAACACTGATAATCTGGACCAGAACAACACTGACAAACTCAACCAAACTAAACACAACTACATCACTCAGTGTTTCCCCTACAATGTATTCAGCAGCGGCGCTGCAAAATCTTCACATGATCAGTAATATCACGACATTAACTTCATTCACTTACACACCTAAAAACACTGAGATATGACAACCAGCGGCGCTGCTAATGTGGTGGCTCTGAATCCACTTGTTGACAAGAAAGGAGGAAAGAGCCACATCCACATATGGAAATATTTTCGATTAGGCTAATGTCACATTGCCATAAGAGGCCGTTCATATAGCGCGTTTTTTGCGCGTGCAAATTCGGAATTTAAAATGTAGATGCGGCAAGCGCGCTCATAAGGCCGTGTGTCCACCAAAGCATTTTTACTCGCGGCTGGCGTGTTTTTCCAATTTTTTTCAATGGGAGTGCCGCGTTTTTTAAACGCCATGAGCGCAGCGAGGCGCTGAGCGTTTTTTTCATGCTGAAGCGCCGAGCGCTCGGCGTTTTTTACAGGTCGCCGAGAGTTGAAGAATGTTCAACTTTGGGTAAAACGCAGCGCTCATCACTGTCACTTTTTACCCAACCATCCAATCACAGTGGAGGAGAGGCGGGACTAATACCACACCGACCAACCGCCACATTCTGCTTGTACAACATCAACAGATGACAACAACAAGCATAATAACGGAACAAAATAATTTAAAACAAGAGCCAGAGAAAATACATTATATTGTATCGACATTGTTATGTAGAATCAACACAGAAACAAAATATGTGTGAAATGAGATACTAGTAACACTTTCGCGGATATTCCGTATCATAACGAGCAACGTGTCTCAACTGAAAAAAACGCAACGCTGCCAAAACGCTCTCAAACGCCCACAGCTAGGCGTTTTCAGCAGAGCGCCTAGCGTTTTCAGCTGGCTAAAAACGCTTTGGTGGACACACGGCCTAACAGAAGCGCTCGCTCGTTTTTCCAGGCGGGCCTTTGTTCATGGTTGCATAGCAACGACAGACGTGGCGGGAGAGCAATTGTGCTCACACTGAGATATGACAACCAGCGGCGCTGCTAATGTGGTGGCTCTGAATCCACTTGTTGACAAGAAAGGAGGAAAGAGCCACATCCACATATGGAAATATTTTCGATGAGGCTAATGTCACATTGCCATAAGAGGCTGTTCATATAGCGCGTTGTTTGCGCGTGCAAATTCGTAATTTAAAATGTAGATGCGGCAAGCGCGCTCATAACAGAAGCGACGTGGCTCACTCGTTTTTCCAGGCGCGCCTCTGTTCATGGTTGCATAGCAACGACAGACGTGGCGGGAGAGCAAGCGCTTGTGGAAAGGAGAAAACGGTACGAACTGCAAAATTGGTACCGAGAACCGTGGATTTTTACAGAATATATAAAAATTTGCAGTGAAAAAAAAAAAATTCACCTTTAAGTCATTTCTAGGTGAAGACAGACCTGAGGAATAGGCTACAAGCAGGGTGGGAATTATACCACGACCACGCGGCCATGGCCGCCGTTGCCCTACACTTTGGCCTTCATGCCCCGTGAAAAAAAAATCATCGTACGGCCACAGTGGCCTGTGTGCCCTGGCCCTGTCCAAGTTCCATGTATAAAGCGCCAGTGCGGCATAGTGGGCTTGCTTTTGAATTACAGCGAGCCACCCAAGTAGTCTCTGAACTGAATTTTAGCGCGGCTCTGTGTTGCTAGGAAGTTTGTTTTGTTTACTGTGTTTTTACTCTGGTAAAAGCGCCCGTGTGACGTTGTTTGTGCGTCGTGACTTGTTAGTTTCGCTTGACTAAACAGGAGGGCGGGACCTAAGCCAGTTAAAGTATTTATTCTAACAAACTGCTAGTACTTATTAGAAGAAGCAGTCGAACAACAGGAGAGACCATCAGTCTGTGAGTGTTTATTTTTCCCAGTTGATTTTAGCGCGGCTCTGTGTTGCTAGGAAGTTTGTTTTGTTTACTGTGTTTTTACTCTGGTAAAAGCGCCTCCAGAGGTAACGTTATGTCTTAACCTGTTAACACCGTTGCCAGTGCGTCGGCGCACTGAAGCGTTTTTTTTTTTATATAGTTCAAAGTTACTATAAGATTTAATGTTATTATCTTGACAAACTATACATCATTAAAAAGATATAAGACTCACGTTTCAGTATTTGACCACTATTGTATTCTGAGAAATTTATATTGACAGTTATGTCATAATTTGTGTCAGGAGTTATGAAATGCAAAAATGAATCGATACCTTTAATATGAATTATGAGCGTCAGACGCTCCCGTTCATAAAAAACTCCTGTGCTGTCGTCATGAAAGCGATTCACAAAACAACGTCCCTCACGGCTTTTAGATCAAAAGTGTGCAGATTTGGAGAAATATTGATATATTCTCAGTTTACATCAGATTTCTATTGACAGGAATAATATTTTATTGAATTTATAGCCAAATGCGTCGATGTAATCATTATGAGCGCTGTATACTGATGTGCTGTGTTTTCAATTCATACCAGCAGCCCGAGGGCGCTCTACTGAACATTATAGTCCATATTTGAAACACATGAAGAAAAGTGTTCGACAATGCAGGAAATCCCAAATCTCTGACCACAAACAGAGCTAACAGATCGCTGTAACATGCAGATTATGTCGTTTTGAAGACAATAAACATTTTTTCTATGATATTTGACTTACCTGTGTTCTTCGAGCCATGTCAGGCATTTTCATGATAATAGATTATATGTATAATGTTATGCTAATCGATAGACTTTATCATCGTTGCATTATACATAAAATATTATATTTTCTGTCAGATTTTTTTTTATCTGAAGCCAAATCAGATCACAGAAGGTTATTTAGAACACTCGACTTGCATTATAAAGTAAGTTAGGAGCACAAACATGGTTTTAATCTCATAAATTGTCATGTATTGATGGTGTGCTAAGCTAAGAAATAAAGTCATATGACATGATCTTGAAAAACATTTACCTAAATACAGAGTTTTAGACATATCATCTTCAGATTTTAAGTATAACATGGTCAGACATGTGGCTTTAGCTGCAGTGCATTTCTAGATTGATACAATGCCAACTTCAATTTTATTTTCATGAAGATGTTTCATAAAAAAAAAATTCTCATAACTTTTTTTTTTTTTTTAAAGTCATAATTCATGTCTTATTCCAAATTAGGATGTTATGGTATCAATCTGAATGGGAAAACCGTCGAATTGTACTCAATGGCCTTTGTGCCCTGTCATATGGCCTTGGTGCCCCTAAAAAAAAAAGAAAAGGTGGAGGCCAAATGGCCTTGCCCCTAAAATTACATAATTCCCACCCTGGCTACAAGGACAGCATCTGGCCACGTGTATGCGTGTCAGCATTAATGTGATAATTGTGACCAGTTCAAGGTGTGCTGCAATAATCATGCCTTGAATCTGCTGATGGTATATTTGTCTCAAAATGTTCATTTCTATCCACAAAACTTGCCAGAACTCATGGTTTAAGGGGTTATTAAAAAAAAAAAAATCTTCCAGAGGTGCATGCCCTCGTAACAAAACGTAACCGCACCGCTGCTGGAAAAATTTCAAGGGAAAACACTGTCACTTATTGGGAAACACAAACACAACAACAGATTAAAAAGCAATTGTAAACGATGGATGGATTGATTCTCTATGTGAGGTTTCTCTACATGTACTGTAATATAATTAAGAATTCTTGTCTCTGTTCTTTTGTTTCTATTCTATTGAAGTCAAAACCACAGGGAGAAATCAAACTCACCGGAGCCCAGCTGTGTGTCCATGAAGAGTGACCAGTCTATGGGAGAGCCAATGAGATTTGAGGGAAAACACACATCGACTGATCTGATGTACAACATTTCATAGATAGATAGATCTTCTCGAGTTACATGCATGCACACTCTGGAAAAAGACAATTTTTTTGGCTCTCAGACAGGTTTGTTCTATCCATTTATTTTAATAGAGGAAAACAAAATACATTTATTGAATTGAACCACATAGGCCCTGAAAAATATCAAAAAAGATATCAAAAGACAATTTTGCTAAGAACTGAAATCTAAAAGGATATCTTTAGAACTTCTTGAGTTACAGACATGCAAACTTTGGAAAAATACACATGACGGTTTCTGCTTCAGAGTCCCAATTTTAAACTGTCACCGTTTGGCATATAATGCAACAAAGATAAGCGTAATTTGCCAGTTATGGGACATGTGGGACATGTGCCCACCACTCTGTGCCAGGGTCGATATTGTCCCCACCACTTTTTGAAACATCTCGCAGCACGGATGTACCTAATACACACGAAACATCTCCAGTTGACTAGCAAGAGTATTCATTTCATTAGTTTGTGTTATTTTAGTTTTTTAACTCATGTTGAGTGTGTGTTGCCACTGTTATCAGTGTCTGAACGATCTCTTGTGTCTAGGCTTGCATAGACTAGCCGGGTAGTTGATAGATTGACTACTTCAACCACTAGTCGACGCTGTCGGAAACAATCGACTACTCGAGCGTCCATTAACCATAAATTAATAAAAAATGGCGAACGTCACCAACAGACACCACACGTCAGATGTGTGGAAGTATTTCATCAAAAATATTGACAAAAATATTGTAATTGACCAACTCTGCAAGAGGCCGTTCACATATTGCGTCTAAAAGCGTGGCTGTGCCGCTGTCTCCTACAAGCGCTTGCGCTCCCATGGCGTCTGTCGTTGTTATGCAACCATGAACTGCGCTCTCCATGATGACGACGAAGAAGTATTTGCATTAGCTTTACTACTAGATATATTTCTGGAGATGAGAAGGAAAAACCCGCCCTGTACAGCTACTATCAGCTGTTCGGCCGAGCTTTCGATGATGTTATCGAAAGGCCGAAGCTGATTGTTTTTTGTCACATGACCTGCGGTGCGCTTGAGGCATTCTGAAAATTTGTAGGGCTGGTCCGAATACCATTTTTTTGAGCTTCGAAGCGTCGGTAGTAATGAACATTGAATATTCGAAGCTTCGGAGAGAGGGGGCTGAAAATATTCTTCTCTCTAATAAAGGCAGGAATCTCTATGTGTCTGTTTGTCCGTTTGCATTTTGATTATTTCGAGAACCGTTCATCCAGTCGACTTCACAAAGGAGTGCAGTGTCGCATTTGGTGCAATATTGATGGACACGCGAGACGAGACACATTCAGAATTGATAAACTTTTAGTAAACTACAGAACAGCGCGAGCGGGAAGCGGCGCACCTCACGCGGGCATGGCTTATATTCTCCGAGAACCCACTGCACAAGTGATATAAAATGCACACACACAGGTCTGTTAAATTAAGCAATACTTTTAAGGTAGTCTAATATTTTTCTGTCTAACAAATTACTGACACAGTAAAGGGTAGATTTAAATAAAGAAAAACTAAATTTAAAGTTTGTTTATTTAGCCACATGTAGGGTTGGGAACCGAGAACCGGTTCTTATCCAGAACCAGGTTGTGTTTTTGAAAAAATACCGGAACCGTGCGAATTTCCGAAGTTTCGGTTCCGAAAACGGTTCTGGTGCGCTGTTTTGGTGAAGTGCTGAGAGCTTATCCTTTAAAGGTCCCGTTCTTCGTGATCCCATGTTTCAAACTTTAGTTAGTGTGTAATGTTGCTGTTAGAGCATAAATAATATCTGTAAAATTATAAAGCTCAAAGTTCAATGGCAAGCGAGATATTTTATTTAACAGAAATCGCCTACAGTGAACTGGCCGTTTGGACTACACCCCTCTACTTCCTTCTTTAATGACGTCACTAGAACCGTTTTTTGACTAACCTCCGCCCACAGGAATGCTCACTCAACTCTACCGAAATTCGTTTATGTACTTGCGCACTTCTTATAACTTACTGTGTTTACTCAGCTCTTACGGTGATTTTCTGAAGTAAAACTGACGCTTCACCTTTTGTGTGATGTACAATAAACTTTATTAAACTCATCAGTATATGTTTGATCATCATTCAGACAGCAGACTTGTAGTCTATTAATAAATAATGGATACATACAAGCAGGTGACAAATACGTTATAATAACCGTAATTAAACTACTAAACTATACCGGTTTCATCTCTATACAGCACTCTGACTCTGTAGGCATTATTGTCCGACTCGAAATGAACACCGTAACTGAGAGTTTCTGATATTATCATCATTCCGTGAGATGAGATTGTCCTGAGAGACTGAGCGCGAGCTCATGAAGCTCCGCCCCCTGTGTCGTCCAGCAGCAGCTCATTTGCATTTAAAGGGCACACACTAAAACAGTGCGTTTTTCTGTGCCCCAAAAAATGACAATTTAAACATGCTGTAAAAAATGATCTGTTGGGTATTTTGAGCTGAAACTTCACATACACACTCTGGGGACATCAGAGACTTATTTTACATCTTGTGAAAAGGGGCATAATACGGGACCTTTAATAGTGACGTCTCACCTCATAAAAATAGTAATTAATAAAGCCCTCGCGCTCCTCAAATATGTTTTGCGTCAAATATCAACGGAGAGAGAGTAAAGACAGTAGAGCTGCACGATTAATCTTTAAAAGATCTTGATTCAAACACCCACGCAATCTTATCCTAAATTACAAAAACCTCACCCCTGAACATTCAATTCTGTTTGCGCTGTCGCTGACCCAGAGAGAGCAGTTGTCAATATGAAACAGCTTTACAATCACACAGTATAGATATTTATGTTACAAATATTCAAATGATCACAGAAGTACTGAGATAAAAGTTTATAATTAGAGTATAAACACCGATGTCTACGACAACTAAAATAGAGTAAATCACCTTTTGAAAGTCGCTGCCTTCAAATAATGAGTGTATCGATTACATCTGATGCTTCAAAATATTCATAAAGACGCATGAATAATTTTTTTGTGTTCAGAATTTACAAAATGTATACAATGAGCGAGTGCATCATGAATGCCTTTTTTTTTTCAAACCGTGTTTTTGTCTTATCCTGAATTACTACATTAAGCCTGCAATAAGCGTTTATACTCGGACTATAGCCTACTTTAGACTGGCGGAGCGCAACCGCTGCGGAGTAGCCCAGTGCCTGCATGACTCGTCATAGACATAAATAGAGAGAAGTAGCTCCGGCAACAATGTTCTTCCGCAAGACGCATGCAGTTCTGTTTATTAACTGCTAGAGCGCTGATTTATCCAGTAATGAAACAAGTCAATCATTAAAAACGATCAATCATTAAAATGATTAAAATCATTCATTCAAAACGATTTTGAAAATAATCTGTTCTACACACATCTTACTGTGTTCAAGCATATTCTACCCCTTCTGGTAGAGAGGGTATTCTCCACTGCTGGAGATACAATAAGCTAGGTCCCAAATTATTCTAATGCAGAATTTTTTATTTTCCTTAAAAAAAAAAAAAAAATTAATTAGATGATGTAGAGCTTAAACATACTGTAACGAAAACAAATAAAATAAATAAATAAAAACGAAATTTAAATAAAGAAAAAAATTTAATTTAAATATAGAAAAACGAAATTTAAATAAATAAAAAACGAAATTTAAGTAAAGAAAAACGAAATGTAAATAAAGAAAAACGAAATTTAGATAAAGAAAAAACGAAATTTAAATAAAGAAAAGACGAAATTTAAATAAAGAAAAACAAAATTTAAATAAAGAAAAACGAAAGTAAGTTAAATTAAAAACGAGATTAATTTAGATTGATAATAATGGGTAAAAAGGCTAATACATTTTGTTTCTATTATTCTATTTTCCACAATGTCAAAGCAACATAGCTTAACCCAAAACACAAGCTCAGGCACTTCGGTCCATACAAACTCCGCTGTTCTGCTCTAGCCAGAGAACACTCCCGTTGCTGGAACACAGGCATCGGTTCTATTTCTAGCATGCACGCGTTTTCCGCATGGCTCGAGCCGCGCATGAGACGCGTGTCTCACGCAGGCAGTGTGCAAACTCCAACCTGTTAACATGGGAGCCGAAATAACGGACACGCCACGCAGTCAGTGTGTCGCTGGGCTTATTGAAGCGCTAATGAGAACCGTTTCGCGGGGGATCCCAGGTGAAAAAAAAAAAAAAACAACGAATATTCGAATGTCAAATTTTCAAATCGAATACCAACCCACCGAAAAAAATTAAAAATTTGAGATGTTTTCATCTCGCCGTGGCATCGGCGCGCCTGGAAAAACTAGCGCACCACGTTGCTTCCATTATGAGCACAAAAACGCGATATGTGAAGGGCCCTTGAAGCAGACATCTGAAATGAAAGGCAAGAACGGCTATTTATTTGGCTTTAGACTGTTACATGAACATTTAAAAATGAAATGTCATAATTATAATGTTTTAAAAGTTTACTTATGTAATCTATGAATTAATAAATGTTTATTGATGAGATCTAGCTAGTCTTTTCATTTACAGTAGCATGAACCACGAGTAGTCGATTAACTCGAGTATTGTTTTGATAAGAAATCGAATAGCAGAAATCAGTAGTCGTGCAACCCCTTTAATTTTTTTAGTCGTGCAACCCCTACTTCACACAGACAACAGACGAACACTTCAATTAAATGATTAAAACATTAAATACTGACAGGACCATTTCTGATCATTTTATTAATTTCCCCTTACAACTTAAACACTCAACTTAAATGTTTCTGATCATTGTCCATATTATTAAAAATGATTTAGTTTTTATACTAATATTCAGCTGCAAAATATACTTGTGCTAAAATACAGTGTTATGTTAAAGTGTTAACAGGAGCGTTGAGGCGCTCATTGGCACCCTCTATCTGGCTCTATATGAACACTATATGAATTCTTGTCTCTGTTTTCTCATCTCTGTTGTATTGTCTCTGTTCTGTCCGTGTTTGTCCACAATTAGTGAACAGTCTATGGACACTCGAGGAACATTTAGGGGAAGACACATGCCATCTTATCTGAGGTACAACATTTCTGACATAAAGATATTTTACTATCACTTTTACTTCTTTAATTTATGTTGTAATCTAACCATTTATCCTTTCAGTCGTGATTCTCAACTGGCCCAAAGCACATTTAAATCAAAACTGCTGAAGAAGTTTCAGTGTCTGTATGAAGGAACAGCAAAGCAGGGAAACCCAGCACTCCTGAATGAGATCTACACAGAGCTCTACATCACAGAGAGTGGAAGTGGAGAGATCAATAATGAGCATGAGGTGAGACAGATTGAGACACAATCCAGGAGAGCAGCAACAGAGGACACACCGATCAAATGCAGTGACATCTTTAGACCTTTACCTGGACAAGACAAACCCATCAGAACTGTGCTGACAAAGGGAGTCGCTGGCATTGGAAAAACAGTCTCTGTGCAGAAGTTCATTGTGGACTGGGCTGAAGGGAAAGAGAATCAGGACGTCCAGCTCATATTTCCACTTCCTTTCAGAGAGCTCAACTTGATGAAGGTCAAAACACTCAGTCTTTCAGATCTTCTTCATGTCTTTTTCCCTGAAACTAAAGAAACGGAAATATCCAGTGATGAATATAAAGTGTTGTTCATCTTTGATGGTCTGGATGAGTGTCGTCTGTCTCTGAACTTTAAGAGCGAAGTGAAACTGTGTAATATATCTGAATCAGCCTCAGTGGACGAGCTGCTGATGAACCTCATTGAGGGGAATCTGCTTCCCTCTGCTCTCATCTGGATCACCTCCAGACCAGCAGCAGCGGATCTCGTCCCCTCTGAGTGTGTCCATCGAGTGACAGAGGTACGAGGCTTCAATGAGCCACAGAAGGAGGAATTCTTCAGGAAGAGAATCAGTGATCAGAGTCTAGCCAATACAATCATCACACACCTGAAGTCCTCGAGGAGCCTCCACATCATGTGCCACATCCCAGTGTTCTGCTGGATCTCAGCCTCTGTTCTAGAGAAGATGTTGAGTGAAGCAGAGAGAGGAGAGATTCCCAAGACTCTCACTCAGATGTACACACACTTCCTGATCATTCAGACCAACATCAAACATGAGAAGGACTATGAGAAGAGAGTGAAAGATGAAGACATGATTCTCAAACTGGGCAAACTGGCTTTCCAGCAGCTTGTGAAAGGCAACCTGATCTTCTATGAGAAAGACCTGAGAGAGTGTGGCATTGATGTGACAGAAGCATCAGTTTACTCAGGATTGTGCACTCAGATCTTCAGAGAGGAGTTGGGCTTGTATCAGGGGAAAGTCTTCTGCTTTGTTCATCTGAGCATCCAGGAACATCTAGCAGCTCTATATGCACACATTCACTTTACAAACGAGAACAGAAATGTGTTTGACAAAACCAAACAAAGTTTCTTTTCTAAAATCTTAACTCAGAAGAAATATCATTCATTATCTGGTCTGCATCAGAGAGCTTTAAACAAGGCCTTCAAGAGTAAGAATGGACATCTGGACCTTTTCCTGCGTTTCCTTCTGGGTCTCTCATTGGAGTCCAATCAGACTCTCTTTCGAGAACTACTGACACAGACTGGTAGCTGCTCCTACAACAAAGAGGAAACAGTTCAGTACATCAAACAGAAGATCAGGAAGAATCGCTCTCCAGAGAGATCCATCAATCTGTTCCACTGTCTGAATGAACTGGGTGATGATTCTCTGATGCAGGAGATCCAACATTATCTGAAATCTGGAGGAATAGGAAGAAACAAACTCTCCTCCTCACAGTGGTCAGCTCTGGTTTATGTGTTGCTGACATCAGAGCAGAAGATGGATGTTTTTGATCTAAAACAGTTTATTGGAGCCCAAAATACAGCAGATGAAGTTCTTCAGAAGCTGATGCCTGTGGTTAAAGAATCCAGATCAGTTCAGTAAGTCACTCTGACAACAATCATTACACTGATAAAACATGATCATATTTATGATTTTAGCACAAGTTTCCCATACCAAAGCAATACTGTAATAGGAGAAATTCAAATATATCTTAAGTAACCCTTTACAATAACAGTACATGAATAATCATATCCTAATACCTGAATCAATAGTTAATTCAACATGAACTCACGATTAGCGAAGATATGAACTAATAATGAACCAATGTAGAGCTATAAAGAGTAATAGAGAGTCGTAATGATTCACACATGAATAACAGAAGCCTTAACGTGTTAGTACATGTTTTATAAAAAAATCATAAATTAACAAATAAACTTAATCAACATGATTCAATACTCAATTAATAATTATTTAAGTCTCAACGTTGTCTGTTTCTCTCCTGTGGTGAATAATGAATGATATACAAAAATAATATACAGGGTTTCCCATACATAAGGTAAAACCAATGTAGAGCGTAGAGAGTGATAGAGAGTCATACGGATTCACACATGAATAACAGAAGCCTTAACTGTTAGTACATGTTTGATTATTAATACATTAATTAACATATAGGGGTAAACTAAATCAACCAGGCTCCGTAAGAATAAATAAGTACTCTGAATTTGAATTAAACATGATTTAATACTCATTTAATTATTTAAGTCTCAACATTGCTTGTTTCTCTCCAAAAATAATATACAGGGTTTCCCATACATAAGGTTTACATGGGCGGCCCGCTCAGGAAAATACAATTCGAATTACAATTCAGTTGGATGACCCGTGTAAACTGCGTAAATCCGTAAAATCCGTGTAAATTTCGTAAAACATTTTGTTTTTTGAGAGAGAGAGAGATGCACGCTGTGTCGACCGTGGACTGATCATGAAATGACCGTGAACAAAGCGGCGAACTGGACATCATCAGCTGCATGCTGAACGGCTGTTTAATTCAGGACCTAATTCAGGCAAGTTATCCTGTTTTTATTTCAATGAATCCTGAGAGTCCATGAAAAATAAACACCAAACAAAGATTAATTGTTACTCATAAAAAGATGTAGTGAAATTTCTGTCGTTTTCTCTTCCTTGGGGAATTGACCTTTCGTAGGGAATTTGATTGACAGGTCGATCTGACCAATCATAATCCGCCATCCGCCATTTTCGTCTGACAAAGCGGTCAGGGGAGTTACGTTGGAGGATTTGAACTTGAATAACGGCGTGTCCTGACGTCTTTCCGCGGTTAAAACAACATTCCTTCTTATTAGGGATGTCCCGATCCGATCACGTGATCGGAAATCGGGCCCGATCACGTGTTTTCAGACTCGATCGGAATCGGACGTTACCTCCCGATCAGGACTCGGATATATGTATATATATTCTCATTATTTTTAACACATCTATAGTTATGCGGTGGCACAGAGTTACGCCGGTTTCACACTGCACGCGTTAGCAGAGCGTAAGCAGCGCAGGAGCAGTGCATATGATGAGCAGGAGCAGGACACGCGCGTTTTGCTTTCACACTGGCAGCGTTTGTCACGCGCGGCTCTCTAATGGATAAGTTGGCATTGCTTTTTTTTCCGTTTTCAAATACATTTAAGAGAAAAGACTTGTCAAGAAGCTTATTTAATTAATAATTTCATTTATATAACTTTTGGTTCATCTTTGTTTTATTGTTCTGGCAACAAGTTTGTTTTTGGACATTTGTTTTCTTTTTAAATTGCTGTTGGTCATTTGATTGACTGTTTAAAACACAATAGATATCATCAATGCACTTTTTGGATAAAACTGCGGTGTATTTTGGCCATGATCAATGCATTGTCACTTTAATTCAGCAAAAGCGGCGCAGCAAAAATAGACTCGGCGCCGAAACGATCGCGGCACTCCTGCTCTGCTCTGCTATATGCACTGCCGCGCCGCCTCTGCGTGCGGTGTGAATGCTGTAAAGCCTGGTTTAATCTGTTAACATGGGCGGCGAAAAAACAGTGCAGTGTGAAACCGGCGTAAGAGTTAAGGCCAATTTATACTTCTGCGTCGGGTTCGCGTAGAAGGTACGGCGTAGCATACGCATTGACGTGTACCATACGTCGTACCCTTCGCCGTACCCTGACGCGCACCTCCTCAAAAATGTAACTACGCGTCGCGGACCGCAAGATCTGTGATTGGTCGGCTGGATAGCATCGCGTTTCCTCCTACGCATTTCCGGAATGATCTTCTGCACTCTGCACCGCCCGCCCGCCATTTTTAAATTCCGATCAGTGAAGAGCCATGGAAATAGACCAAGTGACCGAGAGATTGCTTGAAGAAGTGCGGAAATACAGCCATCTGTATGACTCCTTCAGTCGCCATTGCTCGTAGAAACCTAAACTCAAAACAGCTGCGAGGAATGTAAACACAGTGGAACTGGAACATTAAAACCCACCCGCGCCAACTAGCGTTTCGGCGGTGTAACTGCAGAGCAACACAGACATTCGCAGAAGTATAAATGCTCACGACGGCGTCGCCTACGTGCGTACCCTACGACGTACACTACGGCGTACACTCGACGCAGAAGTATAAATTGGCCTTTAGGAGTGCAGTTCCTAAAAGCACATTACTGGCTTTGCAAACACTGTAGCACTTTTATTTTTTATTTACATGCCTACCGGGTATTTTAAGTTGAGGTGCTATTTGTTTATATATTAGACTTTTTTTATTTTACTGTTGCACTAATGTCCAAAAGTGAAGAATTTATTTATTACTTGATTGTTCAAGCTACCTCAGAAGTGCTCTGTTTGTTAACAGAGTTGTTGAATGTTAAAATAAGGTAAATTAAATAAAAAATAAGGAACATCCTGGATCTGTTTTTTCGCTCTTCTTTATTCTTTTTTTATGTATTATAGAAGTATCGGATCGGGACTCGGTATCGGTAGATACTCAAAATCAAATGACTCGGACTCGAGGGCAAAAAAACCTGACCGGGACATCCCTACTTATGTTCATTCATGTTTTTTTGATGGTATAAATTAACTAGAAGGAAGAGATGATGGGTTCACGAGTAGCTTTAACTGAGGCTAGAGTGATCTGTCAGACACATTAAGAGCCACAAAACGGCATTTATTGTTTAAATTTCTTTAAAAAATGACCAAATTTGAAAGGTGAGACTGTTTCTCACATCAAAAGTAGCCTGGTCTGTCCTGTTTGCCAGCACGTTGTCAGTGGACTCTCTACTCCGCCATGTATTTTCTCCGCTCTGCGTGAGAACATGATGTGACGTGAGAGCGGCGTGGCTTGTTGGACATAGCAACAGTAACTAAAGGGGGCGGGTCTTTGCAAACTTTCAATAGAGCATCACAGTCCCGCCCACAGCCCGAGAGTGCTTAGGTGCCGGAAGTAAATTTCCCATTCATTTCTCCCATTGATGTTTTGGAAAATCCTTATCTAAAGAGTTTTAGAGCATGTCTGAGGATAACCAGCTACGGCTGAACTCATAAGCATAAACATATCATTTAGAGTGAAAAAACGAAGAGAAAATCCAAAAAAAGTCAAACGTACAAAACTGTGTACATAATTCATTTCCGAGCAAAGGAACTACTCATCCCATAAACCACCGCGCCTCACTGAAGTCGACTGAAGCCACAACCGCGAAAGAGCCTGCCTTTTGAGCGACTTCCAAATCTGACGACGGCCACGCAAACCTTTTCCTCCAGTGCGGTCATTTATCGTAGTGAATGTGCAGTTAATAGCAGTTCTTTCAGTAGTAATTGTGTAAATAAAAGTGTTTTATATAGTTATTGTGTATTGAATTTTATATTTATCATCGTGTATTTTATATTGTGTGCGTGTGTGAAAGCGGTTAACGATAACTATACAATTATTTGTAATGTCTAGCATGTTGTGTTGTGTGTGGACGTGTTTATGAAACTGCTGGTAGCCGGGTCACGCTCTTAGACCAACCGCCTGCGAGGGTGGGAGGAAAATGAAAAGACTGGCTGGGAGTCGGATAGCAAGGCTGGTGGACCACGGCTCACGGGTGCAGATCTGGCGGTCCGCGGCGTTCTGCTCATCAGTTTCAGCGGCCCACGGGCAGGTTGCTGACAAATACTCCAACAATTTCCCACTTGTGGTCCATGCTCATTTTATTCATGAAGTTATAGTTCATCCTTAATTTTAATAACATTTAATGTATTGTCTTAATATCCACAACAAGTGAAAATTAAAACGCGATGGTCAGCAAACCAGAAAGTGCACCACGCCACCGGTCTGATGCATGGACCGCTCTTGGACCACCATCATATTCAGTTTATTAACTTGCCATGAATTATTACACAAATGTTCAGTAAATGCATGTATGCCTAGGCTAAATACTGTTTTGACAGTGGCATCATAAAATGCTTGATATGACTCATACCATTATGAAGGCTACAGTAGCCTAGGCTAGCTAACGTGAACGATAATGCTAACTAACGTTACCAACCTCCCTGCAAAACTCACCACAACTTTGTTGGTCTTGTCCCTCATGCTGGCCTTTACAAAACCCACAAGCTGACCCTCGGACACGCTAACGTTACACTCAACTACATGACCCGATTTGAAGTGGTTTTCACAATTTGAACACTTGTTTTCCTCCTTGAAAAAAGCCATCATGGCAGCCAAGGAGATCATGATTGCACTGATAAGTCTACCGTGCAAAAACGCAACACAGGTTTTTTTTATATATTTTTTTATTAATGATCTTCAGTCTTCACGGACCTTCGCGGGGTTTAACAGACAGTTACACGAGTTCCACCAATCAGATGCATCACTGTGGGATTGTGGGATTGTTCAGGATTGTGGGTAATAAAGTACTTATCCATGACATCGCGAATAAAATAAATTTATCTCAAAACAAGGCTAGTGCCCCATGAACTTTTGGCGTTTATATGAGCATATACAATCGCTTAGTACAGCCGTTGCTGGTTTTAAGTCTACCATGTATGGTTACGTTTTTATGGCTTATACTCCAACTGTCAATGGAGAAATTGTATTGAATTCTTACTTCCGGCACCGGCTGTGGGCGGGACTGTGATGCTCTATTGTATACATGGATTTCTCGGCGACGTCATCACTGCTTGCGCACGCAACCAAGAGGCAAAAGACCCGCGGTCTTCGTACCGGAGTAAAGGGTTTAGGCTAGTAGCATAGTGGTGGTGTGATGCCATACAATTGCTGGCCACTTGTCATCCACAATCCAAAGATCGTCATGTATTGTGTAGAGATCCGGCAAGATCTCACCTTTGCTGAGAGTCAGTTTTTTTTTTAATATAGCCTAATCGCCACGGTCGGAGGTACTAAGGCTTCCCACATAATCCATCGTCAAATCTTTGATTTACAGTAAAGTAATGTTATGTGTGCAGTCATGAAATGTTGCAGGTCGTAAAGTAACGTAAACAAGGTTAACTTATATAAAAGCAGAGCTATATAGATGCTGCACTGCTAACATTGGCTATTAGCCTACATTACTACATTGCTATAGTCTAACATGATAATTCATACATGCATCACAATATGTCCGGATTTTGATTCGTAAACAGTTGGACGTTTTACATAATGTTATATTAATATGAAACACAAACAAACAGATCCAACTCTGAAATTGTAGTTTATTATTGAGTCAACAAGAAATTACAAACAATGCGGAATCTACGTTAATTACAATGTTCTTTTACAGAACTCGGCATAACAGATAGCGTTTTTTTGCCTCCTGGATGCGCGCGCATCCGGTATTGTTTGTATACAAGAAACCCGTGTATGTACACTATACACAAGTTAACGCGCCAAATCACGGGCGCCGCCATAACTGCACACAAATGCACTTCATTTCTGCCGGAAGTGGTTTGCGCAGCGTCTGCCGGTGTAAACACAGCGATTATTTGATCATTGTAGCCTAGGCCTATGTCTTTTTTATTGTTGGTATCCGAACTACATCACAGGTAGGGATGGGAATTGAATTTGCATGTTTAACTGAGAGAGAGAGAGAGAGAGAGACACACACACACCTGGTGCGCGCGCGCGCACGCACTCTCTCTTCGGAGCCAGGTGAAAGTGTAAACAAGACTCACCGTCTCCAAACTAAGCGCTGTCTTGCTCTCTCTCCCGCGTGCGCATATTAATCAAAATAAAACGCGTTAACTTGTGTATAGTGTACATACACGGGTTTCTTGTATACAAACAATACCGGATGCGCGCGCATCCAGGAGGCAAAAAAACGCTATCTGTTATGCCGAGTTCTGTAAAAGAACATTGTAATTAACGTAGATTCCGCATTGTTTGTAATTTCTTGTTGACTCAATAATAAACTACAATTTCAGAGTTGGATCTGTTTGTTTGTGTTTCATATTAATATAACATTATGTAAAACGTCCAACTGTTTACGAATCAAAATCCGGACATATTGTGATGCATGTATGAATTATCATGTTAGACTATAGCAATGTAGTAATGTAGGCTAATAGCCAATGTTAGCAGTGCAGCATCTATATAGCTCTGCTTTTATATAAGTTAACCTTGTTTACGTTACTTTACGACCTGCAACATTTCATGACTGCACACATAACATTACTTTACTGTAAATCAAAGATTTGACGATGGATTATGTGGGAAGCCTTAGTACCTCCGACCGTGGCGATTAGGCTATATTAAAAAAAAAACTGACTCTCAGCAAAGGTGAGATCTTGCCGGATCTCTACACAATATATCTGTATATCTGTGTAATTTGCACGCTGTCGCGGAAGCGTCAGCGGAAGCGTTCAGCCTCCTCGTGTGAAGACCGACTCGGGTAAAGACCAGCGACTCTACCTGCGCGACTCCACCGAGCAAGGACACCAGAAAGCCACTTACGTACTCCTCTTCCCTTTTTCTTCCCTCTACTTATCTTATTGTTCACCTTAATCAACATGTGCTTTCAATACATTCCTGTTATCTCTCGGCAACGTCCTTTCATCACGCGCAATAGGCAGCGCAATACTGCCAATCTGCGTCCCATCCTTACATCCTCACTTACTCCTCTCTCTCTTTCCGTGGGTCTATGGAATTGTCAGTCAGCAGTCAATAAAGCTGACTTCATTCCAGCCTTTGCATCTCATTCTACTCTTAGCATCTTGGGCCTGACTGAGACCTGGATTCGTCCAGAAGACTCAGCAACCCCTGCTGCTCTCTCTAGCAATTTCTCCTTCTCCCACTCCCCTCGCCAGTCTGGGAGAGGTGGGGGTACAGGGCTTCTCGTTTCTAACAATTGCAAATACTCCGCGCTCTCTTCTCTATGACACAACAACTCATTTGAATATCATGCTATTACACTTACAACTCCCATTAAGATCCATTTTGTAGTCATTTATCGCCCCCCAGGTCAGCTGGGTAACTTTGTAGATGAGCTGGATGTGCTGCTGTCCACTTTCCCTGAGGACGGCACCCCACTTCTAGTCTTCGGTGACTTCAACATTCATCTCGAAAAGCCACATGCAACAGACTTCACCTCTCTCCTAGCCTCTTTCGATCTCAAACGACTCATCACCGCAGGTACTCACAAATCAGGCAACCAACTGGACCTGGTTTACACACGCAGCTGCACCACAGACAACATCTTGGTGAGACCTCTCCACGTTTCAGATCATTTCCTCATTACTTTCAGTCTACAACTCTCTACCCCTGCACCACCACCCCCACCACCAGTCATTTTCAGACGAAACCTGCGCTCACTTTCCCCCTCCCATCTTTCCTCTGCCGTGTCATCCTCTCTTCCCCCACCCTCACAATTCTCATCTCTGGATGTGAATACCGCAACGGACACCTTATGCTCCACTCTAATCTCTTCTCTAGACATTATCTGCCCTCTCTCCTCCAGGCCAGCACGCGCTACTCCCTCTAACCCCTGGTTATCTGAGGTTCTTCGGGAACACCGGACCGAACTCAGGGCAGCGGAGAGGAAATGGCACAAATCAAAAGACGCATCTGACCTGAGTATGTATCAATCTCTCCTCTCTTCCTTTTCTGTTGATGTTCATGCTGCAAAATCTTCATACTTCCACAACAAGATCAACAGCTCCTCCAACACACGATTACTCTTCAAGACATTCAACTCTCTCCTCTGTCCACCTCCACCACCACCCGCCTCCTCCTTAACTGCTGACGATTTTGCGAACTTCTTCACCACCAAAACAACAGCTATCAGCAGTCAGTTCTCAGCTCCACACACACAGGAACCCAGACCGACCCCTTCCATAGCCAATATCCCTCTGTCCTCCTTTTCTTCACTAACCGAGGAAGAAGTATCTACACTTCTCCTCTCCAGTCACCCTACCACCTGCCCTCTTGACCCCATCCCCTCACACCTTCTACAAGCCATCTCTCCCACACTTCTACCATCACTCACACACATCATCAACTCATCCCTCCATACTGGCACCTTCCCTACAGCATTCAAGCAGGCTCGGGTTACTCCACTGCTCAAAAAACCAACGCTAAACACATCATTTGTAGAGAATTACAGACCTATCTCTCTCCTACCATTCATTGCGAAGACACTTGAAAGAGCTGTCTTCAACCAACTAACATCCTTCTTGTCTCTAAACAACCAGCTGGATGTCAACCAATCTGGCTTCAAGAAAGGGCATTCAACTGAGACTGCATTACTGTCAGTCACAGAAGCCCTACGGATCGCAAAAGCCGCTTCCAAATCTTCAGTCCTCATTCTCCTGGATCTGTCTGCTGCCTTCGACACTGTGAATCATCAGATCCTTCTGTCCACCCTCTCATCACTGGGCATCACAGGAACTTCACTCCACTGGTTTGAGTCCTATCTCACAGGTAGGTCCTTCAAGGTCGCATGGAGAGGTGAGGTATCCAGAGCACATCAGCTGACCACAGGTGTTCCCCAGGGTTCAGTTCTTGGTCCCCTCCTCTTCTCCATCTACACCACATCACTGGGACACATCATACAGGCACACGGTTTTTCCTACCACTGCTATGCTGATGACACGCAGCTCTTCCTCTCATTTCAACCAGATGATCCCACAGTAGCTGCACGGGTCTCAAGCGGTCTGGCGGACATCTCCACATGGATGAAGGAACATCACCTGCAGCTCAACCTGGCAAAGACTGAGCTTCTCGTCCTCCCTGCCAATCCGTCTCTACAGCTCGACTTCACCATCCAGCTAGAGTCATCATTAATCACCCCATCAAGATCGGTCAGAAATCTTGGAGTAACGTTTGATGACCAGCTGACCTTCACTGATCACATTTCAAAGACAGCTCAATCATGCAGGTTTGCACTGCACAACATCAGGAAGATCAGGCCTTTCCTAACTGAGCATGCAACGCAACTTATCGTCCAGGCCCTGGTCATCTCTAGGCTCGACTACTGCAATGCTCTTCTGGCTGGACTTCCAGCATGTGCGACCAAACCCCTACAGATGATCCAGAATGCTGCAGCTCGTCTTGTCTTCAACGAGCCCAAGAGGGCCCACGTCACTCCTCTGTTCACCTCTCTGCACTGGCTACCTCTCGCTGCTCGCATCAAGTTCAAGGCACTGACGCTTGCTTACAGATCCATCACAGGCTCAGCTCCCTCCTACTTTCACTCACTCCTACGAGTCTACATCCCTACCAGACACCTACGATCGGTCAACGAGCGACGTCTCGTGGTTCCATCACAGAAAGCCACAAAATCACTTTCCAGAACATTCTCATTCACAGTTCCATGCTGGTGGAACGCTCTCCCCACCCTCATCCGGAATGCAGAATCCCTGACAACATTCAAAAGACAGCTGAAAACCCATCTCTTCCGTGAGCACTTAACCTTATAAAAAAAAAAAAAAAAAAAATTCCTTTCCCTTTGAAACATCACTTATCAGGCTTATGCTATTCTGAATAATACCTGAACTTCGTATTTTGAGCACTTCTTGCGTTGTTGTTGTTTTTGCCTCTTTATGATGACTCGCTGAATTTTTGTCCTAATTTGTAAGTCGCTTTGGATAAAGGCGTCTGCTAAATGACTAAATGTAAATGTAAAAATGTAAAACGACATGATGGTAAAAGGTCGGAAGACCAAAGTTTCATGTGGAGCATTGTTTTTCCTGAATTACCGCTGGGTGTGAATTGTGCTAAAATACGTTGCCTTATCTTCTCTGAAATGCATTCCGCACATTCAGCTGACATAAAATTCACACTCTTAATAAACGTAAAAACCTATCCAGTGATGTAATGTTTTCTGTGTTGACACTAACCTTGTGGGATATCCATGTCCTGCTGCTGGGATAATCAACACAATGCGTATGACATAGGGATGGGCATGATTAATCGACGATCGATAATTGTTAAGAATTTCGTCGATCACGTTTATTTGTTATCGATTAAACTAATGCAGGTTGCGTTGCGTAGTGTGAGTCTTGAAGCAATGGAATTCATTTTAGCGTGGAAGTATAGCCTACCTGTGCATCCCGACAACGTCAGTCCCCTCAGAGCTATCTGATTTATCAAAACGATTCCATTTACACCTGGTCACATAAATGTGTTTTTGCAAAACAGATATAAATCCGATCTTGAATTCCCGCGCTATATGCATATTTAAATTGTTGCACGTCACCGAAAGCAACTGATATGAGCTGCATTTTATTGATCATCAGCGAAAATTTCTAAATCAAAGACCGCAACAAGATATTGCGGCAACAGCCCTGGTAAGATCATTTCGGTTCTTTACTTTTAATGAAGATGATTGTGTGTTGATGAATGACTTTCACTTTGATTTGCGATAGTTTGCACGTTGGCTTGATGAATAGATGCTCATCTGTGGTGATGCGTGTTGAAGTAGCGTCGTCATATCTGGCTATAACATGACATTTAGCCTATAACACGCTCTCACACGTTTATTTCTTAGCATTTTTGGGATAAGTCAAATTTACATATGTGGTTTCAACAACCAGATGCATTTACTCTTGTCCAGTTTCGTCTGGAATGCGTCTCAGATCTCCTCCTGAAGTGGTTTGAGCGATCGGATTTAAATCCGTCTCGAATGCGTTTCGGAGGGCATTTACATTTGGTCTTTTCACGACCGGATAGCTATCCGATCACAGAAAACGGATGAAGTGGCCATGGGTCTCTGTTTAAGAACGCCGGCTCGCAGCTGCAGGTTCCGTTGTTTTAGAGCACCGCAGGGCATATCTTCAAGTCTACTGAACGTCCAGTTTCACTGCCACAAGTTGATCTTCTTGTAATAAAGATCTCATAGAGGACAAACAAACTGTATTTTTGTATTTTCATTGCATTTTTAATTTATAAAAAGTTAAAGAAATAATGAATTTCAATATAAAAATATTAATGATTAATCGATAGTCGATCGTTAATTCTCCCGACGATCGACTAAGAAAATTTAATCGAATGCCCATCCCTAGTATGACATGTCCAATTCGCGAACTAAGGACTCCTTTGAACCGATTCATTTTAATCTTGTTATTAATCATTAATGCTGTCTATGGTTAAAACAACTGATCTTTCCAACACTGACTCACGAGACGTCTGAATCGATGTATAACTAATCGGTAACACTTTACAATAAGGTTCCATTTATTACATAAATTACATAAAAAGTACAGTTTTTTGCCGAAAAAGCATATGAATACTTTTTCCACACAGTGCTATCAGGAATCGATAAGAAAATCGTAAAAAAATGTAAACAATAGAGCGCATGGACATTGCCTCTTTGTAGCTGGTTTGTGGTCGTAGCACTCTCTATCTAACCACTCGTTCAGGTGCTTTCTCGAGTGTTTGCAACCATCTACCGCACACGTCGTTCCCGAACCACTTTTCTTCATGTTGTAATTGTTATATCCTCTTTGTCACTGCAATATCAGTGCTTTGTCGGCACAACAGAGCTAGCTAGCAAAACAAACCAAGCCCACCAGAACGGAAGTGGATTGCATCGATGGGAGGAGTTTAGGATGTAGAGCGGAAACGGCTCAAAAACCTGTGTATAGACCAAGGGGCAACATTCTAATCTGAAAAATGAAGCCTACCCGGAAGTGCGAAAAACTGCAATACATTGAAAATCCGCTAGAGGGAGGTCCCAAAAGGGAGCAAATCTCCATAGACCCCATGTTAAAATGTCTGTTTTCACAGCATAAATTCATGTTTTTACAGGTTGGTCCCATGGACTTTTGTATTGTATTATATTGTATTTTTCGATAGGTTCCGAGTGCCTGACAACTGTGAGGGGGGTGAATTTTTTCTCGTTAGTTTAGATCGTATTTAGATATAAAATGTATGACAAATAAGGGCGTGGTTAACTTTGAGTTTGGCTTTAGGCCCAATTTTTCTACCACCACAGCTTTATTAAAGTTTACCAATGATATTTTTTCTGCCTGCGATAAGGGACAGCTAACTGGTGCTATTTTTATTGATCTTTCAAAGGCCTTTGACATGGTGGATCATTACATTCTTCTTGATAAGCTTTATGCAATAGGTCTGAATCAAAGTGCTCTATTATGGTTTAATTCTTATCTTCATAATAGAAGGCAGTGTGTTGCTTTTAAAGGTTCACTGTCTGATTATTTACTGGTTGATAAGGGTGTTCCTCAAGGTTCCACTCTAGGACCCCTTTTGTTCTCGATCTTTATCAATGATTTATCACACATCTTTTCCATGAGTAAGATTCATCTTTATGGTGATGATACAGTAATTTATACTGCTGACTCTGATATTCACCAGATCCAGAATAGGTTACAAGTTGACTTTATTATGACTCAAAAATGGCTTCACAGTAACAACCTGGTGTTGAATATGGAAAAGTCCTGTTGTATGTTGTTTGGGACGAGGCACAGAAGACCATGTGCTCTTAACTTACAATTGTATTTTGCTAATGGGTCCTCTATGGTGAAATCTGAAAAATTTAAATACCTTGGGTTGTGGATGGATTCTGAGCTTACCTTCAAACCTCACATTGACTATATCACAAAGAGAATATGGGTGGTTCTTCAACTACGGGCACTTTTGGCCTTGTGAACTTGAGGTAAAAAAAAGTGTTCAAAACAAAATTGTCACAGTCTAACAGTGAAATATAACT
The DNA here is from genome assembly GCA_021554675.1 of Leuciscus idus. NCBI lineage: Eukaryota > Metazoa > Chordata > Actinopteri > Cypriniformes > Leuciscidae > Leuciscus > Leuciscus idus. The sequence goes on along the minus strand of CM038628.1, from coordinate 40,995,717 downwards.
AGTCTAGTTTAATGATCCATAAGAGAACGCACTTACATTATAAGACAAATTGGTGTTTTTTTTACATATTTTCCGATCCGCACTGAACAAATGTCATTTCCATCACATGTAAATATTTGATTATTATTTAAAATTATTATGATATACATAATTTCTTAACAGTGTAAGACCACTTTCACACATAGTTTTACCAATTTATACCTATATTGCAATTACCATAGATTTGTGGATTAAGTAAATTAATTGTCATGAGGCCCAAACACAAAGCTTACATCCACCACAACCTGAAATATAATATTGCATTGGTTAGATACATTTCAGAAAAATAACTACTTGTGTTATTACATTAAGTGGAACATTATCCCATAAACTATGCAGAAATTTTTAATGAGTGATTCGAATTTTGTACATATTTTTTAAAAAGTTATGAGGTGGTGGAAATGACTGGGTGTTGTGGAAATGACAATGAATGGACGTCCATGTAGAAAAACAGAAAACATTTATTTGAAACCCATTTAACAAATCATTAGTCATTAGTCTGTTTGGTTCCATAACCAGATGAACAGTTACAGTCTTACTGTAAACAACTTTAACTACAAATAGTCACATGAAAAATGTAAGTTACGCATAAATTGTAATTGTAAAATTGTAACATTCTAATTGTAATAAAACTTTATTAAAAAGATAAAAATTATTATCTAATAATAATAAAATATTCATATGTAGCCACTCAATCTATGAATTGCACCTTGTAAGCATAAATGTAATTTCCACCTCACCATTGTCATTTCCACCCAAGAAGGTAATGTGGTGGAAATGACTGTAATGTGGTGGAAATGACGGTGGTGGAAATGACAATCCTACAGTATTTTGTAAAAAAATCCAAGCTAGTATTACAGATTATTGGTAGTTAGCATTGCATGCATGCAAAATGCATCTATTTGTGTTAAAAAAATCAATTTATTTACAAACTCATTTGATGTTACGCCATGTTTGGAAATGACATACAATAAAAATATTTTCATTTCAAGCAACATTTACCTTGAGTTTTCTTCTCCAAGTTGCTAAAGAAATTTAAAATCTCCTCCATGTCAGACATGTGCTGTGATGTCATTGTTCATCTCCATAGAAACTACCCAAACAATCTTTAAAAAAAACTTTTTAAAGGGACATTACAGCGTAGTGGTGGAAATTACGGCAATACTGTGGGACAACTACATTTTGTATATAAAATCACTAATAGTTGTCTGACCTTAAATACCTCAATTATGTTTTGATTCTTTTACTGATACTTTATTCAGACATATTAAACAAAAATAGATCAATCATTTTTTTACACTTCTTTTTCATTATTGAAGATCAGAAGTCTGGGTGTGGGACAAGCACAAAACAGCAATATTTGCATGTATAATGATGTTTAAAAAGGTGAAAAAATCATCGTAGACTACCGGTAAAAAGTTCCTAAAGTACTTTCATTGTAAATTTAACTATGAAAGTGTTAATTTTTCAAAATTAAATGTTTTTTATAAAATATGATCAAAGGACATGAAAGTGCCCATAGTCTAAGAATTGCCCATATATGGTTGTCTCAGTACACTTTATAGATCTGTTAATTGCTTTACATTGGAAGTGAGGAAACAGTTAATTTCCCAGTTGATATTGCCGATTATTGATTACGCTGATATTATCTACATGAACACTAGTGACGCTGCTCTTAAGCCACTTAATGTTGTTTTTAACTCTCTATGTAGATTTGTTCTGAGGTGTCCTTTTAAAACACATCATTGCGTAATGTATGCATCATTGAATTGGCTTCAGCTGAATTCAAGAAGAGACTTTCATTGGTTTCTTTTTATTTTCAAATGTGCCTACTTTGAATGTCCTCCATATCTGAGAGAACTCTTGGTTCCACGTAGTTCTTTGTATCCCCTTAGAGATATGCAATCTCTTGTCTTTACTGTACCAGGAATCTTTTCAGCCACTGGTCGTAAAACTTTTCACTACAAAGCTACTAGTGATTGGAATAATCTTCCTTTTTCCTTGAGGTCCATTTTATCTTTTCGTAGATTCAAGTTAACTTTATTCCAATATCTAAACAATGTGTGTGCATGCTACTGATGTTGGACTGAACAGTAATGTTTGCAAATTGTCTTTTGTTTCATGTAACTGTTTAACTGATTTACCTCCTGTTGATTCAACCTCGGTCCTTCTTATGTGACACCTTTTTGTTTACTGCATTTCTTGCATTATGGTTCCAATTGTATAATGAGTAAATGTGATGTGCTTTTTGAGACAGTTATAAAATGTCAGGGCTATGATGTGTTTTAGGTTTGGTGTAATGGTGTAAGCTGCCTAGTAGCTCAATGGTTTTGAGCATTTGTTTTTGCCTTTTTTTTCTTTTCTTTTTTTCTGTTGTTGTTGTTGTTTTATGTCTATGTGTACTTGGACCCTCTTGAAAATGAGATGTTGCATCTCAAGGGGCTATCCATTAATAAATTGAAATTGAAATAGAAATTGAGTGACAGCTTGATTGACAGCTGATGGCTGCGCCAAGGAGACTGACAACATAAGCGCCATTTTTTAATTTACATTTGAAATATAATACTACTGTTTTTGTATCATGAAATGTAGTTTTAAAGAGTTTTTCAGGCGAGAATGTAGTTGTTTAAAGCTCAAATCTGTGGTTTATTTATAAAGATTTATGAAAATTGTATCCAGGTTGTGAGATGCAGGGTATCACCGGGCGCTCGGCGCTCATGTACCCCGCCTGGAACAGCCTTTCCTCGGCTAGTCGTTCTGAGGTTTGCCGCTGACTCTGGCGTCTCTGTAGTGGTTAAACATGAGATATAATTCGTCTTGTGTATATCTAACGGGCGATTTGAATCTATAATGGTCTCATGAATCTATAATTTGTTCCCTGGCCGATTGTTTTGGCTGAGGGCTAAGTGAAGTTTCATAACTTTATAAGAAATTTAACTAAACCGTTGTATGGTTAGACTAGAGCGCTGACTTTGTATGTTTGACTGAATTGTTTGCTTTATTTTTATAGCTTCTTGTACCTTTTACTTATTATACTTTTATAATGGCTAATATTGATAAAAATGAAATTTAACAAAAAGAGACTGGGTTGAGTTTTGTCATTTTAAATTTGAATACAACGAAGATGGTCTGTAATGTTGTTTACTGCAACATCTGTTGTTTAGTACAAATGCACATATTGCCTGGACCAAATTAAAATGTTTAATATTTTTATATTATATAAATCGAAAAGAGGCAGGGTTGTGTTTTATATTTCGTTTTGTTATAAATAGGCTAATTTTATATGCAGTGAATATAATCAATACGCGTTGCCTGAACCACATTTGTGTGGCTATAATGTTTAAGATTTCTTTAAATGAAAACGAAAAGAGGCAGTGTGGTGTTTTATAACATATTTCGTTTTATTGTTGCATAATATACATACAGAGATAACCGGAGTAGCAGAGCGAGCGGAGTGACGCAGAATAACGGACTCGCGTCCTCGGGAGTCATTCTCCTGATTCGGACTTGGAAATTAAGTCCGAACTTTGCGTACTTGCTAACGAGAAACGCCTAATGTCGGCGCTTGGCTTCTTGTGACAAACACGCCGAGAAGCAAGAACAAGATCTGCTGTATGTCATCCATTGTTGTTTATGTTGCTTTCTTCACGCGAAAATGACATCGCTCCAGTCTCACACAAAGCCCGCCCTTTTACCCATATATGGATTGGCCAGAAGGTGGGCGGGGTTAGGATTTCCCGAGATTTTCCAAGATGGCGCCGCCCATACCCCCCGTTCTTCAGAAAGTCTATGGGTGACGTCACAGACGCTTTGTCCATATTTTGTACAGTCTATGGTATAGACTAGTGGTTCTCAACGGGGGCGTTCAGAGAACAAGCAAGATGTTTGAAAGGGGGTGTTCACGAGTTTAAATATATAACGCAAAATTTTGTTCATTTACTTTTATTCATGTTAAGAATTTAGTAATTTATTTGTAATAAATACTTTTAAGTGGGCTATTTAAAAAGTGTTAGGACTATGTATATGTTTAATTATGTTGTAAGACATATGCACAGAGTGTCATATTGTGTGAGCACGTGCGTCTATGGTACGCGTGAAAGAATACATTAGCAACGTGCAAAAAACAAACAAAAAAACATTCGTCTGCAGCTGCTCTATTCCTGACCGCAAGTCCACCGTCAGTGTTGTAGGTTGGCACTAGGCAGGTTTTTTGTGTTAATTTCTATTGCATTACGATTGAAAGCAGTATGAATGTTCTCACCGATACGCTTGTTGTGATTCGCGGAATTTTGACGAGCTGTATTTTGACGACTTGATATTATTTCTTATTCAAAACTGCCCCCCCCCCCCCCCAAATTTTTTTTCACAAACAAAAAAAAGTTTCCGCGCCCCTGCCAAAGATCCAGGCAAGACAAGATTAAATAAGTTTACTTGCAAAATAATTATATTCTAAATTTAGAATGCCTAACATTCTAAAATCTTCCAGTTTAATGCGACATGTAGCCTAAACTATGTATCATTACTTTTGCAACGACTCTATTATTTTTCCAGTCATAGACCAGTGCTCAAGCACTGACTAGAATCCAGCACTGACAAGAATCAACATTCACATGCTCAAAAATGTGTTTCGCGCTGACAACAATCCAGTGGTGCCTAGAATCCAGCGCTGACTAGAATCATGCAGTGGAGGAATGGGAAGTTGACAAGCCATTAAAAAGTATTGACTAATGAAACACTTATATTTTTTCAAATATTTTCAATAAATCATGTTCCCATTCACTCCAGCAACGAATTTTAAAATGAATTAAACTACATTATATTTGTAAGGTAAAACTTTTACATTTTAGGCATTAACTAATTCCAATCCCTAATGCCAAATTGTTTTCTTTGTTCACCAAGTAATTTACTGGTCAGGCATTATTGTTAACTCGCAAGACAGTAAGGAGAAAATGACAATTTGATGGATAATTTAAATATATTCTGTAGTTCAATAAGTTCAGGGACCTGGATATTGGATAGGGGGCACTGGCCCAAAAAAGGTTGAGAACCACTGCTGTAGACCTTATGTAGCCTCACCCCTTTACAGCGCTGCACTCGTTGTCTTTTGTCTTCCGTTTTGTATTTTCATTGCAATCAGTGGCGGCTGGTGGAAAACATCTTAGGTGGGGCTGTGCCATATTCAGTCAGTTTCAATAGTTTGGTAACCATGGGAGCCATCGGGTCTTTTAGCTTTGTGGCATGCTCTTCATCAAGACATCCGTCAAGCATCCACCCTTCTCTCCATCAAAAACCTCTTAACTTTTTTTTTTCTCTGAATATTACACTTCAGCTCACAGTCTGTAAATTGTACTTTGTTATTGCTGCCATTTGCTTGAATCCCTTTTTGTTTGTATCTTTAAACTAACTTTGCAAGTGACCTCTGTATATTACTTTCTGCCCTTGGTATGTGTATTGCTTTTAACGTCCTTCTACTTAGGCTACATCCTTCTCTGCGAGACAATATTTGCCCCCTTGAATCGATTTTTCCAGTGCATTTTTTACTTTTAGAAATACCTTTATAAAATAAATAATGCTTTAAATAAAAAAAAGTTCAATAGAGAAATATGCAATGATTGTTAAAACGAAGTGACGCTTTTAAATATTAAATTAATACCGCCAGTAGGTGGCAGTAAGTCACTGTCTTTATGAGTGAGTCATCGAGTCATTCATTCATACAGTAACAATGCAAATAGCTGTATTTTTGAATGAATGCTGCTGTTCTGCTGTGGCTTTCGTTGAAGCTATTATTTTGTTGTAAAAAAAAAAATACTGACAAAACTGTTGAAAATGAACATCACTTAATATTAATACCTTTCGTTTGTTGAACTGTTATATAAAATCAATGTCACATTTACAATCGTGTGGATATTCGTATAATGTGATTAACATGAAACATAGGAACTCACACAGGGTTTTTGATCGAAGAGAATTTTTGAATCTTAAATCGATCTCTATGCACAGTCTGTGTCTTTATTTATTCTTCATGCTAGTAAGTGCTAAATCCCCACTTTTACAAAGGTACATGGTCGATGTTTCATTCTATTCTTTATCTATAAATAGAATGGACGGTTAACGCCAATATAGTTGCGTACACTTGAGTTTATTGAACAACCATAAACGCACATGTGTGCTCAAAATGTAAACAACGGAAGTTCACAGGTGTTACACTTAATACAGTCTGTACTGCAACAACAACCATCCCAACATCCTTTCTCTTTTTTTTTTTTTTTTTTTTTTTTTTTTTTTTACAACATTAAGGAGATTGAGAATTTGATCACTTAAGAACTTCATGAACTGTAACTCAGAAAAACATGTATATGTTCACTATACTTTGTATTAACTGAATTTGTAATGTGTCCTTAATAACACAAAGTGTTACGTGTTAAACTCATACAAAATAAAGTGTCTAGTGTCATCTTTTCTTTTTCTCTTCTTTTTCTCACTGGCGAACTGGAGGTAAGTATTACTAAGTTACTGAACATAGTCTTTAAGGTAGGACGGCCTGATCACTTTTCTTCCAGACTTTGTGATAGAAACGCCAGGAGTGTCCTTGCTTGCGTTTAAGTCTGTCCCACTGTCTCTGGGTACTTCTACAGGCTGTCTGGACTCGGATTGTTCCATTACTATGGCTTTGTCCTTCCTGAGGTGTCGGCGGTTTCTCCTCAGAATGTTTCCTGAGTCAAGCTGGACATCATAAGATCTGTAGTCCACAGGTTTCACAACAGTCGCTTTTCTCCATGTTTTGTTAGGCTCTCCTGGCTGGACATGAACTCTGTCTCCTTCGTTTAGAGGATCTAGGTCCTTCGCATGTCTGTTATAGTATACAGCCTGACGGTTTCTGTTTTCAATCTGCTCTTGTCGTGAGTGAATTACCTTTGGTTGTAGCAGGTTGTCATGCATGGGCATCAGAGTTCTAGTTCTCCTACTGAACAGCCGCTGCGCTGGACTTGCTTTGATCCATTGTGATGGTGTATTTCTCTGATCAAGCATGGCGAGGTATGGATCTTTCCCGTCAGCTTTTGCCTTTTTCAACAGCCGTTTTGCAGATTTTACAGCTGATTCTGCCATCCCATTGCTCTGTGGGTATGCAGGTGAAGATGTTTTGTGTTTGAATTCCCACTGTCTACTGAACCTTTTGAAATCTTCTGAAGTGTATTGTGGGCCGTTATCAGAGATAACGACATCCGGTATACCGTGTCTTGCGAAATGGGCTTTCAGCTTATGGATGACAGTGGTGGATTGTGTGTCAGGTAAATAGTCAAGCTCCCAGAAATTAGAGAGGTAGTCAACAGTGATTAGGTAGTTTCTGCTGTCTAAAGTGAATATATCTGTCCCCACCTTAGACCATGGGCTACTGGGTAGTTCGTGAGACTGTAGAGTCTCCTTCTGCTGTTTCACATCCATAGACCTGCAGACGTCACATTTCTCTATGAATGTCTTTATCTGTTCATTCATCCCCGGCCAATAAACACATTCTCTTGCCCTTCTTAGACATCCCTCTATGCCCAAATGCGAGGAGTGAATGCGCCGAACAATGTCACCTCTGAGTGTGTCTGGGATTGCAACTCTCTCCCCCCTGAAGACAATTCCACCCTGGGCACTCAGTTCCTCTTGAAAGGAGTGATAGTGTGCAATGTCGCTCGGTATGTCTTTCTTGTTCATTGGCCAACCTTCTTGTATTAATTTAATCAGTGACTGCAATTTCCTGTCTTTGCTTGTTTCCTCTCTGATGGCCTGGAGTCTTTGTTCCGCAATATGTATGTGCTGGACCATGTTTATGCTCTCAATCTCCATTTCTACTGAACCCTCTGATGCATGTTCAGGTAAGTATGCGCGGCTCAGCGTGTCAGCTAGCAACATGCTCTTCCCTGGAATGTACTTGACTTCAATATCATATCTCTGCAGCCTAAGTAACATTCTTTGCAGGCGTTTTGGGGTGTTCAACAGGGGTTTTCTTACTATATTTTCCAGTGGCTTATGATCGGAATGTACATTGACTTTTCGCCCGTATGTATACTGATGGAATTTTTCCATACCGAAGACAATGGCCAAACATTCCTTCTCTATTTGGGCATAACCCCTTTCTGTCTGAGTTAATGCCCGGCTTCCATAAGCAACTGGCGCCCCCTCCTGAAGTAAAGCAGCCCCTAACCCAGTCTCTGATGCGTCGCACTGAAGTGTCAGTGTTTCATCTGGGTTATAATATTTGAGAATTGGAGCTTTGGTGATGGCGTCCTTGAGCCTTGTGAATGCTTGCTCTTGCACATCTGACCATTCCCAGATACTGTCTTTATGGGTTAACTGCCTCAGTATCTCACAGCCATCTGACAGGTGATCACAGAATTTCGAGAGATAGTTTACCATGCCCAGGAACCTTTGGACACCTTTAACATCTGTTGGACGTGGCATGTCTCTAACCGCTCGTGCCTTTTCAGGGTCGACTCTGAGCCCGTCAGCGGTAAGTAAATGTCCGATGTAGGGAACCTCGCTCCTTCTCAGTTGAAACTTTTCTGCGTTCAATTTGATGTTTTTTTCTCTACATCTGTTTAGCAGTGCTCTCAGTTTGGTGTCGTGGTCCTGGTTTGCTCTTTCTAACGTCTCACCCTCTCCTGTGATGAGGATGTCATCAGCGATGACATAGATACCTAGCAATCCTTCCAGAGCTTGGCTGAGCTTCCTCTGAAACACCTCTGGTGCTGGGCTGATGCCCATTGGCATCCTCAGCCATCTGTATCTGCCATACGGTGTGGCAAATGTGGTCATGTAACTTGATTTCTCATCCAGGTTCACATGCCAAAATCCATTCCTGACATCACACACAGTGAAGACTTTTGCCCTTGACAAGTCTGGCAGTATGTCGTCTATTGTCGGCAGTGGAAAGTGACATCTTTTAAGAGCTCTGTTGAGTGGTCTTGGATCTATGCATATCCTTAGGTTTCCTGATGGCTTCTTGACAATGACAAGACTGCTAATCCACTCTGTGCTGCAGTCCACTGGCGTGATGATTCCTCTTCGTTGAAGATCACTCAGCTCTGCTTTGAGTGGTGCCATCATCGCAACAGGGACCCTTCTCTTTGGCAGTTTTACTGGAGTTACTGTAGTGTCTGCTTCTATCTTGTACACGCCCTCCAGACATCCATCTCCCTGGAACACATCAGCATAGTCTTTTTTGATATTATCCATGCTCCACATTTCATCTGTCATCTCCTCAGTGACGATGCTATCCACAGCCATGATGTTTTCATACTGGACTTTCACTAGATTCATGGCTTGTACTGCCCTGCTACCCAGTAGCGGCACTGCAGTCCCCTCATCTACAACCATGAATTCTAACCGGTACAGTTTTTTGTTTCTTGGATTCCTCAATTTAGTTATACATTTCCCCAATGGCTGCAGTGTGCTTTTATTGTACATCACCAGCACTTGCTCAGTCTTTTCAATTTGTGTGGATGGGTTCAACAGGTTGACAGGTATTATATTACAGCTGGCTCCACAATCTAACTGGAACTTCACCTGTTTATTCCCCAGGAGCATGGCAGCAAACAGTTTTGAAGGCGGCCGCTGTTTCTCCTTCGACACTGCGTTCACCGTCTCTACTGTTACACACAAGATGTCTTCATAACTTCCATCGTCTGACTCCGTAATGTTATGCACTGTCTTTCCTGTCTGTATTTTTGTTCTGCACATTGTGGCAAAATGATTATCTTTTCCACAGATTCTGCATTTTTTACCATATGCAGGACATTTTTGTTTGTTTCTTTCGTGCATTTTTCCGCAAAATTTGCAGTTTACAGTGCTCTTACTTGTTTCTCTTCGCACGGCCTGTTTTACCGCGTGCACTTCCTCTGTTACTCGTCCTTCAATCGTTCTGTTGTTTTCCCGCGACAACTCTGTTGCTCTGCAGATTTGCACACATTTTTCCAAAGTCAAATCTTGTTCCCGCAGAAGTCTCTCTCTCAAAACTGAACTGTATATGCCGCAAACAATTCTATCGCGGATTAGAGAGTCTTTGATCTGGCCGAAATTACACGTACTAGCAAGCATTCTTAAGTCCGTTACATATCTGTCAATGTTCTCATCAGAGGCCTGATTCCTGACAAAAAAACGGTACCTTTCAACTGTCTCGTTCACTTTTGGATTGCAATGATCATCCAAGGCACTTATTAAGCTGCTTACTGTCCGATCCGGAGACGATGCGGGAACCAGGGTCTCGCATAGTTCTCTTCCCGTCTCCCCAATGAGATAGCTGAACACTTTTAGCTTCACGGCTTCTCCAGCGTCCGCCAAAGTGAGATCCATATACAGCATGAACTGTTCTTTCCACATTTTCCATGATTTCGCCAGATTAGCTGAGTCCAGGCACAGGGGTGGTGGTGGTCTCAGCCCCAGGGAATTCTCCATCCTCGCTGCGCCTGAGCTCTCCGCTCTCTCGACCATATTTTTTTGTCTCTCGTTATTCTAAATCTCCGTGCTTTTACACTTTACAAAGCACCGCTGCCACCATGTTTCATTCTATTCTTTATCTATAAATAGAATGGACGGTTAACGCCAATATAGTTGCGTACACTTGAGTTTATTGAACAACCATAAACGCACATGTGTGCTCAAAATGTAAACAACGGAAGTTCACAGGTGTTACACTTAATACAGTCTGTACTGCAACAACAACCATCCCAACAGTCGAGAACGGCAGTATAGCGCGATTTGCCAAGGCAACATAATCTAAACTCACAAAGTTGGTCATCCACGCTGCTTGTGTGAATGCAGTCAGTTTTGACTGCAAAAGATGAGGTAATTTGATGTCATGCATTTACGGCATTTTACTTGATAGAAATACATATTCAGTTTTATTGTTATTTTAAGGTGGGGCAGAATTAAATCAATAGCAAAATTCAGCATTTTGTTCGCGTACCCCCTTCTGTCACCTCACCTATCTTTGTAAAGCGACCTTGGGTGTTGGAAAGGCGCTATACAAATAAAAATGATTATTATTAATAACCACCCAAACATATTCATAATATGAATTTCTACATTATTTCTAAGTTATTTGTTATGGGTATTGAGTATTTTGTGTAATAAATAGAGTTCATAAACCTTTGTTTGACTAGTTTATTCTGAACCCGCTCAATAAACGCCGCGCCACTTCGCCCTGCCCACCACAATTAAATTCTCAACCTATGGGAAACACTGATATATACAAAAAAAAGTTTACCATCAAGTAACTGAAAAGGATGGTTAATCTTCATTAGATTATTTCCAAAGCATCTGAGCTCATTTGACTTTTGATAGTGTTTTATGGTGCGTATTTCTAGACACCTTTAACTGTCCTAAATCATAAGCATCTGAATTTTCATTCTCACAATCTATAGGTCAGAAGACTTCTTCATGATCTGTTCAGTTCAGTATTTTAGAAATCAAAGACTTTTGGCAGGCGAGCTTCTTAGTTTCAATTAAATATAGGTTTATTATTTACAGGTTAACTAGTTTACAAAAAGGCATACTTGTAACAGGACAATTGCATATTTTCCACAACAATAGTTATAAGCATGATTGGATGATGTGAAGAGGTGACAACTGCTTTCATATACAAATCTGTTGAGTAGAAATTCATATATATCTTATTATTTATATCAGTGTTTCCTGAACTGAGAGACTGAAGAGTGTCATTGTTCTGTACAGGTTGTATGATTGTGGTGTTACAGATGAAGGTTGTGCTGCTCTGACTTCAGCTCTGAGATCAAACCCCTCACACCTGAGAGAACTGAATCTGACAGGGAATAAAGTAGGAGATTCAGGAGTCAAGCTGCTCTCTGATCTACTGCAGGATCCTCACTGTAAACTGGAGAAACTTTGGTAAGATTGTATAAAATGTCCCAACATAGTCCTCTATTTTAATGGTAAATAATGATTGCCATACAAAAAAAAAAAAAAAAAAACTACTGTTAAATTACTAATGGAAATGTTGATTTTAGTTTCGTTAGATTCTTTCCAATGTGTCTGATATCATTTTACAATATTAATGATAGATTAAACATGACTGGATGATGTAAAGATGTGACAGCCGTGTTCATATACAGATATGTTGATGATTTTTGGGTATTTGCATAAAAAATTATATTCGGTTACACTTTATTTTATGGTGTCATTGTTACAGTGTAATTATATATTTAAGTACTGAGTAATATTAAGCAACTACATGTACTCACTATAGGGTAAGGGTAGGATTAGGATTTGGTTGAGGGTTAGTTGCATGTAATTATGCATAATTTACCTGTTATTACTATGGTAAGTTCATGTAACATATGTAACAAGGACACTGTTAACCCCCTGGGGTCGACGGTATCGCTGCCGATACCAGCTCGCTTTTTTCAGTTCAGTTCAAAAGAAATTAATTTTGCTCTGTGGACTTTGATATTACAAGCAAATTTCATACATCAATCGATTCTGTTAAATGTGTATTATTTTTGTGTATACTCACAATAAAAACAAAGTGTTGTGCTTTTTGCCAAATAAAGAAAAATAAACGTGATGCGAGTTCTGCCTTCTCTCTGTCAGTGAAGACCATTCTGAAACGCGTCCGAAAATGAACTGTAACTCAGCGAATACTCAGTCAAACAGGCATACAGACACACAGGCATGAAGCTTGAATTATATTCTTTTAAATGAGGTAATTTATATAAAAAACAAATATTCTCATCTTGTGAAATCTGTATTAAAAGAGAGTGATTCCAGTCGAGCTCATTAGAGCTAATTCAAATGTAATGTGACTCCGCCCACGGAGAGCGTGTGCTATTCAAACGCAAATTACTGAGGCAATCCAAGCAAACCTGTGAACACCCCCATATCAGCTCGAGAAAACACAAGTTTAATCATATCATTGTATCATATCATTCCTTCTCAAGTTAATCGCGTTTCTGTGAATGAATGAACGGCAGCCGCAGAGATGCGCGCTGTTTATCACAGCTCGCAAAAAGACAGTTTAAATTTAAATTGCGTCTCTGTGTGAATGAATGATGATGTTTTAGCAAACTGTATTGCTATACTGAGTTGAGTAAAAATCGACAGAAATATGTTGAAATAAAATGTAGGCTATTTGTATAAGCAACGTATTAAACTGAAAATTAACATTTATATGCCCTAATATTTCATAAAAACAACGTTACAGTCAGGCGTTTCTGTTTGTGAATGAATGTTTCGGTTTTAGCAAACTGTATTGCTATACTGAGTAAAAATCGACTGAAATATGTTGAAATAAAATGTATTTGTATAAGCAACGTATTAAACTGCAAATTAACATTTATATTTCTTATAATAAAAATGAAAGACCTATGTTACAGACATATGAAAGACAACATTTCGTTGATTAGTTTTGGATAGATTATACATTTTTACTGTAAAATATCTGCCACCTCAAATAAGCTTTTGTTTGCCAATATTTGCGCATGTTAAATATAGTATGTTTTGTCAAAAATAAAGTAATCAAATAATCAATCAAATCCTTAACTTTGAAATATGTATGATAAAATGTATACTTTAGTTTTTACAAAGAAAGATTACACTTGAATTGTTGTTGTAATTGTAACCTTTTTAATAAAAAAATATATTTACAAGGTAGATGTAAACAAACTATTAAAAGGTAAATATAAGCCTTTTCTTTAAATAATTTTTATTGTGTTTTATTAGTGACAAATTTGGGGAGAGGATACATATTCCAAAACTGAAAATACAGTATGAGAATTAACTGCACAATTACTAGACATGTTTTCCTTGGATATTATAGGCCAAATTGCAAGCACAATATGTGGAAAAATAAAAAAGAATTGAGATGCTTCCAACTGTTGCTCTTGCATTCTTGTGGCTCAGTGACTCACCTGAATGAATGGCTAATTAAGTATGCAGGCCCCATTGTCTCCTAAGGTGTGAACCACTAAATATGCATGATCGTTGACGCCCACTCCGCATATTGCTTTTCCAAACAGAAAGTGCTTTGCAAAATTCAAATCAATGTATTGTGTTATGTGAATGATAAGGCAGGGTGATTTTCACATCATTTTGAAGAAAAAACACTAGGTGATGACATCCATTAGACAAAAGTCTTATTGGCACATATTTAGAATGTGTTTTATGGCCTTATTTCAGAAACTTTAGTTTTTAGTTTTTTCAATAACCATGCATAAACATTATTCTCTCAAAAATGCAGACATGTACATTCTTGTTGCTCACATATTATGGTAGCCCTGTTTGTGCTAAATAGTGTGTAATTTTTTTTTTGCCATTAATATGTTTATAAGCAACTGAAAAAAGCACAAATGTCAGGGCATGTCAGAACATCTCAAGGACCCCAAAAACACCTTAGACCCCAGAGGGTTAAAGTGTTATTGAATATTCTTGTAATTTTTATCAAATGGAGACTAATCCGCTCAAGCAGTTTGTAGAAGCGGGTCTGAACCTTAGACTGGACCTGTTAATGGTGCCGTGGATTAAGTCTCTGATTGTGAAGTTCTGCTTATCTGAGCTGTAGATCCTGAACTGAGAGACTGAAGAGTGTCATTGTTCTCTACAGGTTGAGGGGTTGTGGTGTTACAGATGAAGGTTGTGCTGCTCTGACTTCAGCTCTGAGATCAAACCCCTCACAACTGAGAGAACTGGATCTGTCATCGAATAAAGTAGGAGATTCTGGAGTCGAGCTGCTCTCTGATCTACTGCAGGATCCTCACTGTAAACTGGAGAAACTGTGGTAAGATTGTATGAAATGTCCCAACATAGTCCTCTATTTTAATGGTAAATAATGATTGCCATTCAAAAACAAATTAATCTACTGTTAAATTACTAATGGGAATGTTGATTTTAGTTTCGTTAGATTCTTTCCAATGTGTGTGACATAATTTGACAATATTAATGATAGATTAAACATGACTGGATGATGTAAAGATGTGACTGCCGTGTTCAGATATGTTGATGATTTTGGGGTATTTGCATAAAAAAAATAATATTCGGTTACACTTTATTTTAAGGTGTCATTGGTACAGTGTAATTATATATTTAAGTACTGAGTAATATTAAGCAACTACATGTACTTACTATAGGGTAAGGCAGACCTGCCAACCTGTACGCATTTTGACTTCAAAGTACGCTGGTACGATTTGTCACTCTAAACTATGCAAAAACCTGGTGATGCGTCTGTGCACGCGCTGTCCTCAAATCAAGCTACAGCAAAAGAAGAAGAGTTCGACCAATCATAGCGCTGGGTTCATTCCCCAAATAGCAAGCGGGGATGATTGACAGATGCGTAAGGCGTAGCATTAAAAAGAGACTGAAAATTGACACCAATAAAGATTCCCGCTCGATCCCCCTTCACTCCCGCGGCCGCCGTCTGACTGATGTCATAAGCGAGGACAGTACAGTACGGTACTTCTGACTCCTGAAGGGAAACGGCCTGGGCTCGATGTGGAAAGTTGATTGTTGAGTTAACTTAATCTTATGGATTCGATGATCACACAGATCGCATGGATTATCCTAAAATACTCAGTTAAATTATTCATGATCACTCAGAAAAGAGGAAGACATCATTCAGTCATGCAAATAATAAAATGCTCAAGTAATGCTGAACTATAAATCTTGAAATCGCTATGGCTTAGTGATTATGAAAGTGCTGTGATTTGTGGATTAGCCTATTGATAAGCGCAAGTCTGGAGAAACAGGCGTTTATTTAATCATTCATTCTCAGTGTTGAGAAACGTATGTGTTACGTTATTGTGTTAATTATAACTAAAGTACCTTATTATGTTACATATTTATTTTGAATGAAAACTAGCGCGTTAATTACTTATGGATTAAAAAGTACCGTTGTATCAGTGCTGTGCGAGCTCTCTCACACAGAGAGAAGATCATTGTAAAATGAAAATTGACGGGCTAAGTTTAAATTTTGTTCTTGCTTGTTTTTTTTTCTGTCAAAAAGCATTTTGTATTATCCATCCCTGTTTTTTAAAATTCGTTAAATGACGGACACAGTTAATTATTTAACGCAGTAATGACTTTAAATTACTGTTAACACAGCCCTCATTATATGTTGGATTCGGAACTTATACTTTATATTATTTTTAGAATAAGTGATTCGTTATGCTATTATTGAACTCCTGTCTATTCATTGGCAACTGTTTTCTATAAATATGTTTGTATTGGCTAACATTTATTCAGCTAATGCGTGTCCTGATTAAAAATGTGCAATGTTCAAATGCAAAGACAGCACGTCACAGATAGAAGCGCTTTTCCCTGTGGTATTTAGTATCATATTTGGATATTGGAAAATTAATTAATTAGCCTATCTTAATTGTACACACTGTTCCTATGTTTTTATCTTTTTTTAATATCTTTTTTTTTACTGTTTTCTCGGGGTTTCTTAATTTTAGACTAGTTGACCAGCACACATTATATGCAATAAAATTATATAATGCATGTGTGTCGTCGTCCAAACCGCCCATACAATACCCCCCCCCCCCCCCCCCCCCCCGTTGTCGGTACGCAAATATTATGGACCTGTTATTGGTGCCGTGGATTAAGTCTCTGATTGTGAAGTTCCTGCTTATCTGAGCTGTAGATCCTGAACTGAGAGACTGAAGAGTGTCATTGTTCTCTACAGGTTGAGGGATTGTGGTGTTACAGATGAAGGTTGTGCTGCTCTGACTTCAGCTCTGAGATCAAACCTGAGAGAACTGAGTCTGTCATATAATAAAGTAGGAGATTCTGGAGTCAAGCAGCTTTCTGATCTACTGCAGGATCCTCACTGTAAACTGGAGAAACTGTGGTAAGATTGTATAAAATGTCCCAACATAGTCCTCTATTTTAATGGTAAATAATGATTGCCATACAAAAAATAAATAAAAATCTACTGTTAAATTACTAATGGGAATGTTGATTTTAGTTTCGTTAGATTCTTTCCAATGTGTCTGATATCAATTAATGATTAAACATGACTGGATGATGTAAAGATGTGACAGCCGTGTTCATCTACAGATATGTTGATGATTTTGGGGTATTTGCATAAAAAAATTATATTCGGTTACACTTTATTTTAAGGTGTCATTGGTACAGTGTAATTATATATTTAAGTACTGAGTAATATTAAGCAACCACATGTACTTACTATAGGGTAAGGGTAGGATTAGGATTTGGTTGAGGGTTAGTTGCATGTAATTATGCATAATTTACTGTTATTACTATGGTAAGTTCATGTAATATATGTAACAAGGACACTGTTAAATAAAGTGTTATCGAATATTCTTGCAATTTTTATCAAATGGAGACTAACCTGCTCAAGCAGTTTGTAGAAGCGGGTCTGAACCTTAGACTGGACCTGTTAATGGTGCCGTGGATTAAGTCTCTGACTGTGAAGTTCTCCTTATCTGAGCTGTAGATCCTGAACTGAGAGACTGAAGAGTGTCATTGTTCTCTACAGGTTGAGTAAGTGTGGTGTTACAGATGAAGGTTGTGCTGCTCTGACTTCAGCTCTGAGATCAAACCCCTCACACCTGAGAGAACTGGATCTGTCATCGAATAAAGTAGGAGATTCAGGAGTCAAGCAGCTTTCTGTTCTGAAGGAGGATCCACATTATAAACTGGAGACGCTTGAGTGAGTAGTGATGATTAAAACTGTTCATATTTTAATTGAAAGTTAATTTAGTTTCTTAGTTTACTTTCATTGTGATGGTGAATTACTCACTAAAACATGTTTTATTAGAGTTTACTTCATTTATTTTTTCATTATAGTTTATAGCAACAATCAAATATCTTCAAGTTTCTTTTTATTTCAAACAATTCAATATTTTGCTTTTATCATTGTCAATGTCAATTGCAATAAAAGATAATGGTAAATATTTATCACTAGATTCTTTATCATAAATAAAACTGAACCAGTGACATAGAAAGAGGACAGTCATACAGGATTATAGATAAGCTTTAACAATCGTGAATCTCAGTATTATATTATAATCTCTCACTTAATCATCTAAGGAGTTTATTTTAGTTGTTCTAAAGTGGATAATGCAATAATGTCGCACACATTTGACTGTCTGTGTTTTACTTACAGGTTTTAGATGTTAGTCTGACCTTCTCTGGATCAGCTGATGGAGAATAAAGAGCCTCTACAGACCGGGGTGGGAATTATGTAATTTTAGGGGCAAGGCCATTTGGCCTCCACCTTTTTATTTTTTTTAGATGGGCACCAAGGCCATATGACAGGGCACAAAGGCCATTGAGTACAATTCGATGGTTTTCCCATTCAGATTGATACCATAACATCCTAATTTGGAATAAGACATGGATTATGACTTTTTTAATAATAAAAAAAAAAAAAAAATTTAATGAGAGAGAGAGAGCCATTACATCCAGAAGGTATACACCCTCACACAACAATAGAAACAACATAAATGCCAATAAAAGCATTCAGAAACACCACAAATGCCAATAAAAGCATTCAGAATATTCATTCAGCCCTCTATATCATGGTAAATGTTTTTCAAGATCATGTCATATGACTTTATTTATTAGCTTAGCACACCATCAATACACGACAATTTATGAGATTAACCCTCTGAGGTCTGAGCTGTTTTCTGGGCCCTGGAGGTGTTCTGACATGCTCTGACATTTGTGTTTTTTTCTGTTACTTGTGACATTTTCATGGCTAAAGTCTAATTACACTGTATTCAGCACAAACTCTGCTACAATAATATATCAGCAGCATGTATGTAAACGTTTGTAGTTTTGAGATAATGACATTTATGCGTGGTTTGTGAAAATACAAAAAAAAATTCTCACTGAAATAAAGCCATGAAACCCATACTGATTATTTCTTCACAAGACTTTTGAAAATTGTATGACGTAGCCTAGAATATTTGCTCCAAAACTATGTGAAAATCACCCTGACTGCTCATTCAGATAAGACAATATATTGATTTTAAATTTCTAAGACGTGTTTTGTGTGAAAAAGCCTTATGCGAAAAGGCGTGATCATCTCATGAATATGTAAGCCTTCAACACCTGAGAAAGACAAAGACACTCCCCTAACTGCCCTATTAGGAGCGATCAGGCCCTGTCATTCAGAGCAACCTTGCACAAAGAATGAGGAGATTTAAAAAATAATGGCTTTTAGATTGTTTGGATTTATTTACAACACAACATAATCCAAAAATACACAACAAATGACAAAAGAGCACATTGAAAACAATGATCCAAAGACAGAGACCTTTGTGCCATTCCTAAAAACATTGTACATACCTTTCATTTCCAAGGTGTTTGATTTTCACTTTACCATGTTCATGTACAGAGACTCATGTGAATGTTGAAGTCAGCAGGACTCAGTTGCATCTGGTCCCTGAAAGAAAAAGAAAAAAATGAAAAAACTGTGAACATACTGATATCAAGAGAAACTATAGGGCTGCACGATTTTGGGAATAGATTTTAGATTTTTCTGGTTAAAATTTCTTTTTAAAATTCACAGAATACACACACACACACACGTTTCCAACAATATATAATGAACACCAGGTTTGTTGTGCCTTGTAGGCATAGGCTACGCAGTGCTGCATAAAATAATAATAACAATAAATTAAATCTTCCAAAAGATTTCAAGAACAACTACGCTAGAGAAAAATATATTGATTATCATTATGTTACTTCAAATGTTTCCATTCGTTATGATGATATGAAATGAGATAATAGTAAAAACATAAAGCCTAATGTTTGGTGCATTTTTCCTTTCAAACGCAATCGCGCTCCAAAATATGATACATTCAAACGCCATCGCGCTCCAAAATATGATACATTCAAACGCACAGCGCGCTCCAAAATATGCTCCAAAATATGATACATTCAAACCCACAGCGCGCTCCAAAATATGATACATTCAAACGCCATCGCGCTCCAAAATATTAAACATTATGGTTATACATATCTATGTTTGAGCAGATATCCACAAACAGTATTTAACAGTAAACACGGGTCTAAATAGTATAATATTCACCATATATCTAGCAACAGTTCAACTGCAATGTGAAGTTTATGCAACAATACCATAAACTAATAAGTAAGAATTTCTTACCTTACATCTTTCTTGTCTTCAAATCGTGTTCTTCTTCTTCTGGGGGTAAATCCAATGTAAGCTCAGACGTGTCTTCCAAACTCGACGAAAAGCAGAGACTTGTGAAGTTTTTTGGTGTTTTGTGTTTGAGGTAACGAGGGCGTTCGCGTTCCATGTGGAGATTTGCATGTGAATCTCTTTTGCGCGAGTGGGCGTGTCGAATTAAAAAGTAATTAGCAAGCCTTTGAGATACTGGACATCCTGTTGGTTTTATACAAATTACTTAAACAGAGAATATTTGTTTTCAGTTTGAATCCGATCATTTAAAAGTACACACTTAAATGTGTATAAAGGTATATGGCTCATAAATGTGTGAGAAGTATTCGCTGAGTTTTGTTTCAGTTTATAGACGTGCTCAAGAAAAAGAAGTTCACCGCGACGGAGAGGCAGAACGCACACCCTGTTTATTTTCTTTATTTTACAAAAGCACAATGTTTTGATTTGATTGTAAGTGGACACATACAAAAGTAGAAATATCACAGATTATTTTTTTATATTTCTTTTTTCTGTATAACCATAAATGACGGAGTAATTTAAGTTTATGTTGCTGCTATGTGAAAAAAATCCAGCAAAACGCGTCAGCGCGTTTCTCGACCTCAGAGGGTTAAAACCATCTTTGTGCTCCAAACTTACTTTATAACGCAAGTCGAGTGTTCTAAATAACCTTCTGTGATCTGATTTAGCTTCAGATAAAAAAAAAATCAGACAGAAAATATAATATTTTATGTATAATGCAACGATGATAAAGTCTATCGATTAGCATAACATTATACATATAATCTATATTATTATGAAAATGCCTGACATGGCTCGAAGAACACAAGTAAGTCAAATATCATTGCAAAAATGTTTATTGTCTTCAAAACGACATAATCTGCATGTTACAGCAATCTGTTAGCTCTGTTTGTGGTCGGGGATTTGGGATTTCCTGCATTGTTGAACGCTCTTCTTCATGTGTTTCAAATATGGACTATAATGTTCAGTAGAGCGCCCTCGGGCTGCTGGTATGAATTGAAAACACAGCACATCAGTATACAGCGCTCATAATGATTACATCGACGCATTTGGCTATAAATTCAATAAAATATTATTCCTGTCAATAGAAATCTGATGTAAACTGAGAATATATCAATATTTCTCCAAATCTGCACACTTTTGATCTAAAAGCCGTGAGGGACGTTGTTTTGTGAATCGCTTTCATGACAACAGCACAGGAGTTTTTTTATGAATGGGAGCGTCTGACGCTCATAATTCATATTAAAGGTATCGACTCATTTTTGGATTTCATAACTCCTGACACAAATTAAGACACTGGAAGACCGGCTGGAGAAAAGCTCTGGATGGACAGTTGAACAAGCAGCGACAGATTTGGAAATAGTTCAATTAAACATTCAATTAAACATAGTCCATCTGTACCACTGGCAACAATTCAGCCACTCACACACTCATACACACAAAATAACCTTTAATAACTCTTTTAATACCAGGTTTACAAATGAGGACGTCCCTAAAGGGAGGTTTTTGGAGATTTTGTCAGGGTTTAGTCACTTCTGGGTACAAATTTAATACCAAAATATACAAAAAATGCAAACACAAGTAATTTCACTTTCTGCTGTTTAGACATTCGGGCGCTGAGAGCATATATAGAGACAGACAGTCGGAGAAGCTCTTGGTAGTGATGGTGAAATGGGCTTTCCCGCTCGACTGTATGGCACAATGGTTCATTACTCGAAGCATGTCAACACGTTTCACACTATAATGACATCTTGTGGTCAAAAGGTGGAAAAGCTGCCTTTCTGTCCCAGAAGACCCCATCCATTATTCTTCATGTAATAAATCACTTTGTGCTCTGTAAACCACAAAGCAATAAAACGAATCCTCATAATTCATGTGTTAGTGTTGATGTAGGTCTTACACAATGTATGAACAAACAACTGTATGAATGAATTTATGAATTTAATCTGCTTTGATCTACAAATGCAGCCTTATTTACATAAACTTTAGCCTCAGTCCTAATCCTATGAGTTCATAGGCAAGGCTCATGTAGGCATATATAATCAAAATAAAATAAAGTTATTGTGGAATGGTGAAGTGCTTGTGAACATTTTATTTTGTGGGTAATTTAAGAAATGAAAGATTTGTATTAAGGAACAGGACTTGTTCAACAGTGTGAGGCTGTAGAGGATAATAATGGGTTTGTGTTGTTAGATCAATCTATATAGAGTGAGCATCAACCTCTAATTATTGTATTATTCTAACTAAGTGTATGTGGGAAACCACATCATGATTATGCAAAGTTACCATTAGAAGAAGTTAAGTTTGTCATTTAATTTCTATTGTAATGGTTGTGACCTCTGGTTAGATATAATATACCTTAATTAAGACTAAACCCTTAGTTTGATGAACACCTTTACAAACGACAGACACAATGGAGCAAGTCATTTTCTTCTTCTGTGTTTTCTTTTTGGATTATGCAAATCACATACAGGCAGGGGCGGACTGGCCATCTGTGTGATCTGGAGAATCACAGAACGGCCGGTACTCCAGGACGGCCGGTGGGCCGGCCGCACTGGCCGTGGCCGCCAAGTAAGGAGAAGAAGAAGTGGAAGAGGAGAAAGAAACCAACAGCAAAGACGTTAGATAGAAGCATAGAAATAAGTATTTATTATACTCATAAGTATGAGAAACATCAAATGGCAACGCTCAAAAAGCAGAACAAAACTTGTTTGATCTGAGCAGCACAGAGCATTATCAGCTCGGCCCAAAAAACAGCGATCGCGGCCAAAGCAGATCTCGATCACGCGAACATTATTAGACAGAGCTGCGCGATCCACTGAGAAGCAGTTCAATTCAGCCCAGAATTCTCTATCTCTCTTATAAACCCACTGATGACATTGTGATTAAAGCTTGTTAAAGGCCAGATGAAACAGCGCTGATATTCTCAACATATTGACGCAAAAAACAGGCGAAACATTCCAGTCAGAAGACATTTCACTCCACAAGTTATGAATTAACTGTAGTAAAACTGTAGTAAAACAAACTTTTTTGGCAGAAATTTGCCTGTATTCATATTAAAAAATGCTGTATAAATGTATTAAATGTTATGCAGTAATGTTTTTGTTTAGAAGTTATGGCAGTTTATTTATTTATTTTTGCATTTATATTTATACTAAATGTTTGGGCTAGCCTACTGTTTTTGATAACACATACAATAGGTTTATAGAAAATCAACAAAAAATTATTACTTTAATAATTTTTCAGGAATTGATGATTTTTTTAAACGCTTATAAGTCTGAAACAGAATATCAAGATATTTTATTATTTCGCATATGGTGAAAAGTAAAAAAGCACCACCATGTTATGTATATAATAAATATTTTTGAGTAGCCTATAACAAACAAAAATCCCTTCTAGATTATTTTATCCCTTATAGCCCTCGCACACAAAAAGGTTTTATAATTACAAGTTTGTGTAATTTGGGGTTTTTTTAGCCAGTGACACTTTATTATTTGTATTTATGGCATTGCACATTTTTTGTTTTTATTTGAAGGCGGAGGCTTCATTAATAAACACAACCCCAATTATCATCATTGGTTTTGAGATGTTACTTGCTGTGAATACCTTGTCTGATAGGCTACAGTATTGTGGCATATAGTATCAGGACATCCTGGCTATAGTGTCTGTCGCACACAGCTAGGGGCGAATGGCCAGATGATGGGCCTATTTGGGAGAAAGTCCAGGGCTGTTTTTTAGCCCCAGTCCGTCCCTGCATACAGGTATATAAATTCTATTTCAAACATTCATGAAATTAACATATCAACCTCAAATAGCTATCAAGTTAAAACGGATGGGTTTTTATCAATGTCTCTCCAGATTTGTAAGTACGAGGATCTTCTGATCGGTTAAGAGTTCAGATTGGAGAAAACATCATTCTGAACTGCAATATATAATATAAGCTGAGTTTAGGATACAATTTAAATATCATAATAGCACATAAACCTTGATTAAATAAAATGTCTTCAAAGTTAAATGTATTGTTGAGAGTTCTGATCAAATAAACAGCATTAAAACTAAGAAATAATAATAATAATACATGTTTGTGCATTTTCTGGCAGGAAACCTGCTCATTACCAATGCTAAAACTCTTTCATAACTATGTTCAATGATGTCCTTCATGCGTTTAGAACAACAAAACATGGTTTCACATGTTTCCTGATTGACTGCATTATGATGATATGCCTAGTTATTGAGAGAATTAAGCTAAATAACATCAGTTCCTGATTTTCTTCAGCAAAGAATAGAAATCATGACATGTCCGTCTGGTGGTCATGACGCGTTACTGCAGCCTGCGTGTCGCGCAGTTTTGCCAATGGGATTTTGTCGTAAATTTTTTCACGACAAGGAGCTATTTTGGCTATATTTAAATAAAATTAGCGAGATTTTTTTTATTTTTTGGCAATTAAACTCTGGCACTGATTGGCCACACCCGTGACCTCAAGACACGCCACTAGAGGGCAGCCCCGTGGTGTTGCTGTTGCTGTTGTGCCGAATAAAGCAGTCAAAACAGTGCAGTCATGTCTCCGGTTCCACCCGTGTATGTTTATGTTATATGTTATTATTATCAGTGTTGTGCAAGCTACTTCCAAACTGTAAATTATACATTACTTGTTACTGTTATTTAAAAGTAATTATTTACCTTACAACATTACTGTCTCAGAATTGTAATGCGTTACATTACTCCTGTATTACTTTCACCAAAATAACAACAGAAGTATAACTTAACATTCTAAAATGTCTAGGGCTGTAACGATATGCGATATGAAACCGAAATCGCGACACTCAGATCCGCGAACCTGTGTCGCGGTGTGAGAAGGCTGAATCGCGACACGTCCCTTCCAACTCCCAGAGTTATCCTTCCCGTCCAGATCCAATGCTACCACATCTTTAAATTACTATTAGTATTATTTGAACACTAAAAAGAGACTATACAATTTTCATTGACTAAAACTAGACTAAATGTCATCAGTTTTTGTAGACTAAAACTAGACGAAAATAGTCATGGATAATTCTGACTAAAATAAGACTAAAATGCTCAGACTTTTAGTTGACTGAAACTTGACTAGACTAAAAAGAGTATGAACGTGACTAAAACTAATAAAAACTAAAATGACAGCTTGACACAAAGACTAGACTAAAATTAAATTAAAACAGGCCGCCAAAAACAACACTAGCTTTTAGAAGCGCCACCCTTACATTTTACATGAACGCGTCACCAACGCATCAAAAACATGATTGCGTGATGAAAACATGATGAAAAATACTACCTAAACAGAGCCTAACTGGTTAGAAAGAAAACACAGAACAGAGTAATGCGCATATGTCCATCTCACGAATGTAGGCTACAGTCTTCTTCTACCATATTCTCCCATTAGCCGCTTTTCCACTGGCCAGCGCGAGCACAGAAGCCGAAATCATGCCTCGCGGCACTCCTGTAAAACCTGCCCTAAACACGCCTTTACTGGACTATGTCACACAATACAAAGGTACACCAGCAAGAGGGAGATGAATGAAATAAATCACCATACAAATATATCAGAAGCTGTCATTTAGTCTTTATTTACAAACTTGGACATTTGTTAAATTGACTATTGACTGACCACGAACAGGTAGCCTACTTGCTTGCATTTTTCATTTGTTAATGTCTCGCGGTCTTGCTGTTTTTTCTCCCCATTTTTTTTTAACAATAAAATTTTGGGCTAAAAGTGTGTTGTAACGCAAGCGTTACTGAACATGTACCGAGTAAAATATTACTGAAAATTGATTAGTAATGCCTTACACTACTGCGTTACAGCAAAAAGTAATATGTTACTGTAATGCATTAATTTTGTAACGCGTTACTCCCAACACTGATTATTATAGCATATTGATGCAGACAGAACAATTATGATGATGGTTTTTATTATTGGGGTTATTAATACCATTATTAGATTATCACCAAATTTCTAAAGCCTGTTGTTTCTTTGAGATCTTTTACAAAAAGATTCATATTATAGTTTGATGTTTCTTATTTGTCATTTTTATCATGTAAGATCGACATTTGTTAAAGCTCCAGTATGTGATTTTTTTTTACCACAAGAGGGCGCAGTTTCCAACAATAACAAAGGCTAAGCTTGATGACGCTCGTGAACTTCCATCGTGAAAAAGCAGCCCTTGCCTGCAAAAGAATCAAGGGATGACACACATATGACATTGTGGCCACTGAAATTGAGCAGGTTCACTCATCTTATGGACTGTCAGAGAAGGTCACAGCAACAGTCACAGACAATGGATCGAATTTTGTTAAGGCTTTCAGGTCAGTTGAATAATAGTTTACTTACTTGTACTTATTTGCAAATGTATAAGTTAATGAATTGTTTAATTTGATTAGAATTCAATATCCCCCCCCCTTCACATAGACAAACAAATCACTATACAAACTTAAATGGTTGTAATTCAAGAATGCATGGAATATAGACATATGGTTGGTCTTGTTTTTAAGAAGACATTTGCCAGATTATTGTAGAAGTGAAAAAAATTATGAAAGTGAAACAGAAAAAAAGTTATATAAGTTTGAGTTTATGAAAATGTACAATATAAAAATATAATTATTTATATTTTATATTTTATATAAAATATATATATTACAAAATATTTTTAGAAAATGTTATATTTATATTTATAATATTAAAGCCAAAAATCTAAACAAGTTCTGTTCCAAATTTTAGGTTGATATCTCAAAAAATGAGCTTTCAGTAAGATTTTATTTGGGCGCAGTACCAGACTTTTTCACTAGATGGACAGCCAGCTTCCTTACTGACCATATAAGGGCGTCTCAATTTTCATATATGTTTTGAGTGATCTGAACCATGTATTTCCATAATTTCATACAATTTATGAAGTGTACATCCTATTCAGAAATAGTATGGGTGTTTTGGCAGTATTTGATTTGATTTCAACCTCTAATAAACATAAAAAGAGCACATATTTGCGTTATAGCTCGCTGCTGCATCACAAATCGAGAATCCATAATATTTTTCTTTATATTCAAAACATTTTCAGACCTTTTTTTCTCATAAAATGTAATTGGTGTTATCTTTTGAACTCTTGGCATGAAAACAAACTGAGGTTTCTACCAATCTTTCATGATTTTTCATGTTTATTTCCATTTCAAAATAAAGGCCTAAACACGCCTAATGAATATGAAATATTCTTGTTGCAAATTGATAAATTGCTGCGCCTCTGTAATTTATTTTTAAAAACAGCCACCAAATATGAAAACTAGAGATTGTAAGCTTTCAAATGATATATAGTTTGTCAATATTACTTTAGGTTTTTACTAAGATATTATTGTTCTAAATATATATGGGCAAACGTCCCACCTGTGGGACGGTGACAGTCAAGAAGACACATGATATGATTACATTTGAATTGAATAGGCCACACATTATAGTTTTTTTTTTTCATCTTGCACTTCTCACATTCAGGGAGTATGCAGCATCCGATTCAGAGGACGAGGGATCAGGGGAGGATGAAGAAGTGTCATTTACCGATGTACAAGAAGTGCTCTCCACGGAACAAGAAGACCCAGGACACTTTACTCTCCCCCCTCACTTAAGATGTGCCTCGCACACACTTAATTTGATATCAACTGTTGATATTGAAAAATGGTTGACAGTGACAAACAAAACAATTTACAGAAGTGCCACTGCAAAGTGCTCTGCCCTCTGGACTAAGGCCAGCCGGTCTACAGTAGCTGCAGAGCTAGTGGAAAGCCTTTGTGGAAAAAAGCTCATGGTGCCTACAGTGACGAGATGGAACTCTTTCCACAATGCAGTTGCACGAATAACTGAGATATCCAGACCACAGTTGACAACTCTCTGCAGTCAGTTAGGTGTACGAGCCTTTTCCGAGCGAGAGTACAAATTCCTTGTAGAGTATTGCACAGTCACAAAACCGCTTACAAAAGCTTTGGACCGTTTACAAGGTGAGATAAAGTATAGGTTAATGTAAACCTGTGGCTTCTTGCCTTTCCTTTTTTTGAATGTTAAACATTTGAATCAAACAAGTAATTCATTCATTGATTCATATTCATTCATTCCAGGGGAAAATGATTGTTATTATGGCAATCTATTACCAACACTGGAGTCTCTGATGTCAAAGACCTTGGCATTGTGTCCCGGCCTCTCCGAGATGATGGCAAATCTGCCTGATGTCATAGTGCAGGTAGGCTGTGAGTGTGTATTTAAGACTTACTGACTGTAACTTTGTGTGATATGAGAGAAGCCTGTCATATGCACAATTGCACATCCCTCCACTATCACAGATGCTTCCATTATCACAGTCTTCTAAATTTCACACTGAAATAGGCTCTTAGAGAATGTAAGAATTGTATACTGGTACTGTGTTTCTGAAGACCTGGTATAGTCAATATGCCTGTTGCATCATTTACATGTCAACTCCTTCCACAGGAAGGTATGTTTTTCCTCTTTAAGAGAAATATCTAATTTTAGAAATCTCTTTCTTACAGGCCATCAAAACCCGCTTTGCTTCTGTTTTGGACAGTAGGGAGGGTCTCCTGGCTGCTGTCACTCTGCCGAAGTTCAAGATGAGGTGGTTGAGGGAAGAGACCAGGAGAGAGGCCCTAAAGACTCTGCTGATAACAGAGTGTCGTGCTTCACCCCTGGCTGCCCCCCACAATGAGGAGCATGAGGTCAGGCCTCCACAGATTAGTCCAGCATCCAGCAGTAGTGAGGATGACTTTTTTGTGTTTGAGGAAGAGCAGGATTCAGGATTTTTTGGTCCAGACAGGGAGGTGCTGGAGTACCTGAAGTCTGGGTCAGAGATGGGGGTCCTAGACAACTTCCCCAGAATTAAGAACTCATCTTTAAAATACAATACAGCACCAGCATCCAGTGCTCCAGTGGAGAGGCTATTCAGCCTGGGAAGCCTTGTTCTCACTCCAAGGAGGAACAGGTTAGGAGACAAGCGCTTTGAGAGACTCCTCCTTATGAGGTATAACCACTACTTTGACAAATAAGCTGACACATTCAGAAACTCAAATTTTGCACCAGAAAAATGCATTACAGTAAATGCCAACTGTATTTTTCCTTTTATTTACTTTGAGTCTTCTGTATTTGCTTTAACTCATTTCAACAACCTACCTCTCCTCTGCACTGTGTTTTGCTTTTTAACAATTTACCTCTCCTCTACACAGTGCTGGTAAGGCCAGTCTTTTTTATTTATGGATATATTTTTTTGAGGAAGTAAATTTTTTTTTTTTTGTACTTGTTAATCGACAATCAAATTGATTTTTTGCACTAGATGGTTTTTGTTAAACATTGAGGAAGTTAATATGTTCTTGTACTTGTTATAAATTGACAATCAAATTGATTGTTTGCACTAGACAGTGTTTGTTAAACATTGAGGAAGTTAATACTTGTTTGTACTTGATTGCACAAGTACAGTTGTTTGTAGTTATTTGTGCTAGACAGTGCCAGTCTGTTGTTGGCGTAATAAAGACCCTAAAGAACACACTTCCTTTGTATGTTCTCCCTCCATCTGATGCATCTCAGGCAATTATAGAGTAATTAAGAAAAAAAATGTAACTAGTAATAGAACTAGTAATATAACTAGTTACTTTCTCCAGGGAGTAATAAAGTAAAGTAAGGCATTACTATTTTTGAGAGTAATATGTAATATATTACTTTTTTGAGTAACTAGCCCCAACACTGGTCACCACACATGATAAAAAGCCTTACCGAAGTACAAAGAGCAATATAACTTTGTTTATAAGTGCTATTATTGACAGTTGTCTATCAATACACTCGCGAGAGCAGAGTCTCTGTCAAGTCCAAGATTGTCGCGCAGCTCTCTCCATCTCGAAAACGCCTGGCCGATATTTATCCGGGTTTTATTCCTTCGTTTGTCACACAGTCTGCGTGTATCAGAATATGGACGCTTTCGTTTTGTTGGCACTTCAATACTCGCCAAAGAGTAATCGTGATCCATAACAGCTATAACCATACAGTCTATGGCTATAACGCTATAACCACTTCCGCATTTGACCATGTGATATTCCGGTGTGGTGGGTCATATTTTTTATTTTATTTATTTTTCTTCTTTGTCAGACGTCTTTATTGTTTATTGTGATAAGAAAAAAAACTCAATAAAGTTGTTGTAAAAAAAAAAAAAAAAAATCCGGTGTGGACCATGTGATCGGATATTCCACCACACCGGATTTTTTTTTTTTTTTTTTTACAACAACTTTATTGAGTTTTTTTTCTTATCACAATAAACAATAAAGACGTCTGACAAAGAAGAAAAATAAATAAAATAAAAAATATGACCCACCACACCGGAATATCACATGGTCAAATGCGGAAGTGGTGGTTATAGCGTTATAGCGGAAAACAAGGATAGAGCGTGGAGAAGTCACAATTTATTATATTTTCCAACAAGAAAGTAGATAATGAATGGAAGTTAAGGATATATAACAGGGAAATGGCTCGAGTAACATCAGTTAGATTCTTGGGAATGTGGCTAGATACTAGACTTACATGGAAAGAGCATATAGATAAGATAGTGAATAGGTGTAAAAGAGTATTAAATACAATTAAATGTATGGCAGGACAAGAGTGGGGAGCAGATAGAGGGGCGCTTCAAACAGTATATATAGCAATGATAAGATCTGTGCTAGATTATGGAAGTATAGCATATGGGTTGGCGGCAAAATCGCAGTTAGAGAAATTGGATAGAATTCAAGCACAGGCATTGAGAATATGCTGTGGAGCATTTCCAAAAACACCTATAGCAGCAATGCAAGTAGAGATAAATGAAATGCCGCTTAATATTAGAAGACAACAGTTAATGGCTGTGTATTGGACAAATCTGAATAGTCAGAATGAGGTACATCCAACAAGGAAAATATTAGGAATATGTTGGGAACAAGGAATGAAGAAACATAAGAGTTGTGGGTGGGTGGTAGAAGAAGATATTAAGGAGATGGGGATAAACAATTATAGATGTGTACCAAGAGTAATATATCCGCATACTCCTATATGGATTATTTCTCAACCAGTAGTAGATTTAACATTAATGGAGATAAGACAGAGTGAAGGAAATAATGAGATGGAAGTAATGAGAGCGACTGAGTATTTAAGAATTACGTATGGAGATAATATACAGATTTACACAGATGCTTCCAAAAAAGGAATGAGAATAGGAGTGGCAGTCAATGTGCCAAAGTTAATGGTGAAGAAAAAAGCTAGAATTAGTGACCAGTTGTCAGTATATACAGGTGAGTTGATGGCTATTCTGCTAGGAGTAAAAATTATTAAGGAAAGGAAAATAAAAAATGCAGTCATATGTTCAGATTCTTATTCAGCAATTGTTAGTATCGATAATCAAATATCAGAATCAAGACCAGATTTAACTATGGAAATTCTTCAAAATCTCTTTGAGTTGAATCAAATTAAAATAGAAGTACAGTTTATGTGGGTCCCAGCTCATGTGGGAATTAAAGGCAATGAGGAAGCAGATCAATTAGCTAAACAGGCAGTAGATGAAGAGATGGTAGAAATTGAGTTACCACATAGTTTAAAAGAAATTAAAGCAGTAATAAAAGAGAAAATGATTAAAAAGTGGCAACAATATTGGGATAATGAGAGTAAAGGGAGACATTTATATGCAATACAAAAGAAAGTAGGAAAAGGTAGGAAAAGAGGGAGAAATAGAAGGGAGGAAAGTATAATTACGAGACTAAGGGTGGGACATACTGGTTTGAATAAAACATTACATTTAATTTCTAAGCATCCAACGGGTTTGTGTGAGAAATGTGGGCAGAGTGAAACTGTAGAACATGTGTTTATTAATTGTAATGGTTATGAGGAAGAAATATTAAGAGCTAGGAATGTTTCTGGTCCGAGCTCCAAGCTACCAGATGATGGCAGTAATGCACTGTAAAGTGCGGTTGCCAATAAAATGAAAAAGAAGAAGAAGAAGAAGAAGGATAGAGCGGACATTGCGTCACTGAGAGGCGACATTTCTTTTCCGGGACGGACAGTTATTTAAAATCGAAATTTCTCTGAAATAAAAAATCTTTGGAGACTTTTGAAATATTGTAAGTACACAACTGGAGGAAATATATCACACTGTGCAAGTTATTTTCGGAAATTTTATTACAAAATTCCTACATATTGGAGCTTTAAATGTTCAGACTAAATCAGTCAATGTTTAGTAATATTTTACCGCTCAGGAAAGTGTATTATCCCTGTATAAATGTGTTTGTGATTTATTAGCCTGAATCTGTGACATAAACCAGCTCTTCTGTTTTCTCTTCAGGTTCAGATGCTTGAATCTCCTGCTGTTTTGCTTTATCATATATAGTGGTCAGTATCATTTTTGTTCATAAATTCAGTATTCAAATTGATGCTGATTCTCCTTTACAGAATCTGGTACAGACTCAGAGGAAACACTGGATGCAGATGATGACAAAACTGATGAACAACATAGTAAAAGAGGAGGCATTGAGAGATTTACACAATCTTTAAGCAGTGAGTTTAATAAAATTATTACATCATCACACACCATGACTACTTCTCTATACAATTGATTGCGGAGAATATAGAGAAAGAGTAAATGTATTTTTCAGTATTGATTCTTTGTATTGAATTAATTTGATTCTATGATCTGTGTTTGCAGAATCCCCAGCTGAAGGAAACAATCATATATCTGTGACGGGGAAAACAGGAGAAAACGTCACCCTGTCGTGTGAATCTGAGGACAGAGACATTTCTCTTGTTTTATTTAACAAACGGTCAAGAAACATCTTTGCTTGTGAGAATGAAGAATGTAAGAGTGCAGATAAACGAGTGTTTAAAGAAGGATCATGTGACATCATCATCGAGGATCTCATCTTCAGTGATGCTGGGAAATACACTTTAATAGTCTATTACAGTGATGATCAGACAGAGCTGGAGCCACAGATCAGGGAATATCATCTTCATATTCATGGTAAAGTCAAAACTGATCAAACCATCAGCGTGTGCTTTCATGATTTCCTGAAAATGTTAACAGTTTAATAACTATTGTGTTTGGCCTGTGATCAGCAAAAACATGAAATGTAACAAATGAACAATTATCCAATATTCAGATTAGATGATTCCATTGCAGGATTTTCAGTGGCTGGTTTTTAAATTATTACATTTGGTTCCTTTAATTCTAAATTTGTTATTATGGCCTTGACTGATTTACACATTATAATAATCAATAATGTCTGTGTTCCTCCTCAGATGAGATCTCTGTGCAGGAAGGAGAGGATCTGGAGTTGGATGTTGTGTTGACCATCGCTGGTAAAGTGGAGTATCAGAACAGAAGAAGCTCAGGCTGGACAGAGCTGTGGAGGAAAGATCGCACGACTGATCCACTGACCGACAGAGACATGACTCTGATCATTAAAGAGTTTACAGTCACTGACACTGGAACATACAGAGTTCTGGATTATGAAGGAGAAACCTTGATCACAGTCTCAGTCACAGGTGAGAGAAGATCAGTGGATGAGCTGATTTTTTTAAATCAGGATTTGAACAGAAAATTGATGCTGATTCTCCTCTACAGAATCTGGTACAGACTCAGAGGAAACACTGGATGCAGATGATGACAAAACTGATGAACAACATAGTAAAACAGGAGGCATTGAGAGATTTACACAATCTTTAAGCAGTGAGTTTAATAAAATAAAAATAAAAACATGTAAGAAGAAAAACTGTTCTCTTCCCTCCTTCCTCCTTCCAGCTGTAGAGATCTGGGTTATTGTGTGTGTGTGTGGAGCTCTGCTGGTTCTGCTGGCTGGGATTACGGTCGTGGGTGTTTACGGTATGTACATGTCTGATGAGCGGCCTGGGAGAGCTCAGTGTAGAGTCACGGAGAGCCAAGTACCTGGACATGGAGGAGTTTATCACACTATTCGGCAGCCAGCACAAAAACCGCAGAATACAGCTGTTCTGAGGCAGAGCAGAGCAGAACACTTCATTATTGTGTTGAAAATAAAGTAATGTAAAAAGTAAAGTAAATAAAATTATGTTAAATTACTAATAAATAATGTCTGATGATTTTTTTTAATGATTTTTTTTATTTATTGGAACAGAACTGTGTTGTCTAATCCATGCATAATACAAAAATGTAATAACATCTATATTAGAGCACGTGGCATTGCACAAAATTTTGGAAATCGTGCTTAATATTTTCTAAACCAGTATTTATTTTCAGTTGAATTTTCCCCCCATAGTATTTTTTCCTAATTTGAAAGTCAGTGTGCCGTCAACTGTCTAGCTATAAACAATCTTCAAAATATTTTATTTTGTGTTCAAGAGAAGAAAGAAACTCATTCAGGTTTGGAACAACTTAAGGGTGATAAAGTAATGACAGAATTTTCTTTTTTGTGTGAACTATCCCTTTAAGTGGCGAATACGGAAGCTTCAGCACCAATAAGGAGAGTAAATAAGAAACCAGACGGGGGCAGCATTTACATTCACTATAGATATGAACATCCTTGGATGTTAAACTTGATGAACTCCAGATAATTTCTCACTAGCTCTGCTGATGTTTTGAACACACTATAGAAATAATGGCAATCACTTAGCAATATGTTTTGTGACATAATATTACATTGTCATCTGTTGTGTGGATATGATTGTATGTATGTTTACAGGTTCTGTTACCTTTTGTCCTTTAATTCCTTGACAGTCACATCCTGATTTCCCACTGCAAACACAACCCTGAGAGGAAAACACAAGTAAAACAACACCATGACTGCATGAAAACATTTACAATAACAATAGGAGGGACTCTCATTCTTGCTCACTGAGAAGAATAGAAGGCCACCAAAAGCTATATTAAAAAAAAAAAACGACTGGTTCTTGGTCCCCCCTGTGCTATTATTCTATTATTATTATTCAGTGTACTGAGTTATGGTGACAATAAATGGGTTATTCCCCAATACCTGATCATATCTGGTAAAAGTCTCTCACTGGACGCTCTGTAGTGGGTCTGTAATCAACCGGCTAAATCAGCTTCTACTAGCCAACATTTTTACAGTGACTGAGACTCATCCTCAAAGAAGTAAAACCAAAAGGTAATGAAGTTTTTAATAGTTTAGAGATATCTTGCTAACAGAGGATGGGTCTTCCAGGCAAACGCCACCCTGTCCTCAAGAGGTCTAAACTCTGGAGACCGTGATAAATGCAAATTCCCATTGTTAGCATGTTTCCATTTGAAAGAGGTTTCTGTCTCGCTCTGAGTATTAGCCTAGTAATAAGCCTAGCCTACATATTTTAAAATTTTATCATATATTGCTGCCACAATAACGGCCTTGCTTTCTTCTCTTTCCCATTTTTGTTTGCTGAGGTGAAATATTGTTCTTGTAAATACTTTCCAGCATTCAGTAATAAAAGTGTACATTGTACGTACGGTGCTCGGCAGTGATCAAAAAGGATTTCAAAACTGTGAATTTTGAATGTCTTCTTGTTTGCCAGCTGATGTACATTTGGATAATATATTTAAAAAGCAAAGCGGAGGAAGATGGATGGATGGATGGACAATGTTATTCTTTGCATAAAAACACTTGAATTATCCTGTTGCACTGGGTGTATTAACTTCAGAATTATATTCGTATAGACGGTCAGCAGTGATAAGATAAGAGTGGTCCAGACCAACCTTACGAACGTATGACTCACAGAAGGTGTACTTCAGTAAACACTTATTAACGATAAGGTACAGCTTAAGGTAGGCTATAACTTAAGAACGACGTAGCGTTAAGAAGGTTTTGGGAAACCCAGCCCTGGATAGTAAACGGACTGAAATTCAGCTTAGGTGGAGCAAAGGACACTGATTGAAGTTTTAGAGATCCGACTAACACATCGGCATTAGTCAATTTATATTAGAAATGTAGAGGCTAATAATGCTAATAATGGGGTTTCCGTTTAGAGCAACAAAGTGTTGTTAGACCAATCTATAGAGTGAGCCTCATCCTCTGATTATTGGATAGCGTTATGCTTACTAAGTGTACGTGGGAAACCACAGCATGATTAGCTATATAAGTTACCATTAGAGGAAGTTAAATTGGTCATCTTATTTATTGTAATGGTTGTGACCTCTGGTTAGATGTAGGCTAATCTTACCTTAACTACGTGTGTTCAGATCTATGGGACTACATAATATACTTTCAGAAATTAACAAGCATGGTGCGGTTATCTAAAAAGTAGGCCTAGTAGTCAATCGCCTCTGTTAATTACCAAGGCTGAGTTTGTGATTATGAGATTGTATACCCGGCCAGTGTGAGACTCGAAGTGTTATAATCCTGATGAACGGGTGAAATTTCAATAAAGAGTTATATAGAAGAATAATGAAACGTTCACCTAAATTTAATGATTAACAAACATCAATTAAACCTTTTTAATTTTTGGAGTCAGATGAAACAAAGTGGTAATTAAATTACTTTTCCACTAATCAGGAACTGTCGTTTACAAAGTCACGAGTATTTCAGTATGTGGCTGTTAGATGTGCGAATGCAACATCTGAACTGATATATGACTATTATTCAGTGCTTTATAATCTGTGTGGTTTCTGTAACTCTGCATTGATCTGAAACCTTTAGTTTGTTCAACACCTTTACGAGCGACAGACACAATGGAGAAAGTCATTTTCTTCTGTGTATTTTCTTGCTGAATTATGCAAACCACATCCAGTGGTAAATATATTCTATTTCAAGCATTCATGAAATTAACATATCAATCTCAAATAGCTATATCAAGTTTAAAAGGATGGGTTTTTATCAATGTCTCTCCAAATTTGTAAGTACGAGGATCTTCTGATCTG
The DNA here is from genome assembly GCA_021554675.1 of Leuciscus idus. Classification (NCBI taxonomy): domain Eukaryota; kingdom Metazoa; phylum Chordata; class Actinopteri; order Cypriniformes; family Leuciscidae; genus Leuciscus; species Leuciscus idus. Next base: position 40,958,594 of record CM038628.1, on the reverse strand, counting down.
TTAAGAGTTCGGATAGGAGAAAACATCATTCTGTTCTGATCAAATAAACAGCATTAAAACTAAGAAATAATAGATGTTTGAAATCACAACTATGTTCAATGATGTCCTTCATGCTTTTAGAACAACAACAACAACAACAAAAAAAAATGGTTTCACATCAGTGTCTTGCAATGAACAATCATGTTTGCTGATTGACTGTATTATGATGATGCATCTAATTATTAAGAAAATTGGGCTAAATAAAATAATTTCCTGCTTTTCTTCAGGAAAAAACGTCCGCCTGGTGGTCATGACGCGTTACTGCAGCCTGTGTGTTGCGCAGTGTTGCCAATGGGATTTTACCGCCACAGCGACTTTCTTATTGTTGCTGCGACTTTTTTATGTTTTGCGACAAGGAGCTATTTTGGCTATATTTAAATAAAGTTAGCGAGATTTTTATTTATTTTTGGGCAATTACACTCTGCCGTGATCTCAAGACACGATCCACGAGCACGAGCCAAGGACAGAAACAGCATGATGCAGAAGAGGCTCTCCAAATATAAAGCTGAATGGGGGAAAAAAGTTATCAGACTTGTTATGAGGACTGTCCAGCAACTAATGATGAATAGCGAACTGTGGACTGTCTGACCAGCAAACCGGTGACAGCCAAATCTGAAGGGCTGGAGGCAGATTCCCAATCTCTGGAAGCGCGCACCTGTGACTTTACTTTCACTTTAACCTTTAACTACCTTTAACTATCTCTAAACCTTCAGTGATTAATGAAGCTTTGACTCTCGTGCAGAGCTTTTACCATGTAAGTTTTCACGTTTTAAAATGTGTATTTTTGTATTCTTAATTAGCCTATAGGCTACTAGTTTTATTTTGTGAATGTGGAAAACTAAACCTGCTAGCAATGCTAAGGAAATAAATCAACGTCTTTATGGCTATTGCTATCCAGTCGTGTGATTTATAGCGACGATGATTATGATCATGTTTTTCATAAGATTTTTAGAACTTTCAAAGCTCTGAATATATTATGTAGTTGTTGTGATATGTAGGCTGTAGACTTGAATGAAGCATTTTCCCTGTCATTATCTGATTCTGTTATTATCTGACAACGGACACCAGTTATCTTGCCAAGAAAAATCTTTATTCTTATATGTCAGGAGAGAAACTTTGAGAAGATGTTGTATTCATGCCAGGTCTATGCGTTTCTCTGTCGTAGTACAGTAAGATTGAGCTTATATCACAGAGAGACTTCCAACTGTAAGGTAGAAAAACATATTGCTTATGTTTATAAATGTATACCGAATGCTTACACATGGTACAATCCACTATCCCTCTGTGTATAGCCTACATCAGTGGTACATTTGCATCAGTTTAAACATTCCTTTCATTGTAAAGAACATACCCACTGTACACATTTGAACTATCATCATCATTTGAGCATCTCAGTGAACATTGCATTGCACACAGAATATAACTCTCCCAGCTCCCCTCCTTGTGTCAAAAATATGATCTTTAAACACGCGTGTCCATGCAATCTATAGTCTAACTCGTGCATTTTAAACGTCACAACATAATACAACTGATTATGAATACTAATAAAGAATAATAATGCAGATACATAATATTAAATAATGAATTTATATTAAAAGATACAACTTTTGTCTTCATTGGCCTATGTATAATTATGTAGACTATTTATGTACATATTTTTCTATGCGATAAATTTAGATTCCGGTAGGCTATATTACATTGATTATGGTAATACGTTTGTAAATGATGCAGGTGTGCTTGGAAACACATGGCCCTGATGAAGGGTTGAACCCGAAAACATTTTTGCACACCTTGCACTGTTTTGCACTTTATTTGTGGCACTTTAATTGTGGACAATTAAATCGCGTACGGATCTTTTTCTGATTTTTGAGTTTTGTTGGATCTACGCACCACAATAAACTATTGCATTCATCTGTCTGGGACAGGTATTTTGCGCTACGCCTTTCCATCCCTTTGGTTTCATTAGTGGGGTAAATAATATAGGCTAATTCGACTAGATTAGGGCCTAGGTGTTGATTACTCAGATTGTAAGAGTCAGAATCAGTTTACACACAAACAAGGAATTTGTCTTGATGACAAAAGCTTCCAGTGCAGAAGAAAGTACAGACTGACTTAATGCAGACATGCATAGGAATTACACAATAAAAATAAAATATAACATACTAATACTATTATAAAGAAAACAAAATTTAAATCAGGTAACAAGTTACTGAGTTTCTAAAACCTGTTGTTTGTGTTTATGGTTTGACTGACGGATAGTTCCTTGATTCTAGTTGGTTGTCACGGATGGCTGTGCAAGGAAGCACACAACAATTACAATATCCTTTAATTCAGGAAACTCCAGGGAAACAGATATAAAACACCTCAACATTGAGGAAGACAGGAAAAGGGAACTCATTACATCAGTATTACTGCACCACTGCTTCTTAATATATATATATATATATATATATATATATATATATATATATATATATATATATATATATATATATTTTTTTTTTTATGGACTAACTGTTTTAGAAAAGCTATATAACCTGTAAAGCTGTGGTTTACTTCTGTTCTTAATGCACTGTAAACCACGGCTTCACAAGATAATTGCTTTAAAACACTGGAATAATTTAGAAAATGTAGAATTAAAGATGCAGATTATAGTTTGAAGTTTATGATTGGATATTTTTATCATGTAAGATCTGCATGTGTTAAATATTCACATGTTAATAAATAAAATGAAATGTTAAGTTTAGAGTTAGCTGAATTGTGGTCTGTAAGATTTTCGACAAAAAAAAAATCTCTAGATACATTTATTTTGTGAAGTCACTCAACAGCTCTTCTGTTCTCTCGACAGGCTGAATCTGCTGCTGCTGTTTCTCTTCATCAGTCATAGCGGTCAGTATCATTTTTTATGATAAACCATAATTTTTTATTTACAGTTCTATGTTGAGTTATTTTAGTAGATTGTTTTTGTGTTGCACCACTAAAGCCAAGAGACTTTTGTTGTCATTTGTATGATGAATATGATGATGAATGAATATTACATCATTACATATTATGTATGCGGTTCATTTATTAATAAATATTGTTTGGGCAGGATTTTCAGGAATTCACTACAACTGCAGTGTCATTGTCAGGAATGAGGCTTGTGTGTTAGTTCTGAAAGGCCAATAAGACACAAAACGTGTTTCATAAGCTGAACAGAATAAAGCGAGAATAACCAAACTGGGATTTAGATGCAAAATTACAATGTTTTTGCATAGTGCATAATTTAATTTCCATCAGCAATAGACCATGGCTCCAACCAACAAACTTAATCTTTTCATTTATTTTTGGCGCTAAACATTGGGTAAACTCACTGGATGTGGATGTGTGGTGAAACAAAAAGAAAAATACGTGACTTAAGCAACATTATTTTAATTTCTATTATCACTCTATGTATAACTGAATAATTCTGATAACATTGATTACTGAGAATAGACAGAAACGTCACATTTAATTTTCATATTGGGGATTTATATTGAATTAATCTATGTTTGCAGAAACCACCCCTGTAGGAACCCCATCCTCTAAATATGTGGAAGGAATAAGGGGAGGAAGCGTCACCCTGCATTGTGGATATCAGGCCGAAGACATTTCTGATATTCGTTATGTCAGACGGGGAAAATCGACACATTTTTCTGACATCGCTGCTTGTGTGAATGAGGAATATAAGCATGAAAGTGGCCGAGTATGTAAAAAAGGAGCATGTGACATCATCCTGAAGGATCTAAACTTCAGTGACCCTGGGAAATACTTAATAAGATTTTATTACAAAAATTCTCCAAAAGAGCTGAAGTTCCATCTTCATGTTCATGGTATGTCTAAACTGATTAAACAAGGAATGTGATTTTTTTAAAAATGATTTAAGCTTCTTAATCCGTAATGTGTCTTGATTGACTGACACCATTATTATAATGATTAATGTCTTTCTGTTTTGCCTCAGATGATCTGTTGACCAATGCTGATAAAGTGGAGAGAAACTCTAATGGAGGCTGGAAGGTGGTTTCGAAGAGAGTCCACGGGGTCAACAGTGATCAAAGGAATGATAGAGATGGAAATCTGACCATTAATAATTTTACAGTCAATGGCACAGGTGAGAGAAGATCAGTAGATATTAGTAGAAATATTATTTTGTAAATATTTGGACAGCTGAGGTTTATACATCAATGATTTGAACAGCAATTCGATGCTAAACTGTGTGACTAACCTTTGATATCCTCTACAGAATCGGGCTCAAGAGAAAAACTGAACAGCAAAACTGATGACACCAAAACACGTAGTAAGTAAAACAAGAGACATTGAGGCAAAATATTTAACAGTGAGTTTGAAAATGAAAAAAACATTTTTAAAACAAAGAAATGTTCTCTCTTCCACCCTTCTTCTTACCTGCTGTAGATCATTGGGTTCATTTGGGGGCAGTGGCGACATTTGTGTTGGCTGTGGTCGTTCTGATTCTGCTTGCTGTTAAAATCAAAAAGATGCAATGAGACCTGCAAAGTGGTTCCTGGTAACTTGTCTTCAGAGCCAACAGATCGCCGGAAAATTCTGTCTACATATTTCTGCAGTAGCCTATATTTTTAACTCACTGTACATACACGCATTTGGACTGCATCCCTACATCAGGATTATGTTTACTGACTGTTTCTGCATTGATTTTCCCCCCACCATGGGCAATATTGGCCTAGTTAAAATATATGTATGTTTAAATAATTTCTGTGTTATGGCCTGAGGAAGACTCTTGTCTTGTCCTAAAGTGTCTTCATCATCTACTAGAGAGTCTTGCCATTGTTGCCGTTGTCTGCTAAATAGGGGATTCTGCTTTGTAACACTATGCATTATAAAGCTTGGTAAAGCTGCACCACACTGTGACAGATTCAGACGCAAACGGGTCTGAAATCTGCTGCTCAGACTGCAGAAGAAGCACAATGTTTGGGAAAAGTCCTATATTATTACCATGGTATAATCATGACAATTGTTTTTTTAATTTAACATTTTTACTGTCTTAGCACTACTGTTTTACTTATACTTTTTTAGCACAACAATTAACTTTTAAGACATTTATGTGCATAGTTTTACATTTTATCTGAGTTTTTTGTTACATTTCTTTAGTAATTTATTGTAGGTATTGTTCGTATTGTTTATAACTTATGTACAAATCGTTGCACTAATGGGCCATAACAAATTCCTTGTTTGTTCTTTACTTGGCAATAAATGTTCTGATTCTGATTTATTTAATCAAGATGGATGGTCTACAAAAAGATAGCATTTACATTTTACCTTGAAAAAAATGTATATGTGCATATTAATGATTCTCTAGATAGACATATCATGTCTATAGACATCATATACATTACTGTCAGTAATCATTTCAGATTATTTTTGGTTTTATTTACAGATTAGGTTTTGATGCTGTACACTGAAAAAAATAACAAAAGCAATTTTAAAACAGTGTTAATACAGCTAAAAAACCTTATTAACAATTCTTGCACCAGTGCATGATGGGAACACCAGTATTAGAAAAGTTGAGTAGGTTTTACTTAATTTTATATCGTTGATATTTACACTTACATTTCTACAAGCTTGAATTGAGTAATAATATAGGATTAACTAAAATAATTTTTCTTTTTTTTCTGTAGCATTTAGCTCACCACAGAATCATTTTTATCAGTGTAGTTCATCTCCCAATCTCCCATCTATGTCACGTTTGGTTAAAAGTTTTCATGTCTTTTATTTTATATTGTCACAGATATGTTTTATTGTTTGTCATGTGATTCCCTGGTCCTTTTGCAAGTAAATGGTGCTGTAAATAAGTAAATTTGTCTATAAATAAATACATTTCTTCACATTCATATTGTATTTCCTTATATATAACTTTGTTTAACCTGAAACTTAAACTTCCATAAACCCGTAGACAAGTGGTCTGGATTCAAACATTGCAACAAGCAAAGTGAAGCATTCACATGACTGGAAAGAAAGCGAGCCTTCGTTTTTCATTGATCGTGTGTTCCTGAGAAAACAACATGCGCTCCGGCACAGAGCTTCATGAGAAATTAAGCTGCACACATGATACACTCTTTGAAGCTTTAGGGTCATTTGTCTAGCTCTGTTAGTATAAGCACTGTTAGTGAGCTTTGTCAGGTCTATGTCCAAGTCGGTTGGTTCACGTTTATGTTATAGCCAAGTTCAAGTCTAAGTCAAGTGCTGTAGTTTATGTCATAGTAATATCAAACAAAAATAATCAAATGGGGTTATTAGTTCCAATTCGCTCGCAGACCCCCTCTGCTTCAGGAGTGTGACCCAGACTTCAGTCTTGGACCTCAGCCCTCACATCCTCACATCCATGAAACTAGCGACGTCATTCAAGGTTGAGGACAACCTCTTCAGAAAGTACTCGTGACGGACGCCTCCAAGACGGGTCGGGGCACTCTATGCGACAGCAGGCCGGCCTTCGGATCCTCGACGGAGCCAATAACGAGCTGGCATATCAACTACCTAGAGATGATAGCAGTACTTCTGGCCTTCAAGGAGTTCCAGAGAGATTTTAGGGGGCACCATGTCCCAGTGCTTAATTTGTAAATAAATAATTGCCGGACCAAAAACAGCTATTAAAAGGCCCTGTGACCGACACTGACCATACATCTTAAGTTTTCCCAGAAGATAAAATTATGTCATAAACAGTGACAGCACGGGCATCATTCACAAGTTTCTGCACAGCCCTAAAGTACAGTGTATTATTCTGTCATGTATATAGCTATGTTGAGAATGAGTTATTGGTCGGTAGGTCGCACTCCCGTGCAGCTCCCGCAAAATCATTATTAAATTGACCTTTGTAACAATAATTTCTACATAAAAAGAGTTTTCCTTGCAAGCTGGATGTGCTGAAGGTTCGTTGATACTCATCGGCTACAATCCTCAAAAAGTAAAAAGAACGAGGCAGGCCCTATCGCACCGATCTCTTCTGACGACGATGTTTCGCAGCGGTCGGCAGATGCTACAGTCCTGGAAGCCATTAACAATCTATGAGCTATCCAAAGTTGAAATTTGTCAGACGATTGACATGTGCATTGAAGAGATGGCCGCAACTATCAGAGGTGAAATATCTGCTCTCAAATCTGAAACTCAAGTCGCCATTTTGGCCTTGCAAACTACGCAACATGGCTCTACTCTGGCCGACCTAGAACGCTCAGCGAATCACTCTTCAGATGCCATAAATCGGAGGTGAAACGCTATGTACTGAAGTTAATCTTCTTACAAACAAGTGCATGGATCTAGAGGGGCGATCTAGAAAACAAAATATGCGAGTAGCCGGGCTGAAAGAAGGGTCTGAGAAGGGCAGAGAGATGAACATATTTGTTTCTCTGTGTTGTTCTGCAGAACATGTTAGTTTGTTAGTTTGCAGAACATGGGCTGTTTGTTGTTCTGTGTTGTGTTTTGTTTTGTTTACTTCGTAACTTCTTTAGTGGGGTCACGCCTTACTTTTGAAGGTTTCTCTCAGTATAGGCAAGAGTATGTCAAAGGGAGGGTTGCTCTGGGACAACTATATTCTGAATATGACCATACATGCTACATTGATAGGGCTTCTACACATATTGTATGAGCCTACACCACGCAGGATAACTTAACGCAGCGGGATAAGGGGAGGCAACTCACTGTGGTCACTTGGAATGTTAAAGGTTTAAATCATCCCATTAAAAGGGGTAAAGTTTTGGCACATCTAAAGATGTTATCTAGTGACATCATTTTTCTTCACCTATATAAAAATGAATACATCAAACTAAGATGTAGATGGATTGGTCAAACTTATCATGCAATGTGTGCAGTTAGATCAAGAGGAGTGGCCATACTCTTCAGAAAGGACACACCATTCATCCATAAGATAACTATCGCAGATAAGGAGATATCTAATTGTTATTGGAGATTTATATTCATTACCCATAACACTGGTTAATATTTATGGTCCTAACACAGACTCACCCTAATTTTTTAAACATGTTTTCGCTCAGATCCCTGACATCTTGCAAACTAATTTACTCATTGCAGGTGACCATTCCAATGTTCATAATGTATACTCTAGAATTGATTTTTTCTTGGCTGATGCTAAATTGGTGCCACTGGCCAGTAAGGTTGCGTATCATGCCAGGTCTATGTGTTTCTCTATCGTAGTAAAGTAAGATTGAGCTTACATCACAGAGAGACTTCCAACTTCCATGTAAGGTAGAAAAACATATTGCTTATGTTTAAAAATGGAATGTATACGTAATGCTTACACATGGTACAATCCACTATCCCTCTGTGTATAGCCTACATCAGTGGCACATTTGCATCAGTTTAAACATTCCTTTCATTGTAAAGAGCATACCCACTGTTCACATCTGAAGTATCATCATCATTGGAACATCTCAGTGAACGTTGCATTGCACACAGAATATAACTCTCCCAGCTCCCCTCCTTGTGTCAAAAATATGATCTTTAAACACGTGTCCATGCAATCTATAGTCTAACTCGTGCATTTTAAACTTCATAAGAAAATACAACTGATTATGAATACTAATAAAGAACTAGATGTACCGCATCGCGGTACAAAATATGACCGCCGCTCAGGCCTGCACTGGCTTTCCACAAAAATAAATGACGTGGAGTAATTTGGCTGTATTGCGTGTTTATGTATATACCTAAAAAAAGTAATAGTATGTGCATGTCTGTCTGTGTGTGTGTGTGTGTGTGTGTGTGTGTGTGTATTTGTGTATGTGTGTGTCTGTGCGTGTATGTATGTGTGCGTACATGTGTGCGCGTGTGTGTTTGTGTGTGTGTGTGTCTGTGCATGTGGATTTGTATGTGTGTGTATGGGTGTGTGTCTGTGCGTGTGGATGTCAGTGTGTGTGCATGCTTGCGTTTGTTTGTATTCCTGCATGTGTGTGTGTGACAGTATCATCCTAAACCAGCAACCCTTCGCTCAACAGCACCATCTACAGGCCGATGAGTGTACAGTCACTAAATGTGCACATAAATGAATTTATTTTATACCCCCCCCGGGGACCAAACGAAATTTTTCCGTAGAAGTCTAGTGGGGCTACATGCCCACCAAATTTCATGTTCCCCGGTGTTTCGGTGTCCCTGGTATCGTTGACGAAAAATTTACGGGGGCCCCAGCGCAGGGGGGGGAAGTGGCCCCCGGGGACCAAACGAAATTTTTCCGTAAAAGTCTAGTAGACCAACATACCATAAAAATTTCTTCATCCTCGGTGCCACGGTTCAGGTAGTTATTTAGGAAAAACTGCATTTTTGGGGGTTTGGGGGGGCCCAGCGCGGGGGGGGAGTGGCCCCCGGGGACCAAACGAAATTTTTCCGTAGAAGTGTAGTGGGGCTACATGCCCACCAAATTTCATGTTCCCCGGTGCTTCGGTGTCCCTGGTATCGTTGACGAAAAATTTACGGGGGCCCCAGCGCAGGGGGGGGAAGTGGCCCCCGGGGACCAAACGAAATTTTTCCGTAAAAGTCTAGTAGACCAACATATCATAAAAATTTCTTCATCCTCGGTGCCACGGTTCAGGTAGTTATTTAGGAAAAACTGCATTTTTGGGGGTTTGGGGGGGCCCAGCGCGGGGGGGGAGTGACCCCCGGGGACCAAACGAAATTTTTCCGTAGAAGTGTAGTGGGGCTACATGCCCACCAAATTTCATGTTCCCCGGTGCTTCGGTGTCCCTGGTATCGTTGACGAAAAATTTACGGGGGCCCCAGCGCGGGGAGGGGGGAGTGGCCCCCGGGGACCAAACGAAATTTTTCCGTAAAAGTCTAGTAGACGAACATACCATAAAAATTTCTTCATCCTCGGTGCCACGGTTCAGGTAGTTATTTAGGAAAAACTGCATTTTTGGGGGTTTGGGGGGGCCCAGCGCGGGGGGGGGGGTGGCCCCCGGGGACCAAACGAAATTTTTCCGTAGAAGTCTAGTGGGGCTACATGCCCACCAAATTTCATGTTCCCCGGTGCTTCGGTGTCCCTGGTATCGTTGACGAAAAATTTACGGGGGCCCCAGCGCGGGGGGGGAAGTGGCCCCGGGGACCAAACGAAATTTTTCCGTAAAAGTCTAGTAGACCAACATACCATAAAAATGTCTTCATCCTCGGTGTCACGGTTCAGGTAGTTATTTAGGAAAAACTGCATTTTTTTGGGTTTGGGGGGGCCCAGCGCGGGGGGGGGAGTGGCCCCCGGGGACCAAACGAAATTTTTCCTTAGAAGTCTAGTGGGGCTACATGCCCACCAAATTTCATGTTCCCCGGTGTTTCGGTGTCCCTGGTATGGTTGACGAAAAATTTACGGGGGCCCCAGCGCGGGGGGGGCAAGTGGCCCCCGGGGACCAAATGAAATTTTTCCGTAAAAGTCTAGTAGACCAACATACCACAAAAATGTCTTCATCCTCGGTGCCACGGTTCAGGTAGTTATTTAGGAAAAACTGCATTTTTTTGGGTTTCGGGGGGCCCAGCGCGGGGGGGGAGTGGCCCCCGAGGACCAAACTAAATTTTTCCTTAGAAGTCTAGTGGGGCTACATGCCCACCAAATTTCATGTTCCCCGGTGTTTCGGTGTCCCTGGTATCGTTGACGAAAAATTTACGGGGGCCCCAGCGCGGGGGGGGGGAAGTGGCCCCCGCGGACCAAACGAAATTTTTCCGTAAAAGTCTAGTAGACCAACATACCACAAAAATGTCTTCATCCTCGGTGCCACGGTTCAGGTAGTTATTTAGGAAAAACTGCATTTTTTTGGGTTTGGGGGGGCCCAGCGCGGGGGGGGAGTGGCCCCCGGGGACCAAACGAAATTTTTCCTTAGAAGTCTAGTGGGGCTACATGCCCACCAAATTTCATGTTCCCCGGTGTTTCGGTGTCCCTGGTATCGTTGACGAAAAATTTAAGGGGGCCCCAGCGCGGGGGGGGAAGTGGCCTCCGGGGACCAAACGAAATTTTTCCGTAAAAGTCTAGTAGACCAACATACCATAAAAATTTCTTCATCCTCGGTGCCACGGTTCAGGTAGTTATTTAGGAAAAACGGCATTTTTTGGGGTTTGGGGGGCCCAGCGCAGGGGGGGAGTGGCCCCCGGGGACCAAACGAAATTTTTCCTTAGAAGTCTAGTGGGGCTACATGCCCACCAAATTTCATGTTCCCCGGTGTTTCGGTGTCCCTGGTATGGTTGACGAAAAATTTACGGGGGCCCCAGCGCGGGGGGGGGGAAGTGGCCCCCGGGGACCAAATGAAATTTTTCCGTAAAAGTCTAGTAGACCAACATACCACAAACATTTCTTCACCCTCGGTGCCACGGTTCAGGTAGTTATTTAGGAAAAACTGCATTTTTTTGGGTTTGGGGGGGCCCAGCGCGGGGGGGGAGTGGCCCCCGGGGACCAAACGAAATTTTTCCTTAGAAGTCTAGTGGGGCTACATGCCCACCAAATTTCATGTTCCCCGGTGTTTCGGTGTCCCTGGTATCGTTGACGAAAAATTTAAGGGGGCCCCAGCGCGGGGGGGGAAGTGGCCCCCGGGGACCAAACGAAATTTTTCCGTAAAAGTCTAGTAGACCAACATACGATAAAAATTTCTTCATCCTCGGTGCCACGGTTCAGGTAGTTATTTAGGAAAAACTGCATTTTTTTGGGTTTGGGGGGGCCCAGCGCGGGGGGGGAGTGGCCCCCGGGGACCAAACGAAATTTTTCCTTAGAAGTCTAGTGGGGCTACATGCCCACCAAATTTCATGTTCCCCGGTGTTTCGGTGTCCCTGGTATCGTTGACGAAAAATTTAAGGGGGCCCCAGCGCGGGGGGGGAAGTGGCCCCCGGGGACCAAACGAAATTTTTCCGTAAAAGTCTAGTAGACCAACATACGATAAAAATTTCTTCATCCTCGGTGCCACGGTTCAGGTAGTTATTTAGGAAAAACTGCATTTTTTTGGGTTTGGGGGGGCCCAGCGCGGGGGGGGGAGTGGCCCCCGGGGACCAAACGAAATTTTTCCTTAGAAGTCTAGTGGGGCTACATGCCCACCAAATTTCATGTTCCCCGGTGTTTCGGTGTCCCTGGTATCGTTGCCGAAAAATTTAAGGGGGCCCCAGCGCGGGGGGGGAAGTGGCCCCCAGGGACCAAACGAAATTTTTCCGTAAAAGTCTAGTAGACCAACATACCATAAAAATGTCTTCATCCTCGGTGCCACGGTTCAGGTAGTTATTTAGGAAAAACTGCATTTTTGGGGGTTTGGGGGGGCCCAGCGCGGGGGGGGAGTGGCCCCCGGGGACCAAACGAAATTTTTCCTTAGAAGTCTAGTGGGGCTACATGCCCACCAAATTTCATGTTCCCCGGTGCTTCGGTGTCCCTGGTATCGTTGACGAAAAATTCAGTAAGGTGACGAAAAAAAAAAAAAAAAAAAACTTTGACAATCCCTATATGACCGGCTAGCTACGCTAGCGGCGGTCATAATAATAATACAGATACATAATATTAAATAATGAAATGATATTAAAAGATAAAATCTTCAAAGCCTTCATAGGCCTATGTATAATTATGTACAGACTATTTATGCACATATTTTTCTATGGGATAAATTTAGATTCCGGTAGGCTATATTACATTGATTACAGTAATAAGTTTGTAAATGACGCAGGTGTGCTTGGAAACACACGGCACTGATGAAGGGTTGAACCCGAAAACGTTTTGCGCACCTTGCACTGTTTTGCACTTTATTTGTGGCACTTTAATTGTGGACAATTAAATCGCGTGCAGATCTTTTTTTCTGATTTTTGAGTTTTGTTGGATCTACGCACTGCAAGAAGTTATTGCATTCATCTGTCTGGGACAGGTATTTTGTGCTATGCCTTTCCATCCCTTTGATTTCATCAGTGGGGTAAATACAGTTTTTCTGATTTGCTAAAACACTAAACCTCATTCTCTGAACCAAATTCTCAATAGTCTAAACCAATTTGTCAAATAAATCACTAAACAAGTTCAGGTAGTTAAAACACTGTTTGCAAATCTTATCCACTCTTTTTACAAAACTCTAAATACATTTTCACTCACTGCACATTTCACACTGTGATGCACGTGTGTTTCAAAACTCTAAACACAGACAGGCAAAAGTTAAACACAACTACAACACAGTTGTTATTGTTTATACACAACGACTCAAATTTGCTCACACTTATTTCTAATGATGTGACCAAACAAACTGCACATAATACAAGTCAGTTCAGAGTCCCAAAATTTACTCAAAATGTTGCACTGAATGTTGATACCTACAATGGATGGAAACAATATAAGAGGAAGAGAAGGAAGAGGATGAGTAAGAGGTGGTGAACGAGGAAGAGGACGAGGAAGAGCAGGTGTGGAGAATGTTGTTGAGGCTGGATCTGCTTGAGGGACATTCAGTACTATATAATATTCAGTACAATACTTGCATACAATTTATTCACCTTACTAAGTTGTCATTACTATACTTTTTTACGTAATTGCAACATTTGTTTACTTTGTTACAATATACTTTTTTTCTGTAACTGCATGGTTTGAATTCTGTGCTCTCCATTTTTTTATGTAGTGTCTAATGAATGATCTGTAGTGTTTATAATTTTGACTCGCTGTGTATATGATTGTAAGAATCAGAATCAGTTTACACACAAACAAGGAATTTGTCTTGATGACAAAAGCTTCCAGTGCAGAAGAAAATACAGACTGACTTGCAGACATACATATGAATTACACAATAAAAATAAAACATAACATACTAATAATATTATAAAGAAAACAAAATTTAAATCAGGTAACAAGTTGGGGGGCACGTGCCCCCAAATTCAGTATAAATCTGTCTTCAGATCAACAACAAGGGGGGCACGTGCCCCCTCAGATTTTTCCTCCCTGATAATTTTTTTGTCACAACTTTATTCCTATTATGCTCCATAATATACCAGAGCCTATAACGACTCAAATGTATTCTTCTGGATGTGTAATAAATCGGTCAGCATCAGCCCGCCACTTTTTCCTAATATGGTGTCTGTGTATATCAAATCTAGAGCGCTACGAATCTTTGCTGTGTATGTTCAAGCAACTCACTCGTCTCGCACGTTGAGCTGGCAATGTTTTACAGATGGTCTTGAAGTGGTAAGTGGGCAAAGCAACAAATCGGCATTGAATTAGTTATCGGATGATATTAAAAGGTAGTGGGATTATTTGTGGTTGACCTGGAAATTTTAACTTGATCAAAAAGTTATGGATTTGATATTAGCTGCAAATTCAGAGCATTAACTTAAGTTGTGTCAGTGTAACGTTATCGATAGCTAGCCTAGTCTAACCGTAATCTAGTTGGCTAACGTTACTGCCATACAAAGCCATAGTAACGTTATCTGATCGGTTTTGAAACATCTGTTCTGTTTTGTCTTGTGTCTCCAGCTGGTTCAATTGTTTTCAGTTTCATAGAAACGAGGGTGTTAAATTTGTTGTAGGCTAACTGCAAAATCCAACCTAACGTTATCAAGGCATCGACTTGATGTTTCTCCCATAGACTGTTATTCACGGTTCTTCACGGATCAGGCAGCTAATTCAAATGCAGTGAAAAAAGATAGGCTACCCGTTCGAAAGCTACAGCATAGTTAGGGTTAGTAATGTTACATATTACATTTGATTTGATTACTTTTTTACATTTCTGTCAAATATTAACCATTTTCAAATAAACGGGGTAGTGTTGATTGAAATCTGTCAAACTTCTTTCAAAGTCCTTCATCACATATTACAGTTTTTGCCCGTTGCTTGAACACATTTTGCAAAACTTCGTTCATTGTGCCAAAACTCTACACACAAGTAAACATGACACAACACTGGGAAATATACCATTCACATCTGTGTCAAATTGAAACTCTACTATCAAAACCTAACATTCCTTTGTCAAAATGTAACTCTGATGACAAAATGACACATACTTGCATCATATGCATACACTTTCAGATCAGGGGGAATCGCATGCAATGTCTTCTCCCGCTAGGCACCGGGGAAAATATCCCCTTGCATGTCGAAACCATCCATGGATTGCTGTCACCTGAATGTCGCCGCAGGCCTGTTCCATTGCCTGCAGAAGAGGCATGCGGGCATGTGGTTGGCGGTCATATACACGCCATCTCCAAGCCGAAAATAATTCCTCTATAGGGTTTAAAAATGGTTATACTGTAAGTAATCATGGCAGGGGCGTAGCACAAGATCCCGGGCCCTATGTATAGGCAGTCCTGATGGGCCCCCATGTTCCAAATAAAATATATTCCAGACTTTTCAAGGGCCCTCTCTCCCCTTGGGGCCCTGGTAATCAGTACTGGTTTTACCCCCAGTCCGACACCCCTGAATCATGGTATGTTTCACAAAAACTGTACACGTGATGTGGTAATGTGATATACTGTAGTACAGTGCTGTAAATACCATCTGAGTAGAGTAGAAGGTAGAGAGGTGAAGACATACCTGTTTTCTAGTCGGAATGTTCTTACAGTTTTTGCCCGTTGCTTGAACACTATAGACCCATGCTTAGACTAAAGTAACACAACTTGAAGCTTTTGTTACCATACCTCAAACACATGTACCCATACCTTAAACAAAAGCACTGCTTTGCACTCTAGTTGCAGTTCTGCAACACACTTACTCCTTTATGCAACACACTTGGTCCTGCATACTACACTCTATTTCATACATAAGACACTTCGTTCAAAAATGAAATCTCAGGGTGCCATTTGGAAAACACATGTATCCAAAATACAAAACACATCGGGTAATTGCAACCACTCAAATACACACCTGAAGGCACTTACTTGCAAAACTGAACACCAATCAGCCAGCTACAAAAAGTTAGTTTTTTTGTTACAGAGAATCTTGGCCATGGATGGAGCTGCACAGCCTCATGAATTCATTTTCATTGATGAAGCTGGATTCGACCTGAGCAAAACAAGACGACGGGGTCATAATGTAACTGGCCAAAGGGCAATTGTGCACGTCCCGGGGCAGCGCAGGGGAAATATCACATTGTGTGCCGCCGTAAGCCTTCGATGGCTTCTGCATCATCATGCAAAACTAGGTCCATACAATAGCCAACATATACTAACATTTCTAGATGCTCTCCATAATATAGTTGTACAGACCAGATCAGCCCAGGTTTGTAGTGGTATGGGATAATGTCAGTTTCCATCGGGCTGCTCTGGTCCAGGCCTGGTTCACCAACCACAATCAATTTGAAGTGGTATACTTGCCCCCTTACTCACCATTTTTAAACCCTATATAGGAATTATTTTCGGCTTGGAGATGGCGCGTATATGACCGCCAACCACATGCCCACATGCCTCTTCTGCAGGCAATGGAACAGGCCTGCGGCGACATTCAGGTGACAGCAATCCATGGATGGTTTCGACATGCAAGGGGATATTTTCCCCGGTGCTTAGCGGGAGAAGACATTGCTTGCGATGTCGATGAGGTCCTGTGGCCAGACCCCAGCAGACGGCGGGATCCATGAGCCCACGTATGCACAATTGCCATGATTTTCTGTGTTTACAGTATTGTGTTTTTTTTTTTTTTTTTTTTTTTGCTTTATCTGAATTCATGTTACTGCAATGTACAGTGCTGCAATGTACAATATTGAGTAGGCCTATTTGCTTTTTTGGTTGTTTGAAAATGTGCCTCCTGAAAATATGCCTTCTGAATAAACAGTGAAAATCAAAGACTGCAGTGTTTTATATAAAGTAGACTAGTGTGTTCCCCCTGATCTGAAAGTGTATGCATATGATGCAAGTATGTGTCATTTTGTCATCAGAGTTACAGTTTGACAAAGGAATGTTAGGTTTTGATAGCAGAGTTTAGGTTTTGATAGTAGAGTTTCAATTTGACACAGATGTGAATGGTATATTTCCCAGTGTTGTGTCATGTTTACTTGTGTGTAGAGTTTTGGCACAATGAGCGAAGTTTTGCAAAATGTGTTCAAGCAACGGGCAAAAACTGTATTACAGATGCCACTGTGAAGCGGCTTAGATGTGGGTGGACTCTCTGCCCAGCTTCCCTCATAGTCAGGCCATGGTTGATGACATGGTCCACCAAAGTTGCTCTTATATCATCAGAAATAGGGGTCCGTGCATGGCCTCTTCGACCTTGACCTTGACCTTGTCCTCGTCCTCGTCCTCGTCGTCCTCCTCCTCCTCTTCCTCCTCCTTTTTGTAGCTGGCTGATTGGTGTTCAGTTTTGCAAGTAAGTGCCTTCAGGTGTGTATTTGAGTGGTTGCAATTACCCGATGTGTTTTGTATTTTGGATACATGTGTTTTCCAAATGGCACCCTGAGATTTCATTTTTGAACGAAGTGTCTTATGTATGAAATAGAGTGTAGTATGCAGGACCAAGTGTGTTGTATAAAGGAGTAAGTGTGTTGCAGAATTGCAACTAGAGTGCAAAGCAGCGCTTTTGTTTAAGGTATGGGTACATGTGTTGGAGGTATGGTAACAAAAGCTTCAAGTTGTGTTACTTTAGTCTAAGCATGGGTCTATAGTGTTCAAGCAACGGGCAAAAACTGTAATATTAAAATAATTTAATTTCAGAGCACCACAAAGTCAGACCTCAGCACCTTTATGTACCTTTAATGTAAGATCGATTTTAGGTCACATACCAATTTAAAATCATAACATAAAAACTGCAATGGTACTGTTTTTAAAAACATGTGTAGTAGGCCTAAGTGTACAGTAAGTGTGTGTGTAAAAATGCTTTAATGAAGTAGACTTCAAAAGCTTTTGAATTTGAGCTTACAGTTCTTTCATCAACCTGTCTTTTACATAAACTTACAAAATAGATACTTTAACTTAGTCCTCAGATAGAGGAGGGTTGCTGCTAGCTCCGTTAAGGTATTTCTGTCCCTCCCAAACTGCATTGAAATGGTATGTTTAGCAGCCAGAATGAAAAAAAAATCAGGGGGAGAAACCCCCTGACCCCTCCTAACATGATCCAAATCACCCGTCAGAAAACAATTGCACTCTCAGATTGTGCCCCCCCAGAATTTTGGCTTGCATGACGCCCCTGCACCTGACCTGTGAACTCATTACATCAGTATTACTGCACCACTGCGCCTAAATATTAAAATAAATCATTTTTATGGACTAACTGTTTTAGAAAAGCTATACGTGTAAAGCCGTGGTTTACTTCTGTTCTTAATGCACTGTTAGGCACGGCTTCACGGGCTAATTCCAATTGCTTTAAAACACTGGAATAATTTAGAAAATGTTGAATTAAAGATGCAGATTATAGTTTGATGTTTATAAATTTTTATTTTTATTTTATTTATTTTTTATCATGTAAGATCTACATGTGTTAAATATTCATGCAAAATCTTTAAATAAAAAAAATGAAATAGAAAATTTAGAGTTAGCTGTATTGTGGTCAGAAAGATTTTCGATTTAAAAATATTTTTCTCAAGATAAATTTCTTTGTGAAGAATCTGTCACTCAACAGCTCTTCTGTTCTCTCAACAGGTTGAAGGTGCTGCTGATTTCTTTATCAGTTATAGCGGTCAGTATCATTTTTATTTAAAAGTCATATATCAATAATTTTATTTATTTTATTACAGTTTTTCTCGATTGCTTAAACACATTTCTTGAAACTATGCCTCATATTCTCAAAACAGTAAACACAAATCCATAACGTCTCACCCAATTCCCCAAACATCCTATTTTCAGGTCAAAATGAAGCTCTACACTCAAAACCATTCACTCTTGCTGAAAAACCCAACTTTGCCCTCACACTGGACACACAAGCCCTCATAATCACACACACTACAACATAGTCTAACACACTGGTGCAATAAATTCAAAACAACATTTCCAAAACTGGTAAGTTATGTTACTTGTGGTTCCCCGCCTCACAAACCTTTTCACATGATGAACACAAAAGACACAACCAATGGATACACTGCCACATTTTTATTCATTCATGTACTACACAGTACAACACACACACACACACAAAAAATTATATATTTTTTTACTCTCTCCTCTAATTTTTTTTACTTATTTATTTACTTACTTACAGTAAGATGTGTGTGACCATCATATGACAGTAAAAGAGCACACACAAAACCTTATTCTATGTGGAATTGTATTGGAATGGTAAAGAGTGTTAGTAGGTGACAGGAGGGCCTCGATCCACTCAAGGAGACAATATGATGAACACGTCTAAGAATGTTCCACGTATGGTTGAAATACCATCATTTGCCTAGAAAGATAACATTCTGGGAGTCAAGACTATAAAGGATGAAGGATGGCCAACCTTCAATGTCACACTCTGTGCCACTCTGTGTGACTGTACGACTGCTGGCCTTTTCTTGCAAGAAAATACACCTCATCAAAAACTATTGGAAATGTTTGTCTTTTATTCAGTGATAGAATTGTGTTTGCCACCACACCTCCCTGAAGGTTCTCAAGGCGACAGTAAAGCGACTCAAATTTGGCCTTACTCGTAGCCCAGCCTCCCTCATAGTCATACCATTGACAAAGACATGGGCAACTAGAGTGGCTTGAATTTCATCTGAGACTGCTTGTCTTCTTGTCCTTCGTCGTCGTCCTCCTCCTCCTCCTCCTCATTATCCCTCCTCGATCTCTTCCTTCATGTCTTTCTGGATCCATTGTTCCAAAACTCAATAAACTGATTTGGGCCCTTTTATATATCTATTGAAGGATCTGATTGATGTGTGTTAAATTTTGACTCTTAGTGTTTCCACCTGGGTAATTGTGTGCTAACTGAGCTGAAGCTGTGCTGACTTGAGTGAACAATATTGAGTGCTAGTGCTTTATACATGACAACATGGTGTAGGCAATGAGAAATGAAGGGATTTGTGTGTAGAGTTTTGCAGTGACAGTTCAACAAATTTGACTCATGTGTCAAAACAGGGAATTGTGTTTATAGTTTAGTGAAATGGGTGTGCTTTTTGATAAATGGCATTATGGTTTTGAAATTTTAGTTCAAAAGCCTGGTTATAGTGTTTAAGCAATCGAGAAAAACTGTAACATAAATTATAATACTCAGAAACACCACATTTATTTTTCATGTCGGGGATTTATATTGAATTAATCTATGTTTGCAGAAAGTGGAAGGAGGTGTGGACGAGAGGCGATAAGAAAATGAATGATCGAGTGATTGTGGAGAGAGGAACCTGACCATTAGTAATTTTGCAGTCACTGACACTGGAACATACAGAGTTCTGGACTCTAATAATGAAACCTTGATCACAGTCTCAGTCACAGGTGAGAGAAGATCAGTGGATGAGGAGAAATATTTGAGCTGATTTTACAGCTGAGGTTTATTCATCATGATTTGAACAGCAAATGTGAAACTGTGAGTAACCTTTGAAATCATCTACAGAATCTGGTACAGGATCAGACTCAAAGATGACAGATGTTGATCACAAATGAATAATACTGAACGAAATAGTAAGTAAAACAGGAGAGACATTGAGAGCTTTACAAAATCTTTAAGCAGTGAGTTTAAAAAATATATATATATTTTTAAACTGTGTTCTCTTCCCTCCTTCCTTTTTTCAGCTGTAGAGCCTTGGATTACTGGACTGTGTGTGTGGAGCTCTGGTTCTGGCTCTGGTTCTGGCTGTGGCTGGGATTATATTTGCTGTCAAGAAATACCAACGTCAGCACAGAAACACTGATCATGATGATGACTACCAGGATGTGCCAACGCAAGACACCGTACAGTAATCCAGAACATCTAGTGATGACACTGGTAAGTTGTAATCTGTCTTCAGATCAACAGATCTACAGAGGATTCTGTCAACATACTTTTGCAGCTAGAGGTCTGTGATATAGTATATCATTTAAGATAATATTGTAATTGTTGTTTTAATGATATGCAAGCTGAAATTGAGTATGACACTCACTTTGCAAAAACAAGGCTTGATAGTGCACACGTTCACTGTGTGATATAGACTAGTAGAATACAGTAAAATTGACCCTGAATTCAATATATGGGGCGAAAATGCTCCTCTATGAGTTTTAGTCTCATATATTTATATCATATATTATAGTTAAGCAACATCCCATGTTCTTCCTGAATATCAGCATGATTGTAACTGTGAATCTGATTTTATAAAGTAGTTACAGTTTTTTACAATCGCTATGACAGATTTTTCAATACATTTAACAAGTTTCCTAAACTCTTAACGCACCAACACACCTAAAACACACAATTGGCAAAACAGTTAATTTCATGCTCAAAATCACACATTATAAACTAAACTGCAAAACTAATTTTCAAAATACAATAATACACTAACACAATACACCATGTCTACCAAAACATTAACACATGTTCTCTTCCACCAGGAACATTTAGTCAATCATAGCACAATGTCATAAAAAACACTAACATCAGATGGAATTACAGAAACTGCATTATTTTATATGTGTCAGGTCTGCCCTTATACAACAGACATATTATTCTATAGGTATATTATACTATATCTATTATATCTATAGATAATGTATTGATCATAGATTGTGTTTTGCACTGCAGTTTCTTTTGAAGTCTCTACATTTTTGTTTTGTTTGTAATGTAAATGCATTTTGTTGTTGTTTTTTTGCAGCAGAAATTCAATACAACAAAATAAATGCCCCTTCTTAGAGTAGCTTTATAGAATGTATGGTTTATGAAAAAAAGAAGACAGAGACAGAATTACTGCTGTAACGGCTTTATTTGCAACAGGACATTTTTGCAAGATAACAAAAATATGCATATAGCTGCCATTTACAGTATTACTGTATGTGAAAATACAAAATATACAAACAGAAAAGGTCATCTTCTAATCTGCCCAGTCTTCTGCATTTGTCCACATGTTCTCATCCACATCACACCTGATATCTTCCCTGGCAAGGCATCTTGGGAATAATCTTTTACAGTAACATGCCTTATCCTGGTAGTGTTCAGCTGTGATGTCTTGGTATGCAGCATCTTTTGCATACAGGAGGGACATTTGGTCCTGTGGACTATATGGTCAAAAACCTTTCATCTCCAGGCTGAGAAAACTCCTCAATGGGGTTGAGGAAAGGGAAGTAAGGGGAAAATGGTCATCATCCTCTGATGGGCGTCAAACCAGGCTGTGACTGCACGGGAATGGTGGAATGCCACATTGTCCCATATTTGCATAACTTCAATCAGCTGTTTCTCTCTAGCAATGGAATAATGTGAAAATACAAAATATGCGAACAGAAAAAGCACCAGAAGAAAAAAAAAAGATCTTCTAATTATTTGCATAATTCAATCAGCTGTTTCTCAGTAAGAATAGAATAAAATACAGGAGATATATCTGTGTTTCAGTTCACAATATAAGCAGCGGTTCACCTTGACTTTAGCCTGTAAGGTTAGGTTTAGAACATGGTGTTATCTGTTCTGACACACAGTGTTAAAGCATTGGTAAATTTGGCAGTAAAAATCCATTGTTTTGGTCTTGTTTGATCTTGTGTGTAAAAGAAGTTCAAGCATTTTAAATTTGTGTTAATTGTATGCATTTTGTGTTAAAGCAACAATAAATGTGTTAATAGTATAGCTTACACAGGCGGATGTAGTGCTAACTGTGTTAAGAGTTTTGGAAAATTGTTAAATGTATTGAAAAATCTGTCATAGCAATCGTAAAAAACTGTAAATGAAAAAGGAGTTAAAGGGGTGGTATAATGCCCTTTTCACAAGATTTAAAATAAGTCTCTGATGTCCCCAGAGTGTGTGTGTGAAGTTTTAGCTCAAAATACCCCACAGATATTTTTATATGGCATGTTAAAGTTGTCACTTTTTGAGGGTGAGCAAAAACATTTTTTTTTTTTTGTGTGTGTCTGTCCCTTTAAATGCCAATGAGCTGCTGCTCCCTGCACAGGGGGCGGGTCTTCAAGAGTTTCCTTTTACGTTTCACACACACACACACACACACACACACACACACACACACACACACACACACACACACACACACACACACACACACACACACACACACAGATATGCACTGAAAATGTGTCACTTACTTCGTTTCCTGAATTAATAAACGAATGAATGACTCAAATGTAAGAATTTAACAAAAGATATGCATACATCTAGAAAAATTCCCATATAAAAGTATAAATGCCTCTGGAAGTATATGTAAGGTGGCAAATATTGCACTTAATGAAAAAGTTAATTTCCATCACTGTGAACTAAACACTGAACATAATATAATATGAAAAGCTTTGGGAGTCAGACAGGCTGAAACCAGCACAAAAACACACTCAGCAATATACTGTTTTTGTTTTATCAACAAAATGTGTCTAATTGTGAATGACTGGCGGAGTAAAATGTATTTATATTAATGTATATTCGTGACAAAGGAAAAGCCAACATAAAGTGTGTCAGTGAGGTGTTGCCCCAACATATTCTGCCTAAACAGCTGCCATTAGTGTTCAGTTGGGTGGACATCAAGCAACATATCTATAGTTTATAAATGAACAGCATTTTTCATACTCATCAAACCATTCAGCTGTCAACAGTTTGTATAATGTAATCAGATTTGTTTCTTTCCCATATTATATCTCGCTGCTGTTCCCTTTGACTGTTTACTATGGGATTTTCAGGTACTATTCTTTGTAAAGCTGTATTAAAAATATGTATTGAGAAAACACTACCATTAAAAACTCGCTCCTTTATAAATGTCTTAACCACTTTTGATGACGTAATATTTGGATTTTGGATACAATATTTGGATTATATTGTATATGTTGTTGTATATATATTAATTTAATTAATTAAATATGGAATTTGATCATATGTAGTTTTGTTTTTGTCATTTAGCTTACTAATCTAAGAGCAGCACAATGGTTGTTGGACTTTTGGCTCTTATTGTTCATTACTGTGTCAAATAGATAAAAATATCCGTCCTCATCGCCTGAGTGTGACTGTGAAGGTTTAGATCATCAAATATGTGCAAATATGACTGTCTTGTGAGGTCAGCAATTGCTGTTTTTGTACTGTTTGCCACTGCAGTGAAGGAATATTGCGAATCAAGCTCTATTGAATCTTTATTGTAGAGCTCATTGAATATGTGTGAAACTCTATACAGCCGACCAGCACAACAGAAATCCCTCTCGATATATTTATATATGAGAATTAACCATGAGACAATCATTCCAGAATATGACAATGCTTCCAGTATCTGGTGTGTGTGTGTGTGTGTGTGTGTGTGTGTGTGTGTGTGTGTGTGTGTGTGTGTGTGTGTGTGTGTGTGTGTGTGTGTGTGTTAAAAACCAATGCCCAGTATTGAGAGGAGCAAGACAAAAATGCATGCGTCAGACTGACGGCTATTGTGATTATCCAGACATAAATGTATTTCTTGTAAAAAAAACAATATATCTGGTTTGAAAGATTTAAGATGAGAGAAGCTTTAGGGGCCCTATTTTTAAGGATCTAAGTGCATGCATGGTTTAAAGCGCACGGCGCGAGTGCACTTAGTATATGTCCAAATCAGGGCCGGAGTGGTTGCCTGGTTGACACCAGACTCTTCTCAGTCGTAACTGAGAGTGGGTTTGGGCAGAGCCCATCTACGGAGAGCCTGGCCACTCCCTATTAAAGGGACACCAGACAAGCCTGAGTGCTTTTTCTCTACGAAGCCCCCCCTAGTGTCTGGTAGCATATGCTTTCAAACACACTGTGGTAAAAACTAACTGTTGTCCCTCCCCCCCCCTCGCCACGAGCAACCCAGCTGAGCAGAGGAACCAGCTATTTCAAAACCAGTTATGTCTACCGAGGTAAGTAAAGTAATATTTTTTTTCCAAGAGATGGCGAGTTTTTTTTATTTTTTTATTGTGTTGTCATGCATACTAATATTTTTACCGGGAACGAACGATATGAATGAGGCGAACTACTGCTTTTGTGTATTTTTTTGGGGAGAGTGGGCATGAGCATTTTGTCTAAAGTTATATTAGCAAGGTCTATAAGTTAATCTGGTAGAATGACGGTTTACCTTTGCATGTCTAAGAAAACATCAGATGTTTTTTCTAGCTCGATCATGATATGTGCAACGTGTTTATTGCCTATAAATAATGCTCATGTGCGAGCCCTCGCTCTGTCTGAAGCTCTTTTCCTTTTCTTTGCATCTTCCGTCAAGGGTTTTCGCTGCTTCTTTGCCGGCTCTGCCATTATACACATGTTTGCAACAATCGCTAGCCGGGTTTCGTTAGCCTGCCTCTGTGCTGGGGATGTTTGCCGTAAACTGATCCTGCTTCTCGCGATGTCTGAGACTTTGTGAGACTGAAGGTTGCGGGTAGGATACATCCAACTTGCAAGCGGGATATTCTTCCTACAGGCAGTATGTGCGGGTGAGATAGTCTTCATTCGCCCTGTAATGAGTCATTTAACAATATACCGACTTACAAAGATGATTAATTAACATGAAAACATTGCCTGGTGTCCCTTTAAGTCCTACTGTACTGAATTGTGGTTGTAGTTCCACCAGAGCTCCACTGGGGGCGATCGCCAGGAGTGCAGAATGAATGGGAGTCTATGGAGCTAGACGGCTAAATTTGTCTCTTTCACCCGATTGCCGTCGAGAAATCTCAGATTTGATTGTAGGTTTTGCAGGTTCAACATGGGTTATAGGTAGAAAGTTGAATGAACGAGTACTTATGTACTTATGTCCTTTTCGATTTCTTACAGGTTGAGTTGTTGTTACCCATAACACGATAGCATTCTGCTAATGAACGCTGATTGGTCAGTGTAGGACTGATTACGACCAGAGATACCGCTTGATGGCATCGTGTGTGTGTGTATTTTCGGCGTGGTCTTCCGAAGCGGGACCAGAATGTTAAGGCAGACTTTTTCGCCCAAGTTTTTTTTTTTGGTTGCTGGCACTTTTATCTGCCTATGGTTATGTATGTACTGCGAAACTTACACAGAAAATAAATTGAATTTGAGTACTTGTTGTGTTATTCTTGTATTAGGAAATACAGGATACATATGGTATAGTATTACCACTAGGGATGGGTACCGAAACCCGGTATTAAACGGGCCCCGGTGCTGAATTTTGAAAGACCGCTGGATCGTTAAGCTCGGACGTTATCGGTTCTGCTGTCGGTACTGGAGAAATTATGAAAGTACACGTGCTATTTATTATTGCTATTAAGAAATTATTATCTTGCGAATTTAATCTCGCCAGCCACTTCTATATATAATAATATTGAACCATTTGTCTGTGATGCATTTTTGCTAAAGAGAGAGAGAGTGTGTGTGTGTGTGTGTGTGTGTGTGTGTGTGTGAGAGAGAGAGAGAGAGAGCGATCTTTCACGCAAAGCCACGGCGCGCGCAACACAACAGCCCTGCTTAATGAGTGACGATGAGGACAGAACATTCAAAAGGTTACACTTTAGATCTTTGATATTAAACTAATTTTATTTTAGATTTAGATTTTGGCTTCCAATGATTATAAAAAAGAAGATATTTGAGGTGTAACCATTAAAAACTAAAGCCACATTCTCTCCAGCGCAACTTCCTTCCCTTCACAGAGCGATGCGCTGTCATTTCTCCCTAAAACCCAAAAGTAACGTCAGAATCTGCACGATCGGTGATTGTTGTAAAATGTAGTCTATACTTTTGCTAAACTGCGGGACGCGTTTGATAATAAAAGGCTATTAAAAGTACCAAAATTGACGCAATAGACGCTGTTCCAAAATGCGGCGCACGCTCTGAAACACACCGCAACGAGACAAGCAACGTATATTTTGGGCTTCGTGTGCGCATCTAAACTATCAAATACACAAATATGTCAAAATGGCCGTCTTGGAGATTCACTTAAACAGTTTATTCACTTAAATACAGTTTATGTCTTAAATCGGCGTAAATAGTTCGGAGAAAATATGAGGCTTAATAATGATTAGATCTGCATTTGGTCTTAAAGAGGCAGCAGTCTAATAATCCTGCTGACGATTGCTCCATTAATGTGAATCAAACAACAAAAGGCAAAGAGAAAAAAAGTCACAGCTCTTGAATGATATAAGCTTTAATCTATCTATGATAAACTATGCAGTGTTATTTTACATCTGACTTTATTAGATGTCTTTTTAACCCATATTACTCCTGAACAGTAATGTCAATGGACATTACTGAAATTAAAGGGTATACACTGGGTATATAATTTGTATATTTGTTTTATTGTATACTTTTTTGTTTGACCATGTGTTTGTACTTTGTTTTTGGCGTCCTGTCTGTCTATAAAACACAAAAGCCAGCACCCTTCTGCATAACATACATGTTTTATTTGTTTTGTTAAAGCATTGCTTTTTCTTTTGCTATATTTTACATTTCAAAATATAAAGCAATATTAATTATGTTCTAAATAATTTTTTCCCCTTTTTTTAATATAACAAAAAGAACCGATAAGAATACCGTTAAAGTACCGGATCGATAAGGAGTATCGGTAAGAGTAGTAATACCGTTAAAACCTTAACGATACCCATCCCTAATTACCACCTTAAAAAAAAACACAACAACCAATGTCCCGCTCAATAGTGCTAAATATCAATAAAAATTGAAAAAGGAGAAAAATGCCTCGCAGGTGTGCAATGATAAATTGTTCTAATAGTGGGCAAAGGGTTGTCCTATTTCTCGAGAGAAAAGAAAGTGCAGGTTTGAAGGATTGCCGTAAGCAGTATCTCTGGTCGTACGATGTGTATGACTTCATTGACATTTTAAAATACTTTTTAAAGCAAATAAGTGTCTCTAAAAAATCTAACACCCAGCAATGTGTCTTTTCTTTGCATCTCCTTTCGAATACAACATTCAAATTACTAGACACAAAGAGGGCTATAGCGCCATAGACCTCCATTCGTTCTGCACTCGTCCTGTGACGAGTGTTCCGTAGCTTGCCGTGCTACTGTGCCTACGCTCGAGTCGACGCTGCTGACTAAACATTCTGACTAAAAATGGCTTTCAGCTATCTCAGGGATATCTCTTTTTTAAAAATGCAACAAACACATGCACTCTTCTGAAAGTTTAAAGGAACACTCCACCGTTTTTTGAAATAGGGCTTATTCACCGTCTTTCCTACATTTAGATAGGTGGGCAAATGCATTTTTGTCTCAGTGCATGCATTGTTTTAGTTTGGCAGCGCCGCCGATAGCTTAGCTTAGCACAACGAATGGAATCCTTTGTTGCCAGCTAGCATGTCATGAGAAAAAGTGATAAAAAAAATAAATAAAAAAAAACTTGCCTGCGTATTCACAACAAGTACAAATAGCGATGCAGATTAAAACTAGGCGATTAAGATTAAGACTTGGGACTATATTGGGGGAAGCACTGCTACTTGGGAGCAGAGATATCACAGTGTTTGGTGTTTTATGCCCCTAACGGCGCCTTCCAGGCAGCGAGGGGATGGGTAGGTTTAAAGGGTCATGAAACCCTGAACCAAATTTTCTGAGATTTTAACAGAGGTATGTGTGTTGAACACCATTGAAGAGAATGTTAGCATCTGTTAGATTTAATAGTAGGGGGAAAATGGTTAAATTTTTGTTTTTTTCCGCTATTTTCATCTTCCGGGTTTAAAATCTTCATCGTGTCCACGTCACAGGCTGTGACGTGGCAGAGCACTATAGTACTTTGATGACTCATCGGTGTCTCATAATTATTCATGACTGAGTTTTCTTATCCAATGAGAAGACACTTTCTCTTAATTATTCATGACACCACGTGGAACTTTCCAATAACAGACATGTCAAACTGTGATATCGCGTAGTAGATGAGAGGCAATGATGGGACGTGCGTTTGTTTTCGTGGTGCAAAAGTTCCAGTGCATCTTTCCCCGCGATGCTGCCAGGGCTAGACTCTGGCTGCGGGCGGTTGGTTGGCCATCAACCACGGACACATCTAAACTATGTGTGTGTGTAGCAACCATTCAACGGGAGAATGGTGGACTTCAGCCTTGTACATCAATGCAGGATTCGTCTTGCGAGTGATGCGGTCGCGAGGACTTTTCTATCGCTTCAGAGGTGTGTGTGTGTCTGTGTGTGTGTGTGTCTAAAATGTAACCCTGACCGTTTTACTTGCCTTTTGTTAAATAACCACTCGTTATTAAAATGTAGATATTTCGATAATACCTCAATTGTATGGAACATATGCTTAATTTGTGCAAATTTCTATGTCACTGTCCATCTTTATTGTGTGGGATTTTCAAATATATGCATTTATAGTGTGTATAGAAACAAATATATATTTTATAATGACATAATTATACATATGCATGTACATTTATGTGTTTTAAATAGAATTATGATGACTGTAGGCTAATATATGTAGCAGGGCATTCAGTTACTTTTGAAAGGACAAAAATAAGGTGTCAGTGTATTTCATTTGACTTTAACTTTGTCAGCTATAAAAAATAAAAAATAAAAAATCTAGCATTTCCTCATGTTTTACCACAGATTTTTAGTGACAGTCGATATGCATGGGCCACTGGCGATGACAGTTCCCCCCTCCCCTCTCCTCTCCCCTGCCGTGCCATACCACACCCACTCCCCTCCCTTCTTCTCACAGCCACCACGCCCATTTAAGTTGCATTTTTCAAAAAGATTGTGAGCTAGACTTGAGCTGAAAGAGGGGGGTTTCATGACCCTTTAAGGTTGAGGGTAGGGTTAGCTGCCTCTAAGGAGCCATTGGGGGCTTAAAACACCATCGAGCAGATATCACACAACACCTGAAATCCCCCAACTTCCATCAACACACCAGCGTGAATAGTAGTCGGCTATTTTTCCTACAGTAGACATAGTGAATGGCAAAGAACATGGGGTATTTTGTGAGAGACGAGGAGGGTGACTTCTCAGACAGTCAAGATCCAGAACCACACCTCTATGAACCAGAGTTTTCAGAAGAGGAGCTGCATGTTTTGGAAATAGAACGACAGGAGGAGTAGGTTGTGATCACTCAACAGCCTGAGGACGTGAGGATGAGAGCCAACACAAACTGGTGGTGTGAGTGTGATATCTCTGCACCCAAGTAGCAGTGCTTCGCCTGTGCTTCACCCCAATATAGTCCCGTCAATATCTGCCTTGGAAATCGCCTAGTCTTAATCTGCATCACTATTTGTACTCATTGTGAATACACAGGCCACAAGAAGTAATTCTTTTTTTTTTTTTTTTTTTTACTCATGACATGCTAGCTGGCAACAAAGGATTCCATTCATTATGCTAAGCTAAGCTAGCAGTGGCGCTTCCAAACTAAAACAATGCATGCACTGAGACAAAAATGCGTTTGCCCACCTATCTAAATGTAGGAAAGACGGTGAATAAGCCCTATTTCAAAAAACGGTGGAGTGTTTCTTTAACCATAACGCTTACACATTACATGTTAACATGACACTGGTGCCTGTATAAAGTTATACACTCATGTTACATTATATAAATCAGGAAGAGTTTTTTAATTAGAGTGATTTTAATGTAATATGATCAAAATTATTAAAGCAACACTAAAGAATTTTTCCTCTTCGGTCCCCCTACAGGTTGGAAGCGAAATTGTCCATTACCACTGTCGTAAATAATTTGCATACTAATTTCACTGTTACACGCACACTCGCTGTTTATCCAGCTCCGGCTTTGGAATGAACGATGTCCACAGACAAGGTAGATTATGTTGCATAATTTTATGA
The DNA here is from genome assembly GCA_021554675.1 of Leuciscus idus. Lineage (NCBI taxonomy): Eukaryota > Metazoa > Chordata > Actinopteri > Cypriniformes > Leuciscidae > Leuciscus > Leuciscus idus. The sequence goes on along the minus strand of CM038628.1, from coordinate 40,927,845 downwards.
AAGAATGATGTATTGCGACATCAGAAATGAAGAAAAACTAAATAATGACTATTGTAACGCTTGCCGTAAAACAAGTCAAATTTGTAGTTTCTTATGTCTCATTCGAACTACAGAAATGCGACCCAGTTTGGCAAACTTGAAAAGTGCGGTTATAGCAGATATAGGGCTGCAAAGCGAATGCAGAAGTGCCTTTCACCCTGTTACGAGTTAATGAATCACTGAAACGATTTTGGAAACATTATTTTAAGGGAAAAAATTATCTTTAGTGTAGCTTTAAGTAATAAAAAGTATGTAAGCTGTTCATAAAGCTTCACTGAATGACACCTGGAAAATGTATGATTTTGTAAGCTAAGGAAACTTTAATCCTTAGTTTGTTCAACACCTTTACGAGCGACAGACACAATGGAGACAGTCATTTTCTTCTGTGTATTTTTTTGTTGGATTATGCAAATCACATACAATGGTAAATATATTATATTTCAAGCATTCAAGAAATTTAACATATCAATCTCAAATACAATAGCTATTAACATAGTCTAAAAGGATCTGTGTGTTTATCAATGTCTCTCCAGATTTGTCGGCAGGAGGATCTTCTGATGTGAGAGTTCGGATGGGAGAAGACATCATTCTGAATTGCAGCATGAGAAACAGATATGAAGTCGCCTGGTATCATCTCGGATCTGAAGAGTTCGTTCTGCTGATTTCTGCTGAGAAGGACGAAACCTGGAGAAAACTTCTGATCAACTACAATCCAAACAGCAATCGTGTGAATATTACAGCAGACAGTTGGGTCACCAGAGTCTCTTTAACTATTTCTGGAGTAACAGAATCAGATTCAGGACTTTATTTCTGTGGAACAAAGTCTGACGCTCCAGAGATGCACTTCGACAAACCCATCAGACTGGAGATTGAAGGTAACAGATTTCAGTTTTTCTCATTATATCTTCACAAACGTATCAGTGTATTGGCTGTTTGAGAGAAATGCATGGGTGGGAAAAATGCAGATGTTTGCTAAATAGATTTTATACACTTGTCTTTTTTTTTTTTTTTTTTTTTTTTTTTTTTGCATATCAGATTATATTTACAGATCACAAACATACACTATCAATTCAAAGTTTGGACACACAAACTGTCATTATGCATTGTTTATATTGCATAAAGCACAACTTAAAAACAGTAAAAGCTAATTTTTAATCCACTCTCCCATTTAAAACTAACAACTAAACAATGTTTTTTTATGTGTGTGTTAAACTGATCATATACTGTATTACAGGACTTTTTTTAACAGAAGAGCCAAAAGCAGATGTTGAAATCTCAGGTATAACATTGGTTGTTATCTTGATTGTTTAATTAATGGAAACCCACCACTAAATCTGTCTATGAGTTAAAACTGTCTGGTTGTATGAATGTGAGTAACTCTTGTGTCTCTGTAGACGAGGTGACGGTGACGGAGCGTGTGTTGATGTTCGGTGGTGTTGGACTGGCTGTGTTTGTGTTTTTTCTGACTACATTCATCGCAGGAGGAATCATTTACCATTGTGGACAGCAGAAAGGATGGAGAGCAGCAAAACAAGAAGCTCTGATCAGCTAAATGACACATTTGTGAGCTTTATTTTACAATCTAACTCAATATAACCCAGCGCATTGCATTGCTGTAAGTTTACCACAAATTAAAAATACACAACTGTGTCTCAGATGCTTTTCCTGTTGGTCTGATCTACTTTCATTTCAGAGAAACTGAGATATTGTGGTAAATGGTGTCCTCAGCACCAGAGAAACATGATCAGTCTTAAATGATTGAGGTGACCCGTATTCAATTGAGGAGCATTAATATGTATGTATAAGCTGTTTTCAAGAGAAAATATAAATGTTAATCTCTTCTCTGGCACATAAATATTGATTTAATAAAAATTTAAACAGGTCTTCTATGTTAAATATATTGATATTTACATCAATTTACATAATATTCATTGCTTTGTTAAATCACATGATGCTTCAAATTCCTCCTTCCTGCTTTCAGCACCAATGTAGCAATATTATATAGCAATACTCAAAGTTCAGGGAAGAGGGAGGCGGGAACCGGTGAACGATCCTTAAAATATTAATATCGTAATAAACACTATACAAAACGAAATGACTGCCTCATATAAACATAATAAAACACAAATGTCCCAGGCCTGGTCCTCTCTCATCCTACACTGTTGTCACTCTTACTTTTATCCTTCCGGAGCCCCTCCGTAGGACTCGAGACACTCATGAACACTTACGCCACCGGCCTCGCTCCGTTCCCACGGCTCTCGGCCCCGCGCTGCTTTCCACACGTTAGTCACTGAACATCATTTAGTAATATATTAATCTTCTGACAGCTCAATCTGCTTTAAAATAATAACAAGTAAAGAAAAAAAATGTCCAATAAGACTCCTCATTAGAAGGATGCACCAAACTCCTATGATGCATCCCAGTTTGCATACTAAGCCATTTTGTATAGTGTAAATAGTGTGTTCACATTGAAAATTCGACAAGAAAAAGTGCACTTACTTTGTGCATGAGGCACTTAATTAACTCAACTACTGGATGACAAAATAACCTTTTAAACCTCATACTAGATGGTTGAGTACATAATACACATACACAAATACAAAGAAATCTTCCCACATTACTCCCATTTTACGCAGACTTCATTGGCTACCCATTCGATTTCATATTCAATACAAGATACTCCTCATCAAATTCAAAGCACTCCATGGTCTTGGAGTGGCTATATAAAATAAACATATTATTATTATAATGAATATTGTATAGTGCGTAATATGGGACACAACTAGTTAGAAGGTCTAACCAAACCCTAACGTAATCTCTATCCCTAATCCTAATAAAGTTAGATCCACAGGTGGAGCTAAACTAGGCCAAGATCCTCCAGTTTGACATATCTGACTGCAGTGAGCACCACCTGTGTCTCTGTTCACCTGTGTGGGACACTCAATTTAGTTTTTACTTAAACCATTAGTTAACCTTGCTTAGCGTGCAGTGGTTTCAACTGATCATAAGACTCATGTAGAAGTTTTACCATGTAAGTTTTCCAGAGGTGTAAAGTCCAGGTTCAGAAAGTAAAATTCCTCTTCAGTATTTTGTTCCAATCACCTGGATTTGCTAATAAGCACAGTTTTTCAGCCAGGAGATACTAGCTAATAAGAACTAATTAGTGAAATCAGCTGGCTAAGTTCAATAAACATGGGTAGAATAAACATATGGCAGGACTTTTGCTTTCTGACCCCTGGACTTTCCACCTCTGAAGTTTTCATGCTTTTAAATATAAATTCACCCTGTGTGTTATTATAGCATAGGCTACTGTGTTTCTGTTTGTGGAAACCTGCTCTTGATGCATAAATGAGTAATTTTTTTAAAGCTGAATGTGTCCATTACTTTAATAATGATGATGGTTTTTATTAGTGGAGTTATTAAAGGGGTGGTATAATGCCATTTTCACAAGATGTAAAATAAATCTCTGATGTCCCCAGAGTGTGTGTGTGAAGTTTTAGCTCAAAATACCCCACAGATATTTTTTATATAGCATGTTAAAGTTGTCCATTTTTGAGGGTGAGCAAAAACGCATCACTTTGTCTCTGGCCCTTTAAATGCGAATGAGCTGCTGCTCCCGGCACAGAGGGCGGAGCTTCAAGAGGTTGTATATGTTACGGTATGGATCCACTTTTGCGACACAACTGAAGCATGGAGTCGCAACACCTCTTCAGGTTTACCGCCCTGGCCATGGTTTTGAGCCAGCAGCTCATGATTCACCCATACTCCATGTGCTCTACTTCTATTGGATAGTCGCGTCGCGTTCAACGGATTAATTTGCATAAAGATGGGCATCGGCCAGGTTTTTGACGCACAGCATTTTTCCAAATGCAGTGCCGCCTTCCCGGGATGCTTTGCGGGCGCTTTATGTGACGTCACCCATAGGAATAAAGTAAAGTGTGGCATGACAGAAGTGTCGCACTGACAAGTAGATCTGTACTGTTAGCAGCTCCGATTACCTCACGCAAACACACACTAAAATGACAGAAACTGTTCTGCCTTTCATGTTAAAACAGACTCAGACAAAGATGGAGAGACTCAAGAAGAAGTGACAACATGTAGAATGCAACAGGACATTTCTGAATGATTAGTTGATGAATTTATGTTGCTGATATGCAGGCCCGGGGTGGGTAATCGGGAGAATCCCCGGTGGGCCGCTTCACTTTTGGGCCGGTCGAGGATTTTTTTTCTTTCTTTTTTTCACCACATTTGTCACGTTAGTTACATTAGGCTACACACGTTCCGCATTCTGACACCACAGCGCGCAGCCTCTGCATGGGTTGTACCATGAGAGGGAGTTCTCCCCTCCCCTCCCATAGAGTTGGTTGGGTCCATAGCCCGTCTTTTCCAAAACGTTTTCTCAGGTAGGCTACCGCGGAACCGCCGGCGCCTACCGATAGCTGGGCCGGCCCTACCGTAACGGTACGCGTCAGGGAGGATGGATGGGAGGAAGAGGCCAGTGCTGCGTTCCAGTCCAAAATTGTCATGCCCTTCACTCGCAAACTTCCCTCCGTCTCGTTCACTCGGATGTACGTCATTGCGAGTGCCCACTACTGGCGGAAACTGCAATGGGCTGAACTGGAACGTCCTAAGCCCTTGATCACTTGGAATCAGCTGTGGAGTTGATTTATTATTTACATTTTTTTTTTCCTTTAAGAATTTGTTTAATGCAGCATCCAAATGTTTATGTGTGTTTGGGTTGTTTTAAACAAAAAATATATATAATTAATATATTATAGAGTTGTCTGTTGTGGTGGTGATTAGATGAGATATGTGGTGACGTCACAATCGTACTGCATTGTGGGACATATAGGTGCCTCAAGTGTACATTTGAAGCAGACTCGCTCCCTCGGTCAAAATCGAGGGAACGAGGGTCTGTCCATATAAACTTCCCTCGTCCACTTCACGAAGTGGAACGCACTTCAAAATGGCGGCAGGGATTCCCCCAAGGGGAAGTGCTTAGGGAAGTTCGCAAGTGCGTGTCTAAAAGTGGACTGGAACGCAGCACAGGAGGGGCTGAAAAAGCCAGGTTGAAAAAAAGAAAGGCATTGGAGAAGGATGTTGCCAAATGTGCCAAGCTTACAGATTTATTTTCAAGAGGACAAACACAAGTGGCAACAGGTAAAGAGAGATAGGTCTAGTACTGATTAGCATTAGCAACGCTGCAACGTAATTATTCGGCTAATACTGTTGTAGCGTTGTCAACCTATTTACAAGCAAAATATAAAATGTAATTAAAATATTAGCCTTTTTGTATCACCCAATACGATTCATAGAGTTTGCAAATATTATGCAATTTAATATTGATAACAAAACTCAAGCTTGATCTGTGTATACAGTAAAATGACCTCTTACTTATTTTTTTGTAGCTTCTGGGCAGCAGAAAAGCCAGTCCCCCGAAAATTTGTTTAGAAAAAACTTTTATTTTGTACAAAATGGCACATAGTCACACTTGTGACCAGCCTACAAAAATAGCTTATAAATCTCTCATTATACTATATTATCACCCAATATTGGATTCAATCTTTTTGTCAACTTGTTTTCTTTCAATTAGGACTGGTTTTATATTTCTATTCGCATCTGATTAATCATAGGCCTCATTTATCTGAGAGTAGGTATCAAGTTTTTTTTCAATTAAAAAAGCATTATTTTTGAATATTTTTGAATACAAATAAAACTGTTAACATTAGTTCAATATGCCTCTTTGTGGAAGAGTGGGATACATTTCAAATGCTTTCTTTCTTTCTTTCTTTCTTTCTTTCTTTCTTTCTTTCTTTCTTTCTTTCTTTCTTTCTTTCTTTCTTTCTTTCTTTCTGCTTTTGTTCATTTATTAACATATCCTTGTGGAATAGTGGAATATTTTTGAATATTCTTAAGTGAATTATTATTTAACCTTTACATTATTTGTTGAACCATGGTATTAATAAAAACTACACAATAGTAAGAGCTGAACTGTTGCTTCATTTATCCAATTTGGAAAAAGTGCTAATTTGGAATTCCACCATGGAAAAAGAGGGCCGGTCTTGGGCCTGAAACTCCCGGGCTGAAAAGTGGCCCCACTCCGGCCCTGCTGATATGGAGTTAACTATCTTCAATTAGCATTTTCTGTCATGATAATCTATAAATCGCTCGTATAGGAACTGTTGTGAGATGCACACTGAGTGACTTTCTATTGCATGTGAAAAGATGGATGCTAAAGTTTGAGCTGACTCACAAAAGTGCTCGGCTACAACAACTTTCTGTTTATTGGACCTTTAAATTTGACGGCTCATTTTAAGTCTGAGGATTAAGATCGGAATGATTTATTAAACCAAAGATTTAGATTCAGATTTGTGGAAATTATTACATTTGTTCCCCTTAATCCTAAATATGTGTTTATGGCCTTGCCTGATTGACACCATTATAACATTGATTGAGGATAAAGTGTCTTTCTGTTTCTCCTCAGATGAGATCTCTGTGAAGAAAGGAGAGGATCTGAAGTTGGATGTTCTGTTGATCAATGCTGATAAAGTGGAGAGAAACTCTAGTGAAGGCTGGACAGAGGTGTGGACGAGAGGTCACGGGGTCAACAGTGATCGACTGACCGTCAGTGACGAGACTCTGATCATTAATGAGTTTACAGCCAATGACACTGGAACATACAGAGTTCTGGATTATGAAGGAGAAACCTTGATCACAGTCTCAGTCACAGGTGAGAGAAGATCAGATGAGGAGAAATATTATTATTTAATACATCATGAGCGTGGATTTTTCTCTTTCAAACCGAAGCTAAACTGTATGACTAATATGTTCATGTCTTGTACAGAATCCGTCTCAACAGGTGAACACAGAGGTACCACAGAAGAACAAGTAATAGGCTCTTTTGTTTCTGCAAGTGGCCTATTAAATATTTGGACTAAAGTGACTGAAGGGTGAGCAATCCTCTTTCTTGAACTTGGAATTACAGTTTTTATTGAATATATCAACTATTGTTTCTAAAGATTTAGGAAAGTATTTACAGTAAAAATAAGAACTTTCCTGTTCATCACTGTAAAGCTGCTTTGATATATATATTCATCACATTTAATATTCTAATATGGTAAAATAGAGGGTGTTTAAATGGTTTACTTCTGTTGCATTTACTTAGAAAATATACAGTCTCTGTGAAGCTGTAGCACAGATTGATAAAGCAGGAGCATGAGCTGAAATCTGCTGCTAACTGTTGTGATCAGACTGAACTGATCCAGGATCTTGTTCAAAATAAACTTCAGTCGCTCTGAACAATGTGGTACTCAACACTTACAGCGGCTCGCTTTCTAATTTACCACCTGTTTGAAAACCCAACAACGCCCCCTGGAGGTATCTTTATGTAGGCCTATATAACTTTATTAATGCTTGCATAAACATAGACGACTCAAGCATTTCTGAACCAGTATCAGAGGGCAGTCTATACACACAGGCGGAGAGAATGACTTGAGTGATTGATTAAGAAGTAAGTAATCTGTTTCACATTCTATGCTGATCAAATTTTAATATTCAGTGTATTCAGTTACTGTCATCGCTGAATTATATTAGTTCAAATAATAATTTGAATAATAATTATATTTTCGTGTAAATTGCATGCTGTATGCTGTCATGTCAAATGTTGAAGTTTGATTCTGTTTTATTGTGTATGTTCTGCAGTATAATGTAGATATGTAAGCTAAATTTGCACACCTGTTTGATATATTTAGATTCTAAATACTTGAATGCAACTTGAATACACTTTACCAAAGTAATGCTACCTCATATGGGTTATCTGCCCTCTTATCTTTGCGGTCTTATTAAACAGAAATTGCCTGGTAATTACTCATTACGATCTAAATCAATCCACAATCTGTGTGTGCCTTTTGCAAGAACCGAGCTGGGTAAAACCTCTTTTACATATGCCACAGCCTCGGAATCTTCTCCAGACTGAGATGAAGTTTAACAATTTGGTGTCTTGTAGTAAATTAAAATTTTTACTAAGCAATCGAAGCAATTAAGCAATATTAAGCAATTTTATTAAGTAAATTAATGGTGTGTAAATGTTTTTAAACAGTTGCATGTTTTATGTATATGAAATGAGGTTTTTGTTTTTATGTTTATGTGTGTCGTAACTTTGATGTAAGAAACTGTCTATTTACTGTTACTTCTGTTTTGTATAGTGACTATTGTCTTTATGCTATCTGTAATACTGTTAACATTAGCAAATTTATCTTGTATTTTGTTTTCTGTGTTCATTGTAGACCACACATCGCTATGGGCAAATGCCTGTAATACTTCATACATGCCGAAATAATAATACATGCTCTCATTTTCTCTAACCGGAAACTCCCACCACCATTTCAAATAGTGCTTAACCAAACCGTACGGTGGCCGAGAGAGCTCAACGCGCTGCAACTGAAGAAAACACATGCAAATAGAAAAAAACACATGCAAAGAACACATATTCATCAGTTTCACAACACACACATGTGCTCCAAATACTCACAGCACCACCAAATACAGAAACGCGCTTCAAAAGTTGACTTCAGAAACCCTACTTCAGTGTTGCCACCCCTCATAGTTCTCATAAATAATTTTATAGATCCGTCCTTGCATTGTAGTCTAATAACATTGACATGATATAGACCTTATGCGTCAGAGAAACGAGGCCGCCGCCATCTTTAGAATATTGACTTTGAACTTCTGTGTTTGCGATCGCTCTGTATATCTCTATATCATTGCTGTCCAGGAGTAATTCGCGTTTGAAGAGGGTTTACTTAATTTAAAGTTAACGAAAGTTATCATGAGGATTGTAATGTAATCAGATGCAAGATCGCTGTGAAAATACAGACCGAAAAACAAAAGGCAACGAGAGCAGCGCTGAAAAGCATCGGGGTCTTTAAACTCTGGATATATATAAACTCTAGAGTATAGAAGCTGAATAAAGAAGTGATATTTTTGAGGGTTGGGGTTTTCAGATCGGTCAGGTGAACCGCTCTATGAATGATCTATGAATTAGGTTTCAGTTTTGTATTATTTTCGTCTCCACTTGCTCTTTATCGTCTATTTTGACGCCTGAGGAAAAGACTCATACAGAACTTTTATCATGTAAGTTTTCATGTTTAAAAATATGAATACAGCATGTGTTTTTGTGTTATTTAGTAGACCTATAGCTATAACTGTGTTTCTGTTCACGGGAAACCAGCTCTTCTGTTTTCTCAGGTTCAGATGGTGGAGTCTGCTGCCTGTGCTGTTTTGCTTTATAAATTATAGCGGTCAGTATCATTTATTTTGTAAATATTTGTATAAATGGTAACACATGTACTTATGTATCTGGATTAATGTAGACCTAGCCTCAGTCCATAAACACAGTTCAGCTTCAGCTAGACAAGTCTAGTCACGTCCCTCTCTCTCTACTTCCTCTTTCCCAGACGGTCTCTCCACAATTACTGCAAACAACACAACAGGTGTTATGACCAGGGGTGGACTTAGCCAAAGTCCTTTTAGGCAAGTCGTGCCACTCGGCCGGCATCTTGGCAACGCCTCCGGGCAGCTATTTCGGACTAACAAGACCAGGCTCCTATCTAAATGAACGGGCAGAGAGTCAGAACTGCACTTTCACTGGTCACCGGGACATAAAAACTGCATGTATAAAAACAGCAGTAAAATATGATAAAAATCGCTGAAAAAGTTTGATGACTTTGCCCTAAAATAAGTTTTAAAACGCCTTTTTCCCCACAGGTTATACTTTTACTACGCATGCGCAAGGGTTCACGTTCACGACACCAACTTCATTTACGTCTCTATCCAGAATGCCGGTGTTGTGCCAAGCACTTAAACAATTATATGTATTTAAATGTCTGAAACCTAAAATAAACATTATGTGTTTAAAAACACTGAACAGTTGTGATAGAGCCTATGACAAGCACTGAGTGCGTCCGTCTTTGGCTCAGCGCCAGCCACAGCGCGAAAGCACAGGTTGAATATGGCAGTTATGTCACGTCACTGTACATTCGCTCCTTAGTGGTCAGCTGCTGACTGTTAAAAGCAGATGATTGGCTTTCCAGCGGGAGGGGCGGGACATGTGCATTCAACCGCCATCTTTGAAGTGGCATGTCTCTTATATAAATTGTCTCTGCCCAGTGATTTTGGCCCCTGAGCGAATTCAGTAATGGGGCCCCATCACTCTAACTTTGAACTCAAAACACTCCTTTTCTATATATACTTTTTTTCTATTCTGTTTAAAAAAAAAAAAAAAAATCTGTAACCTGGAACTTTTATTTTCTCAATGTAAAATTAAATACAATTGAATTCACAAAAATAAATAAATAAATAAATTCACAAACAAACTATTTGCAGTTAATTAACCATATTTGTGATTACACTATAATATGAATGCGTAAAAATGTCTGTAACCTGGAACTATTGTATTTTCTCAATGTAAAATAAAATAACACTTACCGGCACACACCGAACTGAAATTTTGACTGGATTGAAAGGGATGGTTTATTCCTTTTCTAATATGATCGAGAGCACATGTCAACACATGATTGGATTGAAAACCTAAACTGAAAGGAAGTGCCATTGTCAAACTGCTTGCACATGTGCAGTACCATAGGAAAGTCCCACTATTGATGATGGGGCGATAAATCTTAAAAGAACACTTCACCGTTTTTTTCATATTAAACTATGTTATTCCCTTAACTAAAACGAGTTGATACATACCTCTCTTGTCTCAGTGCGTGCACTCAATCGCTCTGGCGCGCGGCGACACTTTGATAGCAATTAGCTTAGCCCAGTTCATTCATTTGGGACCAAATCTCTGTTCTCCTCGCAGCGACACTTTGATAGCAATTAGCTTAGCCTAGTTCATTCATTAGGGACCAAACTTTGCAAGCTAATTGCTATCAAAGTGTCGCTGCGCGCCGGAGCGATGAAGTGCACGCACTGAGACAAGAGAGGTATGTATCAACTCGTCTTAGTTTAAGGGAATAACATAGTTCAATATGGAAAAAATGGTGGAGTGTTCCTTTAATGGTTATAGACAGGCCATACAATATATGATAGAAAACTAATAAGTAATTTATGATTTATATAGGCTTCTTGGTATTTGTCGGTGACGTAAGTGGTTCCCCGTTGTGGACCTCGCTGAACTACGCCACACTTGCAACATTATACTGTATTCTTATTTGGTCCATATGTATTCTAAATTGCATAAGGTTTATAATGCTTACATTTATCAACTAAAACAACAGCATCCCGTACATTTCCATCACATCTGAATACATTTGAATGCTCACTGAACAAATCTGAAACAAGATTTTCCAACACAAGTAAACCTGCCCTAGTGAAAAAAAGTATTTAAAATAGCCTATATTCCCTTTTCAATAGTACATTGCAAATACAATGTTTTCTCACCATCTTTAAATATATTAAAAGTATATTAGCATTATGCTTTTACCTATTTTCACAATGCAACTTTTAACACACTTTAAAATAATGGTAGGCCTACTTTAGTATATTTAAAAAAATATATTTTAGAAAAATATACTTGAAGTGAAAATTCTGTTTATTTATTTGCACTTTATTAAACATTTTACACAAATTAATACACAAGTACACTAAATACACTTAAAGTTATGCTTTACTACAATTGAATTACAACTAAAATATAATTAGTTGTTTCAAAATATTACACTTCAAGTTAACTAATCATTAAAGGGTTAGTTCACCCAAAAATGAAAATTCTGTCAGTAATTACTCTCCCTCATGTTGTTCCAACCGCGTAAGACCTTCGTTCATCTTCGGAACACAAATTAAGCTATTTTTGATGAAATCTGAGCCATGTTTCACTCCTCCATAGGCTTCTATGTGACCGAAACTTGCTGGCCCAGAAAAGTTATTAAAGAGATCGTTAATATAGTCCAAGTGACTCCAGTGGCTCAATCTTAAGTATATCAAGCGACGAGAATACTTTTTGTGCGCAAAAACAAACAAAAATAACGACTTTATTCCACTATTCATTTCCTTCTCTCTCGACCTCTAGTTGGTTCGCGTAGTGTTTTAGCGCAGCGCGTCTGTGTTACACGTCACCACGTAGGCTCACTATTGGCCGACGCCGGTCATGTGTGTGTTGCGTGATGACGTGCAACACAGACGCGCAGCGCAAAAACACTACGAGGCCCAGAGAGAAAGAAATGAAAAGTGGAATAAAGTCGTTATTTTTGTTTGTTTTTGTGCACAAAAAGTATTCTCGTCGCATGATAAACTTAATGTAGTGCCACTGTAGTTACTTGGACTATTTTAACGATGTTTTAATAACTATTCTGGGCCGGTGAGTTTCGGTCACACTGGAAGCCTATGGAGGAGTCAAAATTCTGTCAGATTTCATCAAAAATATCTTAATTTGTGTTCCGAAGATGAACGAAAGACTTACATGGTTGGAACAACATGAGGGTGAGTAATTACTGACAGAATTTTCATTTTTGGGTGAACTAACCCTTTAACACACGAAGTATACTGAATTAGTCTGGCTGCAAGTATACTTAACATGTTTTTTCACCAGGGTAATAATGGCACAATGATTCACTCATCTTTTTAAATAGTTAGTTAAATAGTTAAATAGTGGCAATAGATTTGTGAAGAACAATTATCGAGTTTTCTTTTATGTCTAAAATCATTAGGATATTAAGTAAAGATCATGTTCCATGAAGATAATTTGTACATTTCCTACCATAAATATATAAAACATGTATTTTAGTGAGTGAATGCTGCACAATCGTGAACATAAATTAATAACTTTAAAGGAGATTTTCTCAATGTTTAGATTTTTTTGCACTCTCAGATTCCAGATTTTCAATAGTTGTATCTCGACCAAATTTCGTCCTATCCTAACAAATCATACATCAATTGTTGTAAGATGGCCAGTGTGTTGACTAAACCAGCAGTAGAAAAAACTAAACAAATTCAGAAATGTCCAAGGAAAATTCTTATTTATTCAGAGGTGTCACAGATTCAAAAAAACTGCAACAAAGTCCAAAGCAAAATGCAAGAAACAAATGAACAAAAGTAATTTGTTCAAAGTATGTCTCAAAACAACAAACAAACAAACTCAACAAAACAAAGAAAAAAAAAGAAAACAATACAAACTCAAGGAAAATGAATTTCACAGTTGGCTACTGATCCAACTAAACACCCCCTTTTTCCTCCTTTCCCAAACATTTCATCTGTTCTTTTATAGCTTAAATCGCATCCTTAATTATTCAAACTCACCAATCACAACTCTTCATTTGTTATTATCTATATATTTCATAGTTAACAATGTATTGATAACCTTACAATATATACACTGAAAAGGTCTCTTTACCAATTACCTTACCCCTTAAAAAAAACACTTTCTTTGGATCTAAATAATCTTAATAATCCAACTCCTCCCCTTCAGGATGTCATATAACCGGTTTCCTGGTGTCAGAAGTGGGATTTTCTTTCAAAACTGTGTTATGTGGTTCTTCAAGTTTGGCACATTTGGGCCACATCACATCAATGAAAAGCTTATTTATTTAGCTTTTTAATTTCTCAAAATCTCAATTTCAGAAAATTTACCCATGTTACATGGTTCTGTGGTCCAGTGTCACATAAATACTACATTGCCTTGCCATTACTACATTGTTTAAATTAATACATTTTTATCTGTGATTTGTATATATGTACATTTCTGAAATACATAACTTAGACAGTCTCCTCTGATAACAGATCACTCTAAATTGTAATGTGGACTCATGCATTTCTGTAAAGCTGCTTTTAAACAATGTGTATTGTGAAAAGCGCTAAACAAATAAACGTGAATTGAATTGAATTGAACTGAACAATAGGCTACACATGGTTTGGTAAGCCCACCGTATATTACACAAATATACATGTTCTGCATCGCGAGTCCGTGCTTATTTTGAATAAGTAATTACTTGACGACTGCTAAACGTATGCCACTGCATCCGCCATGTTGTCATTATCATGTGACCAGTGTCAGTTACACCCCTTCAGCTCCATTCCCAAATCCTCTCCCGTGACCTCATAGGATAATAAAGTGTCCATCAAATACAGCCTTCAGAATCTCCCCGGAAGAAGTAGATCATCCAGGTACTTTTTTTTAAAGATATAAAATTAGCGCTGAATGCTTTGTTAATGAGTGTCACCTACACTCCGAGTTTGTCACGGAGGAGTTCAGGTGTTCTGGAGCGACGACAGTGAAGGATGAGAGAGGATAAGGCCTGGACTTTACTTTGTGTTTATGTGTGCGGCAGTCGTTCGTGGGAGGCTGTCGCTTTACGTTCGTTTTGTGTTTGTTTATTTTATTATTAAAGTGTTTAAATGTTTGCAGATTCCCTTATCTTATTCCCTTATCCCTTCTTCCCTTATCAACTAACCTTGCTACAACATGCTATTGCATTTGTGTTCCGTACTGTATTGCAATAAAGGGGAAATCAGTATGTTTGAAGAGACTGCTTTTTATTAATGGGGATTATAAAAAAACGAGTGAGTGGATTTTTACAACTAGGCTGTTTGTTCTCACACACTGCAGACACACCTCAGTGTTCAAACACCTTATAAAGAATTTTGCATAATGTGTCCCCATTAATAGCTGAACAAGCTAACTCTGAAGAAAGTGAGATGATCGTTTAATTGTTTATTTTAAATCATGGCTTTAATCAACAACCTTAATCTTTCCTGGCATTTCTGATGCTAAATATTGCAGAAACTCCACCATCATCAGTTCATAACTGTTGAATCCACTTGGATATGTGAACAAGTGACTAAATAACTCTACTAAAATATTTCATGATGACCTTTATTACTGAGAATATACAAAAACATGTGCATTGTTCAGTTTGTATTGAATTAATTTATATGTTCTGTATTTGCAGAAGCCACCACTGTAGGAAATATCCTTATACATGTGACGGGACAAAAAGGAGAAAACGCCACCCTGCCCTGTGATATTGAGGCCAGAGACATTTTCCATGTTATTTTCAACAGTCAGTCAAAACACATCCTTATCTGTGAGAATGAAGAATGTAAGACTGAAAATAGCCGAGTGTTTAAAAAAGGATCATGTGATATCATCATCAAGGATCTGATCTTCAGTGACGCTGGGAAATACATTTTAAAAGTCTATTACACTAATGATCAGTCAAAGCTGGAGCGACAAATCAGGGAATACCATCTTCAAATTCATGGTAAAGTCAAAACTGATCAAACCATCAGCTTTCATTCAGTGATTGTGCTGGTATTCCATGAATTCCTGTAATCAGAGACAATGAATGTGACACGTACCGCTTATGCAGATTAATCGTCTCCAATATGGGGTTTTCAAATGTCTTGCGTTGGAATATTGGAATATAATACCATAGATTGCATTTGTTCCCCTTAATCCTATATGTGTTTATGGCCCTGACTGACTGACACTATTATAACATTGATTGAGGATAAAGTGTCTTTCTGTTTCTCCTCAGATGAGATCTCTGTGCAGAAAGGAGAGCAGCTGAAGTTGGATGTTCTGTTGTCCAATGCTGATAAAGTGGAGAGAAACTCTAGTGAAGGCTGGACAGAGGTGTGGACGAGAGGTCACGGGGTCAACAGTGATCGACTGACTGATCATGATGGAAATCTGACCATTAATGAGTTTACAGGCAATGACACTGGAACATACAGAGTTCTGGACTCTAATAATGAAATGTTGATCACAGTCTCAGTCACAGGTGAGAGAAGATCAGTGGATGAGGAGAAATATTTGAGCTGATTTTACAGCTGAGGTTTATTCATCACGATTTGAACAGCAAATGCTAAACTGTTTGAGTAACCTCTGATATTCTCTACAGAATCTGGTACAGAAACAAAGAAGAAAGATGATCACAAACCTAAAGACACTGGACATAGTAAGTAAAACAGGAGACATTGAGAGCTTTACAAAATCTTTAAAGGAACACTCCACCGTTTTTTTAAATAGGGCTTATTCACCGTCTTTCCTACATTTAGATAGGTGGGCAAACACTTTTTTGTCTCAGTGCATGCATTGTTTTAGTTTGGAAGCACCACCACTAGCTTAGCTTAGCATAATGAATGGAATCCTTTGTTGCCAGCTAGCATGTTGTGAGTAAAAGTGATAAAAAAAAAAAAAAAACGAATTACTTCTTGTGGCCTGCGTATTAACAATGAGTACAAATAGCGATGCAGATTAACACTAGGTGATTTCCTATATTGGGGGGAAGCACAGGACAAGCACTGCTACTTGGGCGCAGAGATATCACGCAACACATGAAATCCCATAACTTCCGCCAACATACCGGCGAGCGATCGCAACCTCCTCCTCCTGTCGTTCTATTTCCAAAGCACGCAGCTCCTCTTCTAAAACTCTGGTTCATAGAGGTGTGGTTCTAGATCTTAACTATCTGAGAAGTCACCCTCCTCGTCTCTCACAAAATCAGCCATGTTCATCGCCATTCACTATGTCTACTGTAGGAAAAATAGCCAGCTACTATTCACGCTGGTATGTTAACGGAAGTTGGGGGATTTCAGGTGTTGTGTGATATCTCTGCGCCCAAGTAGCAGTGCTTCGCCTGTGCTTCCCCCCCAATATAGTCCCATGTCACTAACTGCCTAGGAAATCACCTAGTCTTAATCTGCATTGCTATTTGTACTCGTTGTGAATACGCAGGCCACAAGAAGTAATTAGGTGTGTGTTTTTTTTTTAATCACTTTTACTCACAACATGCTAGCTGGCAACAAAGGATTCCATTCATTATGCTAAGCTAAGCTAAGCTAGAGGCGGCGGTGCCAAACTAAAACAATGCATGAACTGAGACAAAAATGCGTTTGCCCACCTATCTAAATGTAGGAAAGACGGTGAATAAGCCCTATTTCAAAAAAACGGTGGAGTGTTCCTTTAAACAGTGAGTTTAATAAAGAAAAAACATAAAAAATGCGTTCTCTTCCCACCTTCCTCCTTCCAGCTGTAACGTTTTGGATCTTGTGTGTTGTACTGACCATGCTTCTGCTGGTTTTAGTGGGTGTGACTGTCTTTATTGTCATCAAGAAACACCAGCATTAAGGTTTCTGGTCAGTCCATAGGGGAAGAGGAGCACCTGAGGGCCCGTAATAATCTCTCCTGAGGGCCCGTGCAGAGCTTAATTAAACAGTAAACGTGGCCCAGAACATCTAGCAACAACACAGGTTACTTTTAAATCATCTTCAGAGCCACCAGAACTGCACAGGGGTGTGTTTCCAGAACAACACTGTAACTCGCTGCTGAACTAGCGATGCATCGTTGAAGAAATCAACTAGCGAGTCACGACTGTTTCCCGAAACCATACTGTCGTTCAAACACCTGGTGGAGTAATAACTGCTTTTAATGACTCCGTTTAAGATCGAATTAATGCTAGATGTTTTGCAGTAAATTACAGACATGCATCTGAGGACTAATTAGCATTTTTGCTCAAACACACAACTCTGCGATGCTGTTTGCGAATGTTCGTTGGAAGGATAGTTTCGGGAAACACCGACTCGTTGAACTGCTGATAACAATTGAACTTGAGAACATAGTTTGCTAACGATGCTTTCGGGAAACACTGCAGCCGCAGGTGTAAAATATGTATAATCTATTAATGTGAAGCTGACATCATCATATAGTTAAGAAACATCAGCACAATTGCAAGTGTGATGTTGAGTTTATACAATGTCAACAAACAAGGCGTTTTTTCTCTATTTCACAAATTAAAATAGTCCAAAATCATTCCACAGCAGAACCGTTGCTGTTTCATTCCTGAATGAATATTTTGCATGATTTAACAGTATTGAACAGTCAGTGTAAATACATCTATATGCCTCTTCAGCTTCTGTGCCAAATATAGATTTTGTTGATACTGATTTCATCCGACTGCGTCTTGTTATTCCAACTTAATTTATTGATTAAATGTAAGAGTTTGTCATAAAAGATAATGCATTTATCTAATAAGGTTAGACAAAATGCCCATATAAATATAAAAATACCAAATCAATTTAAGGGAGAAAATATCACATTTTTCTGTGCAGAATATAAAGAATATAAAAAGCACTGTAAATCAGGCAAGCCTAAACCAGCACAAAAACACTCAGCAAAACATAATTATTTTGGATTGTTTTTTCTTATGTGGAACCATCCCTACACCCTAAGAACACAGAGATAATTAAGTTTATGCATGCAGCACTTTATGCATTGCTTGTATTTAAAAATATTTAGTATTGCTTTGTACAAATGTCTTCAAATAAGTGTCAACACGAGGATTTCCCATATTAATCCTCTGTAGAGAGTTTTTTTCTTTCTAGCTGCGGTTACCTTTAACTGATCACTGGTGGATTTTTTTTTTTTTTTTTTAAACCTTTTGACATGTTTTAACTACTTTTGATAATATTTTGACAGTAATATTTTGGTGGGTTTTAATGATGTATTTTAATATGGAATCTAATTTTGAAGGTTTTTTTTTTGTTTTTTGTTTTTGTTGTTGCATTGTTTCACTTGGTGTAAATATTCGGTAATGTTAGGGGTTAACAGTTTAGGACCCAAGGACCAGATGTTTGAAAGAAGACCCAGAGTCAGAATTATAAAAAATTGAAGAAAAGTTTTACTGAAGATAGTTTGCAGTTTCATCAGCAGAAGTTCAGCTTCAAGACTCACACAGGAGTTCGTAGGCCGCCCCGCTTACAGTTACAAAGATCACAGCACTTATACCATTTCCAAGGTCTAAGCTACGTCATTGCTTACAGGCTGAATGATTCTTATTGGCCAAGAAATTGATAAACATAGTAATTTTCCACACATATACAGATAGACAGAAGCATATCTCCATAGATTATGCAGCTGACACTCGGACCCTGAAGTTAGGCACGTCATGACCTTCCAGGTCGCAGATTTGGGTTGCTGGGTGCCAGCATGTCTCGAACAACAACTCAGTCAATCTCCAATAATGCCAGTGGTTCCTTAACATGTAAGCAAGAAGACTAACACACACACCCGGCACACAGCTTTTCCAAGGTTGGATTTGGCCAGGCTCTAACTATAAACAGGAGTCTCGTCTCAAAACATCAAGATAGCAAGTTCTTTCTCTCAGGATAGGACACTTTATCCTAAATGGAAACTATAGGCTTTAACTGACAAATGGTACCTTAAACTATAGACTTAAATGACCCCTATGTGTTTTAACATGTTGAAGACCTTTCTCAAACACAAAACCAGTCCCTATTTAATTTCTGGAAGCTGGGATAAATAGGCAAGCAATGTTACTGCATTCAAATATCAAATACTGACATTAATGAATACATGAAAAGAACAGTTCAGTAATCACACTGGTAACTTCTATAACAAAGTAAAATCTCCAGAGAAGTCATTCAACTCATTTGATATTTAGAAGGAAAAGTATTGATTAATACCTTGATTATAATCACTCATTACATATACATTGAAGCAGCAGTGGATTCCAATCCACTCCCTTCAGTAACACTTCACTTGAATGGGTGTGCATAAGACTGACATAACAGCTTCATAATCATGACATAACATAAGACATAAGGTTTTATGCATGTTTATGACAACTGTCATTAAGTGTCATTCACTCAATTATGACATTTTTTATGCAAAGATGACATTGTTTGAGATTCATTAAACTTAAGAAACTACTTAGCTTTATGGGTTAACATTACATTAAACTGTCATGTGGTTGGTTTTGACATTGGCTGTCATGAGGCCATTATAACTGTGTCATGAATATATTTCCACTTTTTTTTCAGTATTCCAGTATTAGTTATAATATAATTTGACAGTATTGACACTAAATGAGATTTTAATTTCAAATTCAATTTGTACCACTGAAAAAAAAGTGGTCAGAAATATAATGTAATGTTAACCCATAAAGCTAAGTAGTTTCTTAAGTTTGATGATTAATCTGTTATGTCATGTTTATGACACATTTATGACAGGTCATGATGTTTTGGTTTATGTCAAGTTGTCATGACAAATACATCTCAAACAATGTCATCTTTGCATTAAAAACGACATAATTGAGTGAATGACACTTAATGACAGTTGTCATAAACATGCATTAAAACCTCCTTCATATTCATGACATGTGTTATGTCATGATTATGAAGGTGTCATGTCAGTCTTATGCACACCCCTTCAAGCCAAGTGGGTAACACTTTATTTTACGGTGCCCTTGATACAGAGTAATTACTTAATTAGGTACTTAGTAATAGACGTTGTAATAACATGTAACAAAATGTACTTAACATGTAACTAAGTTATGGAACAGCCTGTACTTACAGATTGTAATTACACACATGTAATAGGCAGCTACTGTTACACATGTGTAACAAGCCGAGTTGGATGAGGTTTATAGATACACATGAAGTACACTTAAGTACATTCTTGATACACTTTATTTTACGTAGCTTATACCTGTGTAATATTATGTAATTACAATGTAATAAGGAAACTACTGCATGCATTTAAGCTGTGAACTAGTGAGTTAAATCAAACTAAGGAAGATAAAGATAGGGTATGTATACACAAAGTACACTTAAGTACATTCTTGATACACTTTATTTTACGTAGCTTATCCCTGTGTAATATTATGTAATTACAATGTAATTAGGAAACTACTGCATGCATTTAAGCTGTGAACTAGTGAGTTAAATCAAAGTAAGGCAGAGATGGATAAGGTATGTATACACAAAGTACACTTAAGTACATTCTTGATACACTTTATTTTACGTAGCTTATACCTGTGTAATATTTTGTAATTGCAATGTAATTAGGAAGCTAATGCATGTATTTAAGCTATGAACTAGTGGGTTAATTCAGATGGATACCATTTGTAGATACACAGGAAGTGCACTTTAGTACAATCTTGATACACTTTACTTTATGTTACATACAAGT
Organism: Leuciscus idus; assembly: GCA_021554675.1. Taxonomy (NCBI): domain Eukaryota; kingdom Metazoa; phylum Chordata; class Actinopteri; order Cypriniformes; family Leuciscidae; genus Leuciscus; species Leuciscus idus. The sequence continues at coordinate 40,906,817 of CM038628.1, read as the reverse complement.
AATGTGTATGTAATATGTAACAGACTCGGCTTGTTACACATGTGTAACAGTAGCTGCCTATTACATGTGCGTAATTACAATCTGTAAGTATAGGCTGTTCCATAACTTAGTTACATGTTAAGTACATTTTGTTACATGTTATTACAAAGTCTATTACTAAGTAATTAATTAAGTAATTACTCTGTATCAAGGGCACCGTAAAATAAAGTGTTACCGTAAAGGGTTACCGAATATTCATATTTTGGAAAAAAACTAATTTACAGGTATAAAAATCTACTTTATCTGCTCTAAACATTATGCATGCTCAGACTATACTCATTAATGGTCAGATTGTACGTATAGAGACTGGAAGGGATATTTTGCTGTTTTTTTTCTTCTTTTTCTTTTACAGTCTATGGTTTTCCCCTATTAAGTTTGGTGGCTGCCTTTGATTTCCCTGAACACTGTAACCCACGTTGGGTAGCCAGCAGTACACTCTTATTTTTACCGGGTTGTTGACATGTATGTTCACCGGGGAGGCTTTATTTCATGTGTGCAACTACTGTCCCGGCACTATTTGTGTAAGCGAGCGTGTGTGTGAGTAAAGGGGTAGGAGAGCAGGTTATATTTCTCATATGTCTCTTGTCTATGTATTTAGCGTGAGTGGTATCAATGGTATGTCCTGATTGATATTTGTCATGTGTGGTATTTAAGTGATGTATTAATGGATATTTATATAGCTTTGAGGTTTGCTGTGCAATGAAATTATGCATGTTTGGTGATCACATGAACTGATTCAATGTATTTATTTAACAACTTTTGAAACCCTGTGCTGAATATATTATCCTGTTCATTGATATCTTATTCTTTTCTAAGCTAACTTATTGCTGATTATCATTAATTGTACCTGTCATGATTGCATTCCCCCTAGGTTTTAATACTATGATTGTACAAAAATAAAATTGTTACATTTGTATCTGACTAATTTGGGGTACTTGAGTGTTTCCTTGGTTATTGAGCCCACATTAAATATTTGGTCCAGTAGAGAACCTGTAAATCACCCTTATTGTTATTGGCTTTGTTACAATAATGCCTACAACATAGTGGAAGAGTTCATGTTGAGTATTGTTGGGATAGTTTTAGGTTTATGGTCTTTGTTCTCTTACGAGAGGTTCTCTCGTATTGCGTAAGCTAGCTTACGCTGCGGGAAAGTCTCCTTTCACGAGATACTGAAGCCAAAAATTATCCTAATTTTTTAAACTTTGTCAACGCAGTGCGGCAGCCTGCAGACCTAGGGCAAGCGAGTCGCGTGCCCATTGGCTGCTCTGCGGCAACTGCAGCAGCCTATGGCTGAGCCTTGCGCGTGACGTCACGTCCAATGAGCGCGCTTGGCGCGCTTAGTGCGTCACAGCCCGTCATTAGGGGTGTGGCTTAGAGTATATAAGCAAGGAACAGAGGCTGCTTCGCTGATTTCTGTCTCTTCAGCGAAGCTCTTCGCATCGCTGATCTCCGAGGAAGCCGCCGTTGAATCCAGCGACCAGCACGCCGAGGATCTCAGCCTGAGGACGCCGGCCGCTCGCCGCCTTCAGCCTTCCCTGCCTGCTGCGCCATCCGGCCTTATATCCTTTTCTGCTCTGTTTTTTGTGTGTGTGTGTGTCCGCCGCGACACACTTGCATCTAAAAGAGCGCGAGGCGTTGTTTCAAATGCCTCGCACATCCTGTGGCTCGTGCAGAGCCTCGCTCAGCGACGGAGACCGCCACGTGCTGTGCGCTCTCTGCCTGGGTTTTGACCACGCTGTTCGCGCTCTCTCCGAGGGCGGCTGCGAACAGTGTGAAGATTTACCGATGTCGACCCTACGGGCTCGACTCGCTAAATTCGAAGACACTCCATCTTCTCCGGCCGCTTCTTCCGGGCCACGAAAGAAAAAACGTCGCTCTCAAAGGCCGCCGGAACTGGACGCTACAGCTGAGCGCTCGCCGGAACCCCTCCCGCGAGCCTCGCTCTCTCCTTCCCCCCCACCCTTCTCCGACGCGCAGCGGCCGGCCACTGCCCGCACTGCCGTCGCCCTGGGGGATGATGCAGATGATGCCGCTGACAGCTGCTCTCTGCTCGCGTCTGACAGCGAGGAGTGGTCGGGCTCTCACCGCTCCGCCCCCTCTACTCTGGAGTCTTCTCGAACCCGCGCTAGTGTTGACGCAGAGCTTCTCCGCCTCCTCACTTTAGCGGTCGAGAGAATGGGACTGGATTGGTCTCCACCTAAGGAGCCGGAGCCCAATCGCCTTGACGGGTTTTTTCTGCCTAGCCGCCGCCCTGCGCCTGCCTCTAGGTCAGCACCCTTCCTGCCTGAGCTCCACGCCGAGCTCTCTAAGTCCTGGAACGCTCCGTTCTCCACCAGACTCCGCTCGCCAGTCTCCTCGGCTCTCTCCCAGGTGGACGGAGCCGCCGAGAACGGCTATAACGGCATCCCCGCCGTTGAGGATGCTGTGGCAACGCACCTTTGCCCGCCGTCTGCTAGATGGCGCTCAAAGTCTGCCCTGCCGTCTAAAGCCTGCAGGACCACCTCAGCTCTCGCCGGCCGCGCTTTCGCCGCCTCCGGCCAGGCTGCTTCCGCCCTGCACTCAATGGCTATTCTTCAGATCCTTCAAGCCGACCTCCTCCGTGAACTGGACGAGAAGGGCTCGGATCAGTCTGCCTTTACCGATCTCCGCAGCGCTACGGATCTCGCGCTGCGCGCTACCAAGACCGCTGCTCAAGCCATCGGCAGATCCATGGCCGCGCTCACCGTCATCGACAGACATCTATGGTTGACGCTCGCGGACATGAGTGAGTCAGAGCGCGCTGTGTTTCTGAACGCACCACTCTCGCCCACCGGCCTCTTGGCCCTGCGGTCAGCGGAATTGTGGATCGGTTCTCTGAGGTACAGAAGGCGTCGCAGGCGATGGACCTCTTCCTGCCCCGCCGTTCGAGCTCAGCCACAGGCCGCCCTCAAACTCAGCCTCCTGTGCGCAGCTCTAACCAGCGCTCTTCCAGGCCCCCCAACGCTTCGCAGCGGCGCCAGGGCAATCGCCCCAGGTCGCGCTCGACCAGCCGTCACAGACCGCCGCCCCCACGGGGCCCGCGGTCCAGGATCGCGTTGAAGCCCGAGCCCGCGAAGTCCTCCTAGCATCCGCAAGGAGGAAAAGATGGTTGAGTCCCGCTACGGCCGGACCGCCATCAAAACGCACAGCTCTGTCAGTCCCCTATGTTCAGGCTACTGCAGCAGCACACACCGCAGCCAACGAGCCAGTAATTACACTCGCTCGCCTGCACACAAACGCCGTTTTCACGGCGACCCAGATAAATCTCAAAAAGAGTATAAGTGCTTTAAGTGTAGAAAATGTGCCCACACCCATGTGCTCACTGCTTCACACAAGTGCAATCCCCATGGTAACGCGCCCAGAGCGCTCTCTCATAAAGCGGCCTCTCACCGCTCAAGCACTAAATGTAGTAAAAGTGCCCACACTTCCGTGCTCACAACTACTCGCTGCTCGCTCTGTCACTCAGTTACCTCAAATTGCTACGGCTCAAGCCGCAGGGGTTTTAAGTGTAGAAAAAGTGCCCACTCCCGTGTGCTCACTGCCTCACACAGACCAGGTTCCCATGGCAACGCGTCCAGAGCGCTATCTCTTAAAGCGGAAACTTTCCGCTCGAGCATCAAGTGTAGGAAATGTGCCCACAGCCCTGTGCTCACACCTGCCCACTGCCCGCTCTGCCAGACAGGTTGCAAACCTCATAAAGCCCCCAAACACTGGCCGTGTCATAAGTGCATATCCCGCGCCAGCTCACGAGCACGCGCGCCCACTTTCAGACACCATAATCCCCACGCCGCCCTCGCGCCTGGGTTGTTTGACAGCAGTTCACGCTCCATCGTCCAAGATCGAGCTACTAAATTCTGCACAGTCGGCCAGCCCTGTTCTTCTGCCCTCGTGTCCGAGCATCGGCGGCGCGCGCGCCGCCCCGTCTTCTCTGATACAGGTTCCCCATCCCGCGCAACGCGGCGATCTGAACCCAGAGACCATTCGACCCCTAGCTATGCATGCAAAAGCATGGGAGGCTATTCAGGGCGCGTCAGAATGGGTGCTCAACACCATAAGACACGGTTATTCGCTCCAATTTGCTCGTCGCCCTCCGCGCTTTCTAGCGCAGACGGAAACGAAAGTGAGTTTGGAAACAGCACATCTGCTTCAAGCAGAGATAACAAAGCTGCTGCGAAAAGGGGCCATAGAACAGGTGCATCCTTCTCTGAGCGAGTCAGGCTTTTACAGCCGTTACTTCCTCGTTCCCAAGAAGGACGGAGCATTAAGACCTATTTTAGATCTGAGACATCTGAACAAAGCCCTCATGAGACGGCCGTTCAGGATGATTACAACCAGACAGATCCTCGCGCAAATTCGCCCAGGAGACTGGTTTATCTCTCTCGATCTGAAGGACGCTTATTTCCAGATCCAGATAACTCCCCGTCACAGGCCATTTTTGAGATTCGCCTTCGACGGTCGAGCTTATCAATACACAGTCCTGCCGTTCGGCCTGTCTTTAGCACCCCGTACATTTACGAAATGCATGGACACGGCTCTCGCTCCCCTGAGGAGTCAGGGAATGCGAATCCTGAACTACTTGGACGATTGGCTCGTTCTAGCGCAGTCAGAGACAGAACTTGTGTCTCACAGAACAGCGCTACTCGACCACCTGGAGGTTTTGGGTCTAGCGGTCAACTGGACAAAGAGCTCGCTCTCGCCCCGGCAGTCGATTTCCTTTCTCGGAATAGAACTGGACTCGGTGGCGATGACGGCCAGATTGACGGAGCAGCGCGCGCGCCGCATCCAGCGCCTCGCTGCATCCTTCAAAGAAGGCAACCGGGTTCCCCTGAAGGCATTTCAGCGCATTCTGGGGCATATGGCCTCAGCTGCAGCAGTGCTTCAGTTGGGTTTACTGCGCATGCGCCCGCTTCAACGCTGGCTGAGAACGCGCGTATCCCATCGAGCCTGGGCGACCGGCGGCTCGCTAATCAGAGTGACTCAGGTCTGTGTCTCAGCCCTGCAGCCCTGGCTAGCAGCCGAATGGTATCACACGGGAGTGAATATGGGAGTGGTCTCACACCGGAAAGTTGTCTCTACAGACGCGTCCAACCTAGGTTGGGGAGCGCTCTTCGAAGGCAGACCGGTCTTTGGCCACTGGTCAGACCAGGAGAATCTCCTACACATAAACTGTCTAGAGATGCTCGCGGTCGAGAAAGCGCTCATGCACTTCCTCCCTTTCCTCCGTGGTCACCATGTTCTAGTCCGCACGGACAACACTTCAGTAGTGGCCTATGTGAACCGCCAGGGCGGTGTCAGATCAAAGCAACTCTGCGCCCTGACGGAACGCCTCCTCGTATGGGCTCAGCACTCTCTGCGCTCTCTGAGAGCATCGCATGTGCCTGGCCATCTGAACGAGGGCCCCGACAGACTGTCCAGGGACAACGTTCCCCCTGGGGAGTGGTCTCTACACCCTCAAACAGTCCGGTCGCTGTGGCGCCGCTTTGGCAGAGCGAAAGTCGACCTCTTTGCGTCAATAGACAACGCACACTGCCCAGCGTTCTTTTCAAAGAGCGAGGACGCGCTGGCCCAGTCTTGGCCCAGCGGCCCGCTATATGCGTTTCCGCCAGTCTCTCTGCTGCCTCAGGTCATCGAGAGAGTCAGGAAAGCGCGCCACACAGTGCTCCTCATAGCCCCGTTCTGGGAGAACCAAGCTTGGTTCCCGGAACTCATACAATTGGCAGACTCAGCCCCCTGGCCGATTCCGGTGCGGAGAGACCTTCTCTCTCAAGCCCGCGGCTCGATTTGGCATCCCCACCCAGAGCACTGGTCTCTGCATGCGTGGAGCCTCAACAACTACATGCTGATCTACCAGAAGGGGTGATGAACACGATCATACAATCTAGAGCCCCCTCCACGAGGCGGCTCTACACGTCTAAATGGTCTGTGTTTAACAAATGGTGCACTACCAAAGGGCTCAATCCACAGACATGTGGGGTCTCACAAGTATTGTGTTTCCTTCAAGAGCTACTGGACGCGGGCAGGTCCCCCTCCACGCTCAAAGTCTATGTCGCGGCCATTTCAGCGCTCTCTGTGTCAGAGCCGGGCCGCGCATTAGGAAGGAACGAGTTGGTCATCCGCTTCCTTAGAGGAGCGAGGAGGATGAACCCCCCGCGACCCCCTTCGGTTCCTATGTGGGATCTTTCACTGGTCTTAGACGCACTGAAAGCACATCCCTTTGAACCCTTAGAAACTGTGGATATGAAATACCTCACGCTCAAAACCGTTTTTCTGATAGCACTGTCTTCAGTAAAACGTGTGGGAGACCTTCACGCGTTATCCACTAACGCTGCGTGCCTCGAGTTCGGACCTAATGACTCTAAAGTTATTCTCAGACCGAGGCATGGGTACGTCCCAAAAATTTTGGGCACTCCCTTCAGAGCGCAGGTCATTTCCCTTTCAGCCCTGCCGATTACTGGCTGCGAGGCAGATAGTCACCTCCTCTGCCCAGTTAGGGCGCTGAGAAGCTATATTTCGCGCTCCGCCGCCTTCAGGCGTTCAGAGCAGCTTTTTGTTTCGTTTGGTGGGCGCACCAAGGGTCTCGCCGCCTCGAAGCACACTCTGTCCAGATGGATAGTCGATGCTATCGCAGCTGCTTACGCATCTAAAAACCTGCAGTGCCCCTTGGGCATTCGGGCACACTCCACCAGAGGCATGGCCTCATCGTGGGCGTGGTCCAGTGGGATTCCCATTCATGACATTTGTGCAGCGGCGGGCTGGGCCTCCCCCTCCACATTTGTTAGGTTTTACAACCTGGATGTTCCCGCTTTGCAGGCCAAAGTGCTATCAGTCTAAGTCTCGCGTAAGCCAGCCCACTGTCTGTGCGCGGGCTACGCTGCTGATTTAGCTCTACTGGTTGAGCTACACTGTATGGAAGTGTTAGTTGGACCGGCTGTGCCGCTCCCTGCCCCATATTATGTGCTTGTGTACTGTGGTATCTGGCCGCCCAGCTCCGTTTCACGTTCCCTGGGCTTCCCACGGGATTCATTCAGGATGCTGGGCGCGCGCACGGCGTTGACAAAGGTGTTCCCGCAGCGTAAGCTAGCTTACGCAATACGAGAGAACCTCTCGTAAGAGAACGTACTCGGTTACTAACGTAACCTCTGTTCTCTCTAGAGAGGGAACGAGTATTGCGTAACCCGCCGTGCTCTCGCCACGAGCTCATTTTCGCTTCATGCGACAGAAACCAGCGAAGCAGCCTCTGTTCCTTGCTTATATACTCTAAGCCACACCCCTAATGACGGGCTGTGACGCACTAAGCGCGCCAAGCGCGCTCATTGGACGTGACGTCACGCGCAAGGCTCAGCCATAGGCTGCTGCAGTTGCCGCAGAGCAGCCAATGGGCACGCGACTCGCTTGCCCTAGGTCTGCAGGCTGCCGCACTGCGTTGACAAAGTTTAAAAAATTAGGATAATTTTTGGCTTCAGTATCTCGTGAAAGGAGACTTTCCCGCAGCGTAAGCTAGCTTACGCAATACTCGTTCCCTCTCTAGAGAGAACAGAGGTTACGTTAGTAACCGAGTACGTTTTCTTTCAATTGTATTCCACTCTTGCACTTGCATTTGTGTTTGTACATTTTTGATGTCCAGTGGTAAATATATTCTATTTCAAGCATTTATGAAATGCTTCAACCTCAAATACAATATTATTAAAAATAGCCTAAAATAATGTTTAGCAATGTCTCTCCAGATTTGTCTGTTGGAAGATCTTCTGATGGGAGAAAACATCATTCTGAACTGCAGCATGAGAAACAGATATGTAGTCGCATAGCAGTTATTGCATATTCAATGGTTAGGGGGGATTGGGGGGATGTAAAAATAAATAATTGCATCACAATAAGTGCATTGCGTTTGTCACTAACATATAAGTAACTAAACTGAATTTGATTAGGTTTAGTGACAACATGTTACAATGTTTACATGGCACAATTTCTGCTTTGCTACGCTTTTTTATTATTATTTCAATTCAATTCAATTATTGTGATTTGATTTAATATTGACTCATTTGGATAAATATTAGGTACACAAGATAGGCGTTAATTTTTCTCAAGAAAAAAACAACTCACCTAATGCTGTAAACAACACAGAGAGCCCTATCAGCTGGCAGTATTATTTAAGGTTAAAAATAACTCAAATGAAATATAATGCGTTTTTTTTTATTATAATAACAAATTAATTTAATGATATAAGTAAAAATATAATAAATATGTAATATAGTAGGCTACACATATTTAACAAAATACTCTCTATAGCTCTTTTTTTCTAGCCAACTAACGTGCTATAGCCTATTATGGTCATTTCCTGGCCATTCCATTTTCATCATGGCTCTTTCCTGGGGTAAATATGTGACATAATTGTTCTCCAGCTGTTTTATTGACCCATTTGTTTGATTGATTGGTCGATATTATGTATGAGGAATATACATTTCGATAAGTTGTACTGTATCTTTCTACATTGTTCATTCTTGTTTATTTACTATTAGCTAGTAGAGATGATCGGGTCACGTGCCACTAGGGATCTGTCGCGTCACATTTACAATCGCCAAAACAGATTTTATTGTTTGAATTTCGTAATGAAATTGACAGAATCTGATAGCTGAGATTTTTTTATATCATTAAGTAACCTGCTCTGTTTAGTCTGTCGGTCTCCGTGTCCTCTTTGCTTCGCGATTTTTCTGTGCGTGAGAAAATGGATGTGTGTGAGAGCGTGTGAAAAGTATCAATCGCGTGAGTCTCGCGGTGAATGCATGAGATTTGGCAGCTCTGTCATGACAACTCTGAGTAGGAGGCGCAGAATGTTGCTTGTTGGAGCTCAGCTGTGTGATGCTCTTGGTTTCGTTTTCGTTGCTAAACGTTTAAACATTGCTAAACATGTTTACAAAGTTTTGACGCATGGAAACTAGACTCATTCCGAATTTTTACCATGTAAGTTTTAAGCTGGGTCAATGTGTCCATTATTGTGATTATAATGATGATGATTCTGATGTTTTTTATTAGTGTGGTTATTCGATTCAGTTTAAAGTTTGATGTTTAATTTTGGCCATTTTTCTCATGTAAGATCCACATATTTAGACTAATTGAAAATGAATGTTTAGTAATATTTACCGCTCAGGAAAGCGTTTATCCCTGTGTTTGTGACGTTTGTCTGTATGTGTGTCACATAAATCTTCTGGTTTCTCAACAGGTTTTTGAATCTTCTGTTGTTGCTGTTTTGCTTTATCAGTCATTGCGGTCAGTATCATTTTTCTTTGTAAATTGTAAAAATTCTTGATTTCTAAAATTCATTTCGATGTTAGGTAGGAATTGTAGGTAGAAAGAATTTTATTCTGTCTATATTTGCAGGAACCACTCCTGTATCTGTGACGGGGAAAAAAGGAGAAAGTGTCACACTAACATGTGAATCTGAGGCCAGAGAGATTACTCGTATTGTTTTAAGCAGTCAGTCAAAAAACATCCTTGTCTGTGAGAAAGAAGAATGTGAGAGTGAAAACAGCAGAGTATTTAAAAAAGGATCATGTGACATCATCATTATGGATCTGAGATTCAGTGACGCTGGGAAATACATTCTGAGAGTTTATTACACTAATGACCAGACAGAAGTGGAGCGACAAACCCTGGAGTATCATCTTCATATTCAGGGTAAAGTCAAAACTGATCAAACAGCATGTGCTTTCTGGATGTCCTGATAATGATAGCAATGCAAACCAGCAAAGATAGTAAATGTCACACATCCCATCAAATATCCAGATTAGTTGATTACCGTATGCTTTTCAGTAGCTTATTTTTTAAATAATTACATTTGGTCTTCTTAGTAAATTGTGCTTATGGCATTGATTGACACCATTATTATAATTATTAATGTATTTCTGTTTCTCCTCAGATGAGATCTCTGTGCAGAAAGGAGAGGATCTGAAGTTGGATGTTCTGTTGACCAATGCTGATAAAGTGGAGAGAAACTCTAGTGAAGGCTGGACAGAGGTGTGGACGAGAGGTCACGGGGTCAACAGTGATCGACTGACTGATCGTGATGGAAATCTGATCATTAATGAGTTTACAGTCAATGACACTGGAACATACAGAGTTCTGGATTATGAAGGAGAAACCTTGATCACAGTCTCAGTCACAGGTGAGAGAAGATCAGTGGATGAGCAGAAATAATATGTATAATACATCATGAGCTTGGATTTTTTCTCTTTCATACTGAAGCTAAACTGTATGACTAATCTTTTCATATCTTGTACAGAATCCATCTCAACAGGAAAACACAAAGGTAACACAGAAGAACAGTGAAGTAATAGGCTGTTTTAGAGTTTTTATTTTATACAGTGAGTTTAAAAATGTAAAATGTGTGCTCTCTTTCCAGCTTCACACCATCCTGACCGAGAAAGTTGGAGTTGGTCAGAGAATCTGTTAGTGTATTTTGTTACTACTATATTTATTGGGTATATAGTGATTATGGCACTTCAAATTGTGTTGAGGATTGCTGGACTGCTCGGGTGAGGTATTTTCCTTGAGCGTCAAACAGATTCTGTCAACATATTTCTCCATCATATATATATATATATATATATATATATACACCAAGATTCTATGGGCCAGATTTACTAACAGCTTACTCCAGCGCAACTCTCTTTTGGCTTTAAAAAACTACTGTCAGGATTTACTTTTCAGACCCTTTTTAGTAGAAAAAGAGTTCTAGTAAATAGTAAAAACACAACTGTTTTTAATAGTAAAAACACAACTGAAAGCATTATATATATATATATATATATTCTATATCTTAATATATATAATATATATATAAAAAAATTTGAACTCTTTTAAGATTTTTTAAATATAAATTCTAATATATACATTTTTAATATAAAGTTAAATTTCTATTTGATCTTTATTTCCCTGTTTATCACTGTGAAGCTGCTTAATATTCAACAATATTATTGATGTGACTGCTTTGAAACAACCTGTACTGTCAAAAGCTCTAGAAATATATGTGACTTGACTATGGATTGAGGAAGGTCATATTTTAAAACACTATGAATCATACACTTGCTGCCTTAAAGGGTTAAAAAACTGGACATCACACACTAGACTTTGTACATTGTTCCGAGCTCAACACACTCAGGCAGAAACATGTCCCTCGTTACTAGACACACGACATGAAAACAATGCATTCTAAAATTATCACAAAATCTCCTCCAACTGGATATAATTATTCCCTGATTAAGCTAAAAACATCTGTCAATAATACACTATGAGATTTTCTGTGAGATCTCTCAGCTCAATCCTGCAGTCCGGCTCGGACTTCAGCAACTATGACATTGTGTCAAGTTTTTACATTTTTTAATTTTCTAACTTAAAAACAAATAAGACAAACTATCACATTCAACTTTTGAAGTTAACTCAACTAATCTGCTCCACTTAAAGTCAACTTAAATACAGGGTGGGCCATTTATATGGATACTCCGTAATAACATGGGAATGGTTGGTGATATTAAAGTCCTGTTTGTGGCACATTAGTATATGTGAGGGGGCAAACTCCTCAAGATGGGTGGTGACCATGACATATACTAATGTGCCACAAACAGGACTTTAATATCACCAACCATTCCCATGTTATTACGGTGTATCCATATAAATGGCCCACCCTGTACTTTTGTTCATCTAATAAATAACAGGTAGTCTTATGGACTTAAAATGTATTTTCAAGGCAACTACAGAATGTTTAGCATTTAGCTGCAAACAGCTGCAATCCTTAATCTTTCATCTCCATGTCTGATTTCCAAAGCAAACTACATGAAATGAACATTACTACAGTGGTAACAGCAGCAGCATTAATTAAGCCAGTAAATGCAAAGCAATAATAATCTTTTTAATTATAGTTACCACATTTTTTTGTTAAATTGATAAACATGAAATTGTATAACTCCAGATAAGTTGGGACAACATTTTAACTTAAGTAAGGTCAACTTAAGGTCAAGGTTAAGTAAGGTCAACAAAACATTTGTTAGCAACATGTTTAGAGTATTCTTATTTAGTTCACGCAAGATAATAAACTGACTTTGTTCAAGCTACTTTTCTACATTTGTTTGAAGAACATTTTGCAAGTTGATTTTTTTTACAGTGCACTGTCCACTCATTCAGACTGTAAACTGGGTTAAAAGTCAGTGTATTCCAGCCTTAAATTGATTTCATTGTGTTGAGATTTTTTGACAACTGTATGTATTTGTATTTAACTATACAAATTAAACAGCATTTGTAAGTAATATGTTGGTATGCATTTTTATGTATATATGCATTTTTGTATTATATATATATATATATATATATATATATATATATATATATATATATATATATATATATATATATACTAATATGGTGAAATAGAGGATGTTTCAAGAGTTTACTTCTGTTGCATTTACTTAAAAAATAAAACTGAATCTTGTTTAAAATAAACTTCAGTCGCTCTGAACATTACGCAGAGCCACATCATGTGGCACTCAGCACTTACAGTGATTTACCATCTCACTCTCTAATTTACCATCTGTATATTCTGGTGTCTTGTAGTTCTAAATTGGTGCATTTGCATAATATCACTTTTATTAAATATATGGTGTAAGCTGTAAAACATTCAGGCGTCATTATGCAATCCAGTAACACTCAAAACATTGTCATCGTATTTTTTGTATGGTACATTTTGGCAACTACTATTGCTGCTTTTGAACCATAATTTTAATCACAAATCATGCATAAAAATTATGACTTTAAAAGTCATAAATATGAAATAAAAAGTTGGAATTATGATTTGAAAAGTCGAAATTATGACTAAAAAATGTACAGTTAAGCCATAATTTAAAAATACTTATTATTGTTCCTCGTCCCTCACTGTCTCTATAGACAATTTCTCAATATTAGTTTACTGGTTTCAGTCTTGTTAATCATATCATTACCCTGTCTATTTAAATGCATCATCTCCCTGTTCATCTGTGTTCCTGTGCCCTGTCATTGTCACTGACTGATTACCCTGTGCTTTTGACCACTGCCTGTTATACGGTTTATGATCTTGGATTTTCCCATTAAAAACTGCATTTGGATTCTCAACCTTTGGATGCAATCAGAGATAATAATCCAGGCAGAGAGTTATGGGAAATGTAGTTTCATTAGGGAATGACAATAGTCCGGGGTGGAGTGCCCTCTGGTGGTAATGATGGGCACTCTCACTGGTAATCTTGACAGACTGGTATGGACTATGACTTCGGATTATACTATTTATACTGATTATAAACTGCATTTGGATCCTCACTCTCCGCTGAATTCTGTTTCCACCACCGAATCATTATGTATATGCAAATTATAGACCAATTTCCAACCTGCAATTTCTATCTAAAAGTCACCAAAAATCTGTCTTTATACAGTTGCTGAATTTCTTGCACATTCATTCCGTCTCTGATATGTTTCAGTCTGGCTGAACACTTCACAACACTGAGTCTGCTCTTTTAAAAAATTTTAATGATATTTTAATGACTACAGGCGCTGAAGACACTATGATGGCTTTAGTGCTATTATAGACTTGAGCTTGGCTTTTGACTTTGTAGAACACAGGATTCTTTCATCTCTGGAACGTGTGATTGGTATCACAGGTACGATACTCAAACGGTACCAGTCATTCTTATCTAGGCCTAATAGAAGTTTTTCAGTTAGCTTAGGCGCTATCCTCGGCAGGGATAAATATTCTCATTATACATGCTACACTTAGGATCAGTTATGAGTAAATTTGGTGTGTCGTACCTCTGTTATGCTGATGACACCCAACTCTACATACCTGTAAAACATAAAGAAAACAAGTTTCGAAGTCAATATGACTATGAATAAGAAATCTTGATCACAGTCACAGGTGAGAGAAGCTCAGTGGATATGTGGAAATATTATTATTTTAAAATATTTGGATAGCTGAACACTAACGTGCAATGACAAAACAGACACGGCTTACTTTTCAAGCAATTTTTCAGAATATTTAAAAAAGTTTGCAGAATGGTAAATAAATATAATATTGTGTTTTTGACAGAAAAAAAAAGAAGAAATGGACCTATGTAGGGCATAAGTCTAATTTTAGCATAACATCCAGAAAAAGGCAAATAAAGTGAAATGTTTACTAAAAAAACATTGCTATAGTCTAGGCTATTTTAGGTCCCCTCACTCCACAACACGTTTTTTTTACGTTAGGCTATTCAGAAAACATATAGGCCTAAGCAGCGTATAACGTCAGTGCAATCCGCGACGTCATTGAATGAAGGAATGCCTTTTCTGCTGTGTTGTGTTTTCACTTACTGTAAGTCATGTGACCCGAGAATCAGCTCGTGTGGAGACGAGATACTATCAAAATTGTTTTCATTCATTTTTCTTTCCTTGTCACCGCTCGCTAATCTTGCAATAATTAATGCCGTTTTGACGCCTGATTAAAAGACACAAGCAGATTTATCATGTAAGTTTTCATGTTTTACAATATCCGTATATATATCTGTGGGTTTTTGTTATTAGTAACTTAGTTGTCTAATCGCGCTATTGATGCGGAAATGAGTCGACAGGTTTATGATGAACATATCCGTTACTGTGATTATGATAATGATTGTTATTAGCCTAGTGGGGTTATTAATATAATTATTAGATTATCTCTGAATTTCTAAAGTGTGTTGTTTGTGTATTGAGTTTGATTAATCATTTTCAGTATTACACAGGAATCATTTATTAAAGCGAAGATACATGTTATACAGTAGTTTGATGTTTCTTATTAGGCTAGTCATTTTTATCATGTAAGATGCATGTGTTAAATATTCAGACAAAATGAAAGTGAATGTTTCATATTTTACCGCTCAGGAAAGCGTTTTATCCCTGTAAATATGTTTGTGATATTAGCCTGTATCTGTGACATAAACCAGCTCTTCTGTTTCTCATCAGGTTCAGATGGCTGAATCTGCTTCTGCTGTTTAGCTTTATCAAATATAGAGGTCAGTATCATATTTGTTTATACAGTACATTGTTGCAATGCTTGATCTTCAGTTCCAGGTAGAGTTATTGTAGTCGATTGTGTCTCTGTCGTGTCACTCTGCCAAGAGACTTGATGGTGGAAATTCCCCAGCATATTACATTATCATATCCCACATCCAGACTTAATCCAGTTCATTCCAGTTCATTCGTCTGTTTGCTTGCAAAGGCCAATAAGAAATACTGTTTTAATAGGTGAACAAGCTAAGAAAGTGAGATGATTAATTTATACTGTCTGTATTTGCAGAAACCACCACTGTAGGAAACATCTCTATACATGTGACGGGACAAAAAGGAGAAAACGCCACCCTGCCCTGTGATATTGAGGCCAGAGACATTTTTCATGTTATTTTAACCAGTCAGTCAAAAAACATCCCTGTCTGTGAGAATGAAGAATGTGAGACTGAAAATAGCCGAGTATTTAAAAAGGGATCATGTGACATCATCATCAAGGATCTGATCTTCAGTGACGCTGGAAAATACATTCTGAGAGTCCGTTACACTAATTCTCCGGAGCCACAAATCAGGGAATACCATCTTCAAATTCATGGTAAAGTCAAAACTGATCAAACCATCAGCTTTCCTTCAGTGATTGTGCTGGTATTCCATGAATTCCTGTAATCAGAGACACTGAATGTGACACGTACCGCTTATTCAGATTAGTCATCTCCAATATGGGGTTTTCTAATATCTTGCATTGGAATATTGGAATATTATACCATAGATTGCATTTGGTCCACTTAAATCTATATACTGTATGTGTTTATGGCCTTGCCTGATTTACACCATTATAACAATAATTGAGGATAAAGTGTCTTTCTGTTTCTCCTTAGATGATATTTCTGTGAAGAAAGGTGAGAAAGTAAAGATGAATGTTCTGTTGTCCAACGCTGATAAAGTGGAGAGAAACTCTAGTGAAGGCTGGACAGAGGTGTGGACGAGAGGTCACGGGGTCAACAGTGATCGACTGACTGATCGAGATGTAAATCTGATCATTAATGAGTTTACAGCCGATGACACTGGAACATACAGAGTTCTGGATTATGAAGGAGAAACCTTGATCACAGTCTCAGTCACAGGTGAGAGAAGATCAGTGGATGAGGAGAAATATTTGAGCTGATTTTACAGCTGAGGTTTATTCATCACGATTTGAACAGCAAATGGTAAATTATATGACTGAACTTCCTGATATTCTCACGGCGAAGTTCTTTTTCGTTCTTCGTTTAGGGGTCAAACGAAGTTTATTAATGTGTGAGGAGCGATATACTGTTATATAACATCTGACGTCAACACTGCTGAGAGCAGCGTTTATATGAATATATGAATAATGTGCTGCGCGCTTTCCTTTCAGTAACTATAAACACACAACAAAATTAAGAAAACAACAAGCATTTTTAATAAAGCATAAGTATTGCATCTGATCATTGCTACATGGTTATGTTTGCACGAGCTCTACGGCACTCCAGTAACGGTATATGTCACATTTATTTATATATCACACAATAGATTGCTTAAAATCAAGCAGCGTTACCATATTAAACATGAAAAACAGCGTCTGTCTCGTTTCATTAGAAGTACAACTTCATTTTCTACTATAAAGCAGCTCTCCAGTGTCTTCATGTTTTCAGACGTCTCACTGAACAGCTCAAATGAGCCAGAAAAGATTTTCATGTGAAAGAAGGCGCAAAGTCGCAAACACACAGTCAAACCAAAAATTATTCAGACTTTTGATTTTTACTAGTGTGTGCAGGACAATATAGTTAATTTATGTAAGTGAGGATAGCTATAAATAAAGTAAACTGTGACATATTATACACAAACATTCTTCATACAGTGACTACCAGTAACATGTATACAGATTTGGGACCAAAAACGATTCAGACACTTTGTTGAGCATGTTTGGCTCAAAGTTATCTGACATTATCAAGATGAATTTGTTCTGACACAGTTTAACTCTGAGTTCTTGTCATATTTTATTACCATTTTCTAAACTATAACGAATAAACTGTTATAATATGAGAAATGTTGAAGGTTTCTGAATACATTACGTAATCACCACGCATCAATGGTAGTACAAGGTGTTTACCAGCCGAGGCGAAATTTTCCAGAAGGTTCACTTTGGCAAGCTGTTTCGAACTCGGCCTGATTTTGTTCGAAATAACGTCACATCAGTTCGTTTCTTCGATTTCGCTTGAAGTATATCGTGGTCTTAACCTTTTAATCTCCTCTACAGAATCCAGAACAGACTCCGGCTCACCAGGAGAACGCACGGATGACACTGAACATAGTAAGTAGAACAGGAGGCATTGAGAGCTTTATGAAATCTTTAAAGGGTAACTCTCGCCACAATGCAACCTAGGGTATTTTTGTTAATCTACCCGAGGCAAACATTAGTTTAAAAGCATAATTAGGATGGAAACACCACTTTTAAGTTTGACCGTATTTTCATTTTTGGTCAAATTGCCTTGTGAATGGGAGTGAATGGGGCACGACTATGATAGCAGCAAAAATCACTATTTTTAAAGTATCACCAGGGGCTCTACACATGAACTCCAGCATTGAGAACAGTGTTTGTGTGCACAGAGTTTACTACAAAGAAAGATTTTGAACAAGCCAGCATTCTGTCAGTCAAAAATAGTCGATCTCCGAATGCAACGTAACAGGGAGGAGAGTAAAGATGGAAAGCTCCTAAAGCTTCGTTCCATATAAATTCAAGGATAATTTGTTGTTTTGTCGTTAGTGAAAATCAATATTGACCTTGTATTTGAAAAAGGATGCTTAAATAAGAAACAAAATTCACAGTCAGTTCAGTCACATTCAGAAATCGGCTATTTTTGACTGTCAAAATGCTGGCTGACACACAGCTACAGTGAGTTTTCAATGCTGGAGTTCATGTGTAGAGCCGCTGGTGATACTTCCAGCAAAGTTTCATGTTGTGTCAAGCCTTCTTAGTGTTTTAAAAATAGTGATTTTTGATGCTATCATAGTCGTGCCTCCCATTCACAAGGCAATTTGACCAAAAATGAAAATACGGTCAAACTTAAAAGTGGCGTTTCCATCCTAATTATGCTTTCAAACGAAAGTTTTCCTCGGGTAGATCAACAAAAAGACCCTAGGTTGCATTTTGGCAAGTGTTACACTTTAAACAGCATTTTAAAAGTTCTCTTCCCACCTTCCTCCTTCCAGCTGCAGTGTATTGGTTCTGGAGTGTTGGACTGCCTGTGATTCTGCTGGTTCTGGTGGGTGTGATTGTCTTTGTTGTCATCAAGAAACATCAGTGTCTGAATAGACTTTACTCGCTGCCGACGGATCAGGATGCAGGCCTATAATAATCTCTCCTGAGGGCCTATAATAATCTCTCCTGAGGGCCTATAATAATCTCTCCTGAGGGCCTGTAATAATGAGGGCCCGTGCAGAGCGAGATTAAACTGTAAAGTGGCCCAGAACATCCAGAGACTTGTAATTCACCTTCAGAGTCAACAGTTTTACAGAGGATTCTGTCAACATACTGAATATCTGCAGCTGTGTGATCCATATAATCTACAATAATATCAGAATTATTGAATTATTATTGTTTAATGATGTGGAATCAGACATTATTGAGTCACTCATTTTGAAAAAACAGCCCTTGATAGTGCACACTTTCACTGTGTGATGTAGACTAGCAGAATACAGTCAGAATGACCCTGAAATTCAAGACAGGGGATCAAAATACCCCTGTATGAGTCTTATATTTATATATAGTATATAATATAGTTAAAGAGGTCATTGGATGCCCATTTTCCACAAGTTGGTGTGATTCTTTAGGGTGTTCATGTAAAGTTTGTAACATACTTTGGTTAAAACTCCTCAATGGTTGTGTAAAACAACACCCTTTTACCTCCTCAAACCCCCCCCCCCCCCCCCCCCTCCCTATATATTTGTTTATATACGCAAAACTTCCTTTATATTTGAGTCCAAGTTCAAACACTGAAACGCTACATTAACGTACGTAGCTCTGAAACACTGCCAGCGGGACATTAAACAGGAGGAGCTCATAACAGGTTTTGCGTGGGAATGCAAAAAAGAAATTTTTTTTTTTTTTTTTCATCCTAAATTTTTTCCACCCCCACGTCCCAAGTTTAGGGGCTCCGTAGTGTACAAATGTCTGAGGGTGGACATATGCTAATATGGGAAATATGCTAATACAGGAAATATGCTAATACAGGACATAATAGTGGTCATGGTGCTCAGAAAATGCAAACGGCCTGATTATTGAGAGGGTTTAGGCTTTTGGAGGATTAAAGAAAAAGAAGTGAATTTTCATTGTGTGGTGGTTGTGTCCACACACTGCAGAGACACATGTATATGCAAACACCATATAAAAGTGAATTTTGCATTCGATGACCCCTTTAAGCACATCTGTTTTTTGCTCTATTTCACAAATGAAAGTTTCACAGCAGAACTGTTGTGGCCGAAGCACAGTGACGTTTCGTTGATGAATGAATATTTTGATCGATTAAACAGCATTAAACAGTGTAAATACCAGTGTAAATCTAAATGCCTCTTCAGATGCAGCTTCTGTGCCAAAGATGGGCTTTCTTGATACTGATTTCATCAGTGAAATTATTGATTAAATGAAATAATTTGTCATAAAAGATGATGCATGCATCTAGGTTAGGAAAATATCCATGTAAAGAAAAGAAAAACCCTTGGAAATCAATTTTAAGGGAGAAAATATCAGCTTGATATATCAATTATAAAAGCTGAGTCAGTCAGGCCTAACCAGTCAAGACAAACCAGCACAAACACTCTCTGACAAATAATGTCATATTATCGGCATCAACAAAATATCAAGATATCATATGTGCCTAACAGTGAAGGTCTTGAAGAAAATACTTAGTATGTTTTCTTTATATAAAGTGTAAAGATGAGGAAGAGCGCGTCCAAAGTTGAGTCTGTGTTCCTGCCAAGCTGTTTTTCCAATATTACCGGTAATCATCTTTAGAGTTTTTTCCTTGCCACTGTTGCTTCTAACTGACCACTAGGGGATTTTAAGATGTCAAACTATGCTTTTTGAAAAAATGAACAAAATTATTATTTTTTTTTACATGTGTTGTAAACCACTTTTGATAACATTTTGACTGTAATATTTTGTTGGATTTTAATGACCTATTTTTATATGAAATGGAATTTAGAAGATATTCATACTCAGGAAAAAAAAACTAATTTTCAGGTATAAAAATGAACTTTAGCCGCTCTAAACATTATGCAGAGCCGTATGTGCTGCTCAGAAGCCGAGAGAAGCACAGTGTGTGACTTTACACTCCTGTTGTATAAACCAAATATTGTGTTAATATTGTGTGTTTTCTGCTGTCCTCATTACCTCACTGTGACTGTGAAGTTTTTAATCATCTCATATGTCCAAATGTGAGCAGTCATGTCTTCTGAGGACAGATATTGTGTTTTTGCACTATTCTGCTTTGAAGGGATATTGCAGATCAAGCTGTATATGTGAAATGTTGATTATTGTAGATCTAGTGAATATGGTGATACAGCTCTCCAGTACTACGGTGATCCCTTTAAAACAATGTGAATTAGTCATGTCTTCATCATTTCAGTATGCTAATGTCTACAGTATCTCTACAGTATCAGAATCAGTTCATCATGTTGAGTAATGTTGGGATACTTTTAAATTTATGGGTCCTTTTGTTTTCATTCAGTGGTTTTCTGTTGCTCAGTATTGCTTTGCTCAGGGTATAAGAGAGAAATTAACTGTTGATATGGTCACTTGATACAGTTTATTGTTCCTGTCTGTATTTAAATGTGTAACTTAATAAATAAGTGCCTGCTTTAACAGTTTTGAGCATCTTTCCTTTCATCACTGATGTTTTTCACCTTTTCAAAATTGCAGCGTAAGCTTCCTGTCTTACATTACCTCAGAAAGATAGACTTCCTCCTTCAGTAGAAAACACACGTGCACTAATGCAGTTATGACATGTAAACCAAGAAGAGACATCATTTGTGTTTGTACATTTTTGTAAAGAACCTTTTATGTAATCTGGTCAAAATAAATTAATCTCCCAGAATAGAGCTTAACTTGTATGAAACCTGTAATATTCATGATCACAATCTCACAAATCTACACACACTTACAGCCAAGTTTTGCTCATTAACTTTGCAAGCTAAAGTAAACCACATATAACACATTTTTGAGATGTTAAAAGATGTGTACAGTTCAATGAAAACAACAATAGCATTCATTATGTTTCTCATTAGGGGAAAAGTATACTAAAGTAGCAACACTTGAACTGATAGAGACTATTATTCAATGCTTTATATTTCTATGACGGAAGTGGAAACACTGTGTGGTTTAAGTGTCTCTGCATTGATCTGAAACCTTTAGTTTGATCGACACCTTTATGAACAACAGACACAATGGAAAAAGTCATTTTCTTCTGTGTATTTTCTTGTTGGATTATGCAAATCACATCCAGTGGTAAATATATTCTATTTCAAGCATTCATGAAATTAACATATCAACCTCAAATACAATAGCCATTAACATAGTCTAAAAGGATGTGTTTATCAATGTCTCTCCAGATTTGTCGGCAGGAGGATCTTCTGATGTGAGAGTTCAGATGGGAGAAGACATCACTCTGAACTGCAGCATGAGAAACAGATATGAAGTCGCCTGGTATCATCTCAGATCTG
Organism: Leuciscus idus; assembly: GCA_021554675.1. NCBI lineage: Eukaryota > Metazoa > Chordata > Actinopteri > Cypriniformes > Leuciscidae > Leuciscus > Leuciscus idus. The sequence goes on along the minus strand of CM038628.1, from coordinate 40,884,992 downwards.
AAGAGCTCGTTCTGCTGATTTCTGCGGAGAAGGACAAAACCGGGAGAAAACTCCTGATCAACTACAATCCAAACAGCACTCGCATGGAAATAACAGCAGACAGTTGGGTCACCAGAGTCTCTTTAACTATTTCTGGAGTAACAGAATCAGATTCAGGACTTTATTTCTGTGGAACAAAGTCTGACGCTCCAGAGATGTTCTTCGACAAACCCATCAGACTGGAGATTGAAGGTACCAGATTTCAGTTTTTCTCATTATATCTTCACAAACTAGTCAATGTAGGAGGGAGTGGGTAAGATGAGCCACTCAAGATGAGATCTGAACATGATTTTTGTTTTAGTGGTTTGTGACTGAGAGCAGTACATGAGTAGATATATAAACTTAGCACTAGACATTGCTTAACTAACCCACATTTTACAGTTAATTGAGGCAATTAAAAAAATCGTCATAAAAACTAAAGTTCAAATTACAGAAGCAGGTTTTTGTGTGTGTGTTCATATATTTGTGGATAAACATATCATATATTCACAGGTCTTTTTGTAATAGAAGAGACAAAAACAGAAGTTGAAATCACAGGTAAAGTTTTGCTTGTTTAATTGATTTTTCTATTTGTTGTAACTGCTCTTCTGTGGAGATCTGGCACTAAATGTTGTATATGAATGTGAGTAACTCTTCTGTCTCTGTAGATGGAGTGACGGTGACGGAGCGTGTGTTGATGTTCGGTGGTGTTGGACTGGCTGTGTTTGTGTTTTTTCTGACTACAGTCATCGCAGGAGGAATTATTTACCATCGTGGACAGCAGAAAGGATGGAGAGCAGCGAAACGTGCATCTATAATGAGCTACAAATCAGCTATATGACACATTTATGTGCTTTTTTTGACATCCTGACCTTTGCACTGCCACTAAAATAAGCATTGCTGTCGGGAAACACAAATGACAACAGACAACTTTGCCTCAGATACTTTTCCTGTTTATCAGATTTCACTTTAAGAACTGAGAACTGAAACGTAAAACTTAGGGAAACTGAGATGTTGTGGTAAAGGTCGCCTTTATTCAGCACCAGTGAAACTTAAACAGGCTTTAATGGCTGTGGTGATGATTCAGGTTTGTGTTATTCAGTAAATGTTCAGTTAAATGTCAACGTGCTGTCTTTAATGCAGTGTTTTTTAATTCAATATCAATGAACAATATGCATGCTAGAGTTTTGTAGAGAACGAGCCAATGTCCTTTTTTTCAAAGCAAACAGTTTCTTAATGCAAACAAAAGCTTTAATATCATCAGACCAGCAGGACTCGTGATAAAAATGAACATTGTGTCTGGCTATATCTTTAGACATATTATATTTTTCTAGAGGAGCATTAATATGTACATATAAGCTGTTTTCAAGAGAAAATATAAATGTAAATCTCTTCTGTGGCACATAAAGCTTGATTTAATAAAAATGTCAACAGATTTCAGAGAAAAGGTTTCTTATCATTGTTATGCAATGCAGAATAATGATTTCCTGTCTGACTGCGTTACGTTGATGCAACTAAAACCACAAAATATGAGGTAAGGATGATAACAATATGCCATGCTGACTCTAGAAGGGCAAATAAAGTAGTGTGTGTGTATACTGCGGAAACCAGCGCCTTCCTCTGGTACGAGCGGTTCGGTCTCCTTTTATGCTCAAAGAAAGGGTTTGTGCCAATGACACTGGCAGCTTGAGATACAGGGGAGTGGCCAGACTCACGCAGGACCCCACATCACACTCTAAACAATGCTGGGTTGTTTCAACCCATGTTTGGGTCAAAGGTGGACAAACCCAACAGTAAATTATTACAAATTTAATATGGTTTGTCCACACTTTCAGAAAAAAGGTTCAAAAGCTGTCACTGGGATGGTACCCTTTAAAAAGGTGCTACCATTTAGGTATTGATAAGCACTCTTTAGGTATAAATGTGTACCTTATGAAGGGTTTTCTCTGGGGCGTGTTTCCCGAAAGCATCGTTAGCCAACTATGGTCGCAAGTTCCATCGTTATCAGCAGTTCAACGAGTCGTGTTTCCAGAAACCGTTCCAACGAACATTCACAAACAGCATTGCAAAGTTGTGTGTTTGGAGCGACAGCTCTCAACGTGACATGTGGACTCAATAAATCCTTGAGCAAAATAAGCAAGCTGACATTCAGTACAACCTGTGTCTTTTATTTAGAATACATGCAAATGTCATTTACATCTTTTAGTTTGTCAAGAGATTAAAAGTACAGATTTTGAAGAGCGCATGTGCGAGTGAGCTCTAGTGTAAGAACAAGCCTATGATTGAATCTGGAAATAAAGCGAAATAACTGAGAAAAATGAGAAATAGTCCTCAGATGTCATGTCTGTAATTTATATAAAAACATCTATCGTTAATCTGATCTCAAACAGTTTCATTAACAGTAGTTATTACTCCACCACATGCGTGACATCATTAACCAACGTGTTTGAACGACCACTTTGCGACAATATAGTTTCGGGAAACAGTCGTGACTAGTTGATTTCTTCAACGATACATTGTACAATGGTAGTGAAGCAGCGAGCTACGGTGTTGAACGGGAAACACCTCAGTGCGCTATAAAGACAACGGCCGAGGCGATCAGTCGTATTATCAGCAGTGGTTTAGTGGAGCTCAAAGCGCCACCTATGGTTAAACTTGGAGATCAAGGATGCTGTCAAGTCAAGCTGTTCCAGTCAAGTCAAAATGGGTCTTGGAGACAATAAAACGGTGCTAGTTGCTTCAGTTCTCTGGCAGACTCCCCCACTTCAGGGGTGTGACTTACACTATGGTCTCAGGCTCCAATTCTCAGGTCCTCGAACCGGAGTGCAGGTTCTGCTAGAAAAAGACCCACAGCCCACAGCGAGACAGACTTTTACAGCCGTTACTTGCTCATCCACGAGAAGGATAGAGGCTTCAGGCCTGTCCTAGACTTGAAGGCCCACTGAATGTCCATGAAATGCACAGCTTCGTTTGATGCATTGATGTAATTTCCACTGAAACAGGAAGCTAAGGCAGGACATATTGAATGGCTCCTCAATAGCGTTTAGTTTATATCAGAGACTGCGAGTCGCACCATGGAAACGAATCAGAGCGCTGAGACGTTGGATTCAATCGTAACTTTAGAGGTGTGAATAAATTCTAGCCATTTCTTTCTGAAAATGGAAAGAAAACTTGAGCGTTTGAGCAACTGAACACACATCTCCAAACCCATATTACTCCGTGACGTGACACCGGTAGTGATGTCCGGTTCGTGAACGAATTGTTCTTTTGAACTGGTTCTTTTCTCGAACCACTTCATCAAATCAAACTGAATCGCTCAAAACAGAGTCAGTGCTGATCCAGTTTTCTAAAGTTTTTCGTAGGGCTGCTCGATTATGGAAAAAATCATACTCATATTATCATCACTTTTATATATACTTATATTGTCTACTATATAATATATACTTATATTATTATATTATCATCGCTTTTAAAATCATCACTTATACTGAGGGAAATTCCCCCCGCATACATTGCAAGTACAATCGCTACTTTAGCAAGTAGATTGCATGAGTAGGCTAGCCTAAATTAATCCACACAGATTATAAAATCAAATCAATCATTTTAAAACTTTCTCCAAGACGCAATTTCACAAACCGCGTGAGTTTTCAGCGGTGCTGCGTCTTCTCTCTCTCTGTCTCTCAAAATGGGTTGGACAGGACAAGGCAAGCATCGAAACTACACTCTCGCGTTTAGGAGTCGGGACATGATGGAATTGTGACTTGCACAATCGGGTCAGCATTGCATCTTAACTGAAGTTGATTATTTTCACTTCTATACATCTTATCAGTTTAAACAATCAAGCTGATAGAGTTTATGGCTTCGGGAAGGGCGGATGTGCGCGTGTCATTCAGAACACAAGACTCCAATATATATATGTTCCTGCAAAACAGAACATGACAAAATAATTGTTTTTATTTCGATTGTACTATTTTGGTGATCGTTGGGAGCCAAAATCGAAATCGAAATCGAAATTCAATTAATTGCACAGCCCTAGTTTCTCGCTTTTGGACGTGCCTGACGGTCACTCCGACTCGAAATAAACAATATCCCGGAGTAAATGTTACTCCAGTAACTCCAACAGTTAACTGATGGAACTGATGAGCACGAGCAGCTGACACTGAGCATGCGTTTACTGCCGAACACACAGTCAGGTACAGCCACGCTCGCTTCGGAAAGGTGGTGTTTATAGCAGAGGGGGCGGAGCTTTAGATTCTAGAGAGCATTTGATTGGACAGGAGATGTGATGAGAAGCGGTGACGTCATAAAGATCCGTGATCAATTTTAGCAGAAGTGAGAGACTAAGTTTTGAATACTTATATTTCATACTAAGTGTGAATTTTGTCATTGTTTTGGAACACACCAGCTTATTCATAACCTTCGGGCTAACATATTCATACTAAGAGCTAAAAAAACTTATATTTTGATTTCAGGGGGCCTTTAAGATGTCTGAACAGCACTCGGGTGAAACGGACAGAATGTTAACGTTGAAACGAATTGGTATTCATCAATGGACACACACTTTTACAAAATGCATGGATGCAGATCTTATCCCTATGAGGTGAAAGGGAGTTTGCATCCTAAATTACCTCGACGATTGGTTGCTCTTAGCCCAATCAAAGGAGGAACTGTGTGTGCAGGTTGAGGAAGAGTGAGGAGGAGGAGATGAGAGTAACACAAGAGAAGGATGAGAGTAACACAAATACACTTACACACTGCTGCACACTTCTGCTGCGTGACGGCTTCTGTAAATGTAAAAGAAAAAATATAAAACGTCTGGATGGAGGTTCCTTGTAATTTGCATTCTATTTGCAATATATATTTTTATTTACTCTACATTTAGACTGCACCTCATGCCATTTGTTGACTGTATCAGCATTTAGTTTAGGTTACCTAGATAAAGACGTGGTCTGGTAACTGAAAGATATCCAAACATATAATTCATAAAAAAATATTATTGTTTCTAATAAATCCATCAACTATTATTAAAGACAATAAGGAAAGTATTCACAGTATAGTTAGCTTGTATACATGCCAAACTGAGAAAGGCAGTTCATGATTTCAGTGTAGTTTATGCTGACTCTGGTCTACATTAGCTTGCATTGACACTTGGATAATAAAACAGTGTGTGAGTTGTGAGTTCATGATCATAAATATCCAGGTTTCATAAAAGTTAATCTCTATGAACAGCTTCTGGGAGATACTTTCAATTAATGAAAAATCTTTATTATATTTCATAAATCCACACAAATGTAACAGGGAAAAGAAATGAATTATGAATTGTGCCAAAATGTTTGTTCATGCTGTAAAATAATTCTAATATATTCATTATTGGTGTGTTTTTGTCCCCATTCTGTGCAGTTTAGTTTTGTCTTCATGGACTTTCAGTTTGTTGTCATTCATCACGTGTGTTTCTTTGTCTTTGGCCCCGTTTACATGTACATGGTTATTTTGACAAACGGAGACATTTCCCTTCATTTGTGCCTTTCGTTTACACACAAACGGAGAATTCGCCTCTGAAAACGATTCTTTCTAAAAACTCCGGCCAGAGTGGAGATTTTGGAAAACTTTGTTTGCACGTTTGCATGTAAACTGAGAAAAATTGAGTTTTAGGCAGCCGACGTCACAGTATGCGACAGAACTTGCCCCTGCATCAAAAGTGCGACAAATGTTTACATTTTCATTTGGCTATGGTGATCATGGATCATGCATTCAGTGTAACAGTCGCATTTATGTTGGTGCAAAAACATGCATCATGTTGAAATTAATCATTGCTGTTGTTGCTTTTTTCGGGATTCTGATTGGTTAACGTGGGATTAAGCTTGTCGTTACACTGCCACCTACAGGTTTGACATGCTCTTGACGGCATATATACACGGGTTCGTGTAAACAAACACTTTTCTGAAAACTGACAGGTGTGCACTATGTTCTTTTTGAAAACGGAGAGGGTGAAATAGCCGTTTATGAAAATAGCCAAACATGTGTAAACGTAGCCTACGTTTTCCCGCCACGATATCATTAACTATGGACACTAATCATCAAAGCTGTTTGTCATTGTCTCATCACAACCATGTATTTAAGTTCCTTCTTTTCATTCAGATGTTGTCGGTTATTGTTTGTGCATAGCACTCTGTCTCGCAGGTTGGCTGTTAGTTCTAAATATTATTAAATCTAATGTTATAATCCTCGTCTTTCTTCTATGGAACCTAGTGTTACAGTATAAGGTGCATCTAAGAGGAGGGGATATGAAGACACCTACATTGACCAGGAGGGGACATGTTTGGTTAGTTTTGTCGTGGCCATGAGATATTAATTTGTGAGAACTTCATATTAACTCATGGGAATGTGATAAGTCGTGGCCACTAAATTGTTTTTTTGAGGTAATGTCATCCTTATGCTTGATTTAATAAAAATGTCAACAGATTATTTCAATGAAAAATGTGTTGTTGGGAGATCTGATCAAATAAACAACAGTAAAACTAAGAAATTGTGTGATTACATGTGCATTTTCTGGCAGAAACCATCATTACCAATGCTAAACCTCTTCATAATAACTGTATAAATTCAGTGATGTTAAATCTGTTCTCATACTTTCATAAAAAAAAGGTTTCACATCAGTGGTTTGCAATGCAGAATAATGATTTCCTGACTCACTGCATTAAGATGACACAAGTAAAACCACAAAATATGGGGCTATAACAAACTTGACTATCACCACACTTAAAGGATGTTATTTATGCTAATAATTCACTATACAAATAATATACTGTATATACAAAGTTTGGCACCAATGTCCATGGAACCAAAAAACCCGACCATTCTGCCTAAACATTCTCATATCGCCAGACTAATTTTAAAACATATTCACCAGAATAATGGCCATTTAGAAAGAAATTACATGCTGACCAAATTACCCCAACACTACCGGTTACCCAGCGCAAACAATCTGGCAAGAAGTATAATTCACCACTGTACCTTTTGTAGATGTGTCAGAGGAAAAGCAGGTCAACAAAACATTTACCCCATGACCGTATAACCCCTTATCTGCCAGCCTTTACAAACACAGGAATTGATAACTTTGGCCCTGGTGAAGTCAAAGGACATTATGGAGTAAACTTTTTTTTTTTTGCGAGCACACTCCACTAGAAGAGTTGCTTCCCCCTGGGCGCTGGCTCAAGGCTCCTTGCTGCCAGATATTTGTAGAGCTGTGGGCTGGGCGACACCGAACACGTTCACTAGATTCTACAGCCTTCGTGTCGAGCCGGTATCTTCCCATATACTCGCCCCCAGTGGCCAGTAGCGCGAAGGACATGTTCTTAGTGTCGGCTTGCAACGCCACTCCCGCCCGCTGGGCCGGATACGGGGGTCTATTGCTCCAGTTGCCCAGAAATAACTAACCATGTTGAGTTCCTCCGTTGCGGAGCGTCTGACATCAGGCCTACACTCGTATGCATTGAGGAACCTGTGCTAGGCTGGGTGTCTGTATAGCGGTCCCTGCGGCGATCCCATATGTGTATTCCTCCATGATCAGCTCCTCGGCAGACGAGCAGAGTCAGAGTCTTTCCCTCGACAGAGTCATCTCTGTCGTCTCTGCTGGTGTTCTTCGCCCTAGAACTAGACTGGATCACCCCAGAGACTGCCATATGTTGCACTACGCTCGGCTAGTCCATATGTGTAACCGCCACAGTAACTCCCATGTGGCTTCCGCAGCGTCCACTTCTCCAGGGCACGCTTTCCCAGCGTTATCCAATAATTCACAAACAGTCACTACTTACCTGTATTGTGGAGTTTACAACCTGTGGACTTACCTTTCCTGAGACAACTTCAAACTTTTGGATCACACTAGTCTTGGATTGTATATACACTGGTGGACATTCAAATTGGGACTTATCAACACACTAGGATTCTTGGACTGTTTTAGGGAATGGTGATTTGGACTGTATGCTTTTAACAGACTGGGTTTTTCTGGTTTAGTTGTTTGGTTTTAAAGTCTCATGTGAACATTGTAAATACACCATTCTTATTTAATCTTATCTCTGTACTGTATATGTCTCATCCATTTAACCACTAAACGATCTCACTCAGTAAAGTCTGACCCCATTTTATCATATTTGTAACCCTACCGATTTTGCTGAACATTACATTGCAATCTTGAGCTCTCAAACAGAGTTGAAGCTGCTGAAAAATATCTGAGTGAAACATAATATTTCTTTAATGCTGGACTGGCTGTCAGCTCCAGTGTTTCTGTCCTCCACTGTGTATTTTAATGCTGATGTGTTTTGTTGTAGAACAGCGCCACCATGTGTCATCAGCTGATACTGCGGCTCTGAGCTTCTCTGATGCTGATAGTGATGTTGGGATGTTTTCTCTTTCTGTAGATGATGTTTTGTCCCAGGGCTCGATATGCCTGGATGACATGGTTCAGGGGGACACTATCGCTCGACTGCACTGTCTCTATGTCGTGTTCAGAACACCTCACAGTTTCACATGAGAAAAGAGCAGATATTACACACTTTACACACTTATTCTCACATTACTTACAATCCCATGTGATAAATATTAGATAATGTTAGATTAACTATTTTCTTGAGCTAGCATGAAAACTATATCCAGTGATTAAACAAATGACTTCTACACAAATGTGTGTATTGTTCATCTGCAGATCTTTACAGTAAAGAAGAGCAGAAAAGGGCTCCGCTAATTTTTTCTCCAGGATCTGAGCAGCTTTGACTCTAGATGATGAATCCATCACCATCTGAGACCGATATGAGCTAAAACCTGCTGTGCCAAATCTAAATGAAAGCATGTGTGTATTTTGCACAGTTCTGATCTCAGACCTGAAGACTGTTTAACAGTAATCTAGCGCCATATTTACCCATGAAGCTCTTTAGAAATCAGATGCTGGACTACAGTATTACTGCTTCATGTTCACAAACACACTGGATTCATCATCAGAACCACAAGATGGATGCATTTTCCTGTTTTTAAACAAAAGAAGAAAAGACAGAGGAAGATGAATAACAGAATATTAGCAAAAGGAAGAACATGAAAGATGAGAGTTAATTTTCTTTACACTTTTGATGTTTGAAATGACATTAAAAGAGACCTATGAATGGTTGTTGATGGTTTTGGCAAGTGCTGTTAATTTGCTGTTAACAGGTACAAGTGACAAACACAATTATGTTGTGTAGTGTAATATATATATATATAATATTGCCATGAGTTCTCATCTGCAAACATAAATCCATCATTATAAATGAAAGGACTCTAGGATGTAAAAACATCTGTCCTTTTCTGCTACGAGTCTGGATTACTATTTTCTGTCAAACACATTTCTCACATTAGGAGTTTCTATGTCGCTTTTTTTCCAAGTAATTGCACAGGTTTCAACACAAAGTGTGCAGCACAGTTGGAATTATCAGTATTGTAATAATTTTAGGATAAAATTAGAAGAACTATCTTGCTTATTGTACTTGCTCACGTTATCTAACTGCAATAGAGTCTATCTATTGTCCAACGATAGCTAAACATTAACTATAACGCCCTTCATAAAATACCTGGCTAGATTCCAGAGAGGTCAACTAATGCTTTAAAATGTAAAATAAAATTAAAATTCAGTCATTTCATCAACTTACTAGCAAGTGTGCTTGAGAAACACTAAAATTAATGGGAATAAGTTTGCAGCGCAATTGGAATTATCAGTAGTATAAAAAGTGAGAAAAAAAATTATTTGATGTTTTCAATATTGCGCTGAACGGTTGCTGTGGTTACCAGGGAGTTGTCTCGCGCACAGCGCATGCGCGCCACTCTACCGCCTTTTCCGTTATGGTGAATAACAAAAACTATAAACGAATGCGTTTCGACTCTTCAGAGAGATATATATATATATATACTGACATACAGCGCTTTTTTTTCTTTTAAGAGTTATACAAATGCCAAACGTCGGTTTAGTAAATTTGATCGAACATATTGTATTGCGAAAATGAAAGTGAAAGTACTTTCCATTGTGTTTTATTTACAAGCGCCGTTTTACACCCGGGTTTAAGAATCTTTAAATAAGAACAACTGATTATCCAAGTATCAAGTGATGGTTGTGTATGTTTGATTAACGTGCTGTTGATGGAAAACTCGAGCCTCGAGGTGTTTAATAACTTTATATTCAGAGCAAGTGTTCTGGTGTGGCGCATGAAAATTACTTCCTCAATAACGTAAGTAACCATTAAATATCAAAGTACATTACACATGAAATTCTTAATATGCATTTTTTTTTTCACTTATCAATTATTGGACATAGACATATAGCCTAGACCCTATATGTTAAAATACACTTTTACACTTTTTATGTAGGTCTAATTTTAGGTTTTATTACTAAAAGCCAAAGTTTCTAGAAACCACAGTGTTGTTGTAACACTTTTCTCTTTAACATCTGTAGTGTTTGTTTTAACTGTGTGTGTTTGTTTGTGTGTGTGTGTGTGTGTGTGTGTGTGTGTGTGTGTGTGTGTGTGTGTGTGTGTGTGTGTGTGTGTGTGTGTGTGTGTGTGCTGTGTTTCTTAAACTTTGATATAGATTTCTGTGTAAATGAATGTCCATTACAAAGACTGCTGTTGTTACAATCTCCCTTTATGTAGCCTAATGTCAGTTTTATTGAACATTTAATTAAACTAAACCAGTAGGAAACATTTTATTTTAAAATAGTTGGAAAAGATCTTGAACAAATATCTGTGTATGTTAGTCAGTTTCACAGATGTATTAAATATGGGCTTACAGTAAACGGTCCCATTTGTACAATATTTGAGGCTTCGGTGGAAGAACATTAAACTCTAGTGTTACAAACTTCCCAGTCTGTTCAGCCGAGATATTTCTGTTTTAAACACACAGATGAATTACTGGTGCAAACGCTACAGATCTGACTGAAGAAGAGAATCTGCTGATTCAGATGATAGCAGTTCTGAACATTCATTTACATGATTGAAAATCACATTAAACCAGGAATGAAATGTTGATAATGTCTAATAATTAATGATTATAAATCATAAATCTGATTTGTTTTGTCTCCATAAACACACTGACGAAAATGTCAAATGAAATGTATTGTATTTGAGTGTGTGTGAATGAGTGTTTCTGATCTTTTACCCGAGCAGCTCCATGAAGACTGAATGAATCATGGACGACACACACACATTCAGACATGGAGATTCTTCTCCAGGATTCAGGTACTTCAATCTTCATATGATCTTAATGTTATAGAAGACTCATTTTCTGCACTTAACAGGGTGTTGTGTGTGTTTGCCAGGGTTGGTATAGTGATCTGTTGTCTCTATCATATTCTGGTGCCGGGATATACAGTAGTTGGAGCCACTCAGGGTCTATAAACACTGTCCAAAGACACACAGATACAGTAGACAGCTATATGATATATGACATTATCCTTGGACAGTCTCATCACTCTTCAACATACTGTCTTAAATAGACAACCTTCTCATGTGGGATTTATTTTCATGTTAAATCAGCCAAGTTGATTCTTGCCTCTATTCTGTTATCTCTGTTCAAGTCAGTTTAAGGGTGACAGATCAAACTCACCGGAGTCCAGCTGTGTGTCCATGAAGAGTGACGCGTCTATGTTAGCACCAATGAGATTTGAGGGAAGACACACATCGACTGATCTGATGTACAACATTTCATAGATAGATAGATCTTCTCGAGTAACATGCATGCAAACTTTGGAAAAATAAAAAATTTTGTCTCTCAGACAGGTTTGTTCTATGCATTTATTTTAATAGAGGAAAACAAGATACATTTATTGAACTGAATCACATAGGCCCTGAAAAATATATCAAAAAAGATAACAAAAGAAAATTTTGCTAAGAACTGAAGTCAAAAAGGATATCTTTAAAACTTCTTGGACTTGGACATGTTACGAAACCCTGTTGTTAAAATGGTCGTTTCGAAAGGGTTCAGCAACATAAAAGGAGACGCAAGGCAAAGAGCAGTTTGAAACATTTATTAAGACTAATAAATGACTGCACAAACTCACGTCTCTCGATTTTCTTTCTCTCCACATGTAAACACACATTTACTCTACACTAAAGTCAACACAGACATAACAAACACTAACAAAATGAAACAAAATAGTAGCACAAAATACAAAGAACACAGCTTGGGTTGACCAGCGGCTAGGCGTCATGACGCGCACGGAGTTCACCGTCGCGTCTCTCACCCTCCTTCACACTCCACTTATATGCTCAGCACGAGCCATCAGAGCAATGGGCCACAGGTGCGCAAGGGCGGAGCCTACACTCAGAAAAAAACCCCAATTAGAAAATGAAACAAACACACAAAAATACACACAGGCAACACCCAGAAGGCTGAGGTCATAACAGACAAACTTTGGAAAAATACACATGACAGTTTCTTCAGAGTCCCATTTCTAAACTGTCACCGTTTGGCATATAGTGCAACAAACATAAGCGTAATTTGCGAGTTGGACATGTGGGACATGTGCCCACCACTCTTTGTCAGGGTCGATATTGTCCTTACCACTTTTTGAAACATCTCGTAGCACGGATGTACCTAATACACATGAAACATCTCCAGTTGACTAGCAAGAGTATTAATTTCATTAGTTTGTGTTAATTTCATTCTGGTGCTGGAATGTGGTGTTTTTGAACTCATGCTGAGTGTGTGTTGCCGCTGTTATCAGCGTCAGAACGATCTCTTGTGACAACAGACGAACACTTCAATTAAATGATTAAAACATTAAATACAGACAGGGCCATTTCTGACCATCTCATTAATTCCCCCTTACAACTTAAACACTCAACTTAAATGTTTCTAATCATCGTCTATCTTATTAAAAAAATATTTATTTTTTATACTAATATTCAGCTGCAAAATATACTTGTGCTAAAATACAGAGTTATGTTAAAGTGTTAACAGGAGCATTGAGGAGTTTATTGGCACCGCTCTATCTGGCTCTATATGAACACTATGAATTCTTGTCTCTGTTTTCTCAACTCTGTTATATTGTCTCTGTTCTGTCCGTCTTTGTTCATAATTAGTGAACAGTCTATGGACACTCGAGGAACATTTACGGGAAGACACATGCCATCTAATCTGAGGTACAGCATTTATGTCTAGACATAAATATATTTTACTTTCAATTTTACTTCTTCAATTTATGTTTTAATCTAATTATTTATTATTTTAGTCGTGATTCTCAACTTGTCCAAAACACATTTAAATCAAATCTGCTGAAGAAGTTTCAGTGTGTGTATGAAGGAACAGCAAAGCAGGGAAACTCAACACTCCTGAATGAGATCTACACAGAGCTCTACATCACAGAGAGTGAAAGTGGAGAGATCAATAATGAGCATGAGGTGAAACAGATTGAGACTCAATCCAGGAGAGCAGAAACAGAGGACACATCGATCAAATGCACTGACATCTTTAGACCTTTACCTGGACAAGACAAACCCATCAGAACTGTGCTGACAAAGGGAGTCGCTGGCATTGGAAAAACAGTCTCTGTGCAGAAGTTCATTGTGGACTGGGCTGAGGGGAAAGAGAATCAAGACGTCCAGCTCATATTTCCACTTCCTTTCAGAGAACTCAACTTGATGAAGGACAAAACACTCAGTCTTTCAGATCTTCTTCATGTCTTTTTCCCTGAAACAAAAGAAATGGAATTATCCAGTGATGAATATAAAGTGTTGTTCATCTTTGATGGTCTGGATGAGTGTCGTCTGTCTCTGAACTTTAAGAGCGAAGTGAAACTGTGTGATATATCTGAATCAGCCTCAGTGGACGAGCTGCTGATGAACCTCATTGAGGGGAATCTGCTTCCCTCTGCTCTCATCTGGATCACCTCCAGACCAGCAGCAGCGGATCTCGTCCCCTCTGAGTGTGTCCATCGACTGACAGAGGTACGAGGCTTCAATGAGCCACAGAAGGAGGAATACTTCAGGAAGAGAATCAGTGATCAGAGTCTGGCCAATACAATCATCACACACCTGAAGTCCTCGAGGAGCCTCCACATCATGTGCCACATCCCAGTGTTCTGCTGGATCTCAGCCACTGTTCTAGAGGAGATGTTGAGTGAAGCAGAGAGAGGAGAGATTCCCAAGACTCTCACTCAGATGTACACACACTTCCTGATCATTCAGACCAACATCAAACATGAGAAGGACTATGAGAAGAAAGTGAAAGATGAAGACATGATTCTCAAACTGGGGAAACTGGCTTTCCAGCAGCTTGTGAAAGGCAACCTTATCTTCTATGAGGAAGACCTGAGAGATTGTGGCATTGATGTGACAGAAGCATCAGTTTACTCAGGATTGTGCACTCAGATCTTCAGAGAGGAGTTGGGCTTGAATCAGGGGAAAGTCTTCTGTTTTGTTCATCTGAGCATCCAGGAACATCTAGCAGCTCGATATGCACACATTCACTTTACAAATGAGAACAGAAATGTGTTTGACAAAACTAAACAAGGTTTATTTTCTAAAATCTTAAACCAGATGAAATATCACTCATTATCTAAGCTGCATCAGAGAGCTGTGGATGAGGCTATACAGAGTAAGAATGGACATCTGGACCTTTTCCTGCGTTTCCTTCTGGGTCTCTCATTGGAGTCCAATCAGACTCTCTTACGAGAACTACTGACACAGACTGGAAGCTGCTCCTACAACAAAGAGAGAACAGTTCAGTACATCAAACAGAAGATCAGGGAGAATTGCTCTCCAGAGAGATCCATCAATCTGTTCCACTGTCTGAATGAACTGGGTGATGATTCTCTGATGCAGGAGATCCAAGATTATCTGAAATCTGGAAAAATAGGAGGAACCAAACTCTCCTCTTCACAGTGGTCAGCTCTGGTTTATGTTTTGCTGACATCAGAGCAGAAGATGGATGTTTTTGATCTAGATCAGTTTATTGGAGCCCAAAATACAGCAAGTGAAGTTCTTCAGAAGCTGCAGCCTGTGGTTAAAGAATCCAGATCAGTTCAGTAAGTCACACTGACAACAATCATTACACTGATAAAACAGGATCATATTTATGATTTTAGCATGTGTTTTCTAGCCAAAGCAATACTGTAATAGGAGAAACTCATATATATCTTAAGTAACCATTTACAATAACAATACATGAACAATGTGAAGAGGTGACAACTGCTTATTGCAACTGCAGATTCATATACAAATCTGTTGAGAAGAATGGAGAAATTCATAAATATCTTATCATTTATATCAGTGTTTCCTGAACTGAGAGACTGAAGAGTGTCATTGTTCTCTACAGGTTGTGGGATTGTGGTGTTACAGATGAAGGTTGTGCTGCTCTGACTTCAGCTCTGAGATCAAACCCCTCACACCTGAGAGAACTGGATCTGTCTGAGAATAAAGTAGGAGATTCTGGAGTCAAGCAGCTTTCTGATCTACTGCAGGATCCTCACTGTAAACTGGAGAAACTGTGGTAAGATTTTATAAAAGTCTCAACGTTGTCTGTTTCTCTCCTGTGGTGAATAATCAATGATATACAAAAATAAAATATACAAAAAAAGTTTACCATCAAGTAACTGAAAAGGATGTTTAATCTTCATTAGATTCTTTCCAAAGTTTCTGAGGTCATTTTACTTTTGATAGTTTTTGATAGTGTTTTATGGTGCGTATTTCTAGACACCTTTAAACTTATTTTGATTATTCTCAGGTTAGGGAAAGTACGTCAAATCTGTCCTAAATCATAAACATCTGAATTTTCATACTCACAATCTATAGGTCAGAAGACTTTTTCATGATCTGTTCAGTTCAGTTTATTTGAAGACTTTTGGCAGACAAGCTTCTTAGTTTCAATTAAATATAGTTTTATTATTTACAGGTTAACTATTTTACAAAAAGACATACTTGTAACAGGACAATTGCATATTTTCCACAACAATAATAATAAGCGTGATTGGATGATGTGAAGAGGTGACAACTGCTTTAATATACAAATCTGTTGAGGAGAAAGGATTAATTATATATTAATTATAATTATAATTATATATATATATATATATATATATATATATATATATATATATATATATCAGTGTTTCCTGAACTGAGAGACTGAAGAGTGTCATTGTTCTCTACAGGTTGAGGGATTGTGGTGTTACAGATGAAGGTTGTGCTGCTCTGACTTCAGCTCTGAGATCAAACCCCTCAAACCTGAGAGATCTGAATCTGTCATGGAATAAAGTAGGAGATTCTGGAGTTAAGCTGCTCTCTGAACTACTGCAGGATCCTCACTGTAAACTGCAGATACTCAGGTAAGATTTTATAAAAGTCTAAACGTTGTCTGTTTCTCTCCTGTGGTTAAATAAGATTGTATAAAATGTCCCAACATAGTCCTCTATTTTAATGGTAAATAATGATTGCCATACAAAAAAATAAATAATAATAAATAATAATAATAATAAATCTACTATGAAATTACTAATGGGAATATTGATTTTATTTTCGTTAGATTCTTTCCAACGTGTCTGACATAATTTTACAATATTAATGATAGATTAAACATGAATGGATGATGTAAAGATGTGACAGCCGTGTTCATATACAGATATGTTGATGATTTTTGGGTACTAGCATAAAAAAAATAATATTTGGTTACACTTTATTTTAGGTGTCATTGTTACAGTGTAATTATATATTTAAGTACTGAGTAATATTAAGCAACTACATGTACTCACTATAGGGTAAGGGTAGGATTAGGATTTGGCTGAGGGTCAGCTGCATGTGTCACGGTAGGGATGATTGCAAAAAGGTGCGAGGACTCAAGTGCAGAGATATGATGGTTTATTTATAAACGGAAAAACAAATACAAAACAAAACCCACGAGGGGGAAAAACATAACTGGAAAATACAAAACCAAAAACAGAACCAGAACCAGAACTTACTAGGGATTTACAGGGAACAGGAAACATCAGACAACGAACCGACACAGACTGCAAACAAGAGGGGACTTATAAAGGGAACTAATCAAGAGGGAACAGGTGGAAGAACTCAAACAATAATCAGATAACAAGGGGGAGGGATCAGACAATGACATGAGCACATGATTTTCTTCACATTGTAGCACAATTAACTTAAATTACTCCGTCATTTATGGTCATACAGAAGAAATAAATATGAAAAAAGAATCTGTGAGATGTCTACTTTTGTATGTGTCCTCTTACAATCAAATTAAAACATTGTGCTTTTGTAAAATAAAGAAAATAAACAGGGTGTGCTTTCTGCCTCTCCGTCTCGGTGAACTTTTTTTTCTTGAGCACGTCTATAAACTGAAACAAAACTCAGCGAATACTTGTCACACATTTATGAGCCATAAACATTTAATTGTGTACCTTTAAATGATTGGATTCAAACTGAAAACAAATATTCTCTGTTTAAGTCATTTGTATAAAACCAACAAGATGTCCAGTTTCTCAAACCCTTGCTCATTATTTTTAATTTTAAAAGAGATTGACATGCAAATCGTCCACGCGTCACACAAACGCGCTCGTTACCTCAAAAACAAAGCACCAAACTTCAGCAGTCTCTGCTTTTCGTCGAGTTTGGAAGACACGCCATGAGCTTACATTGGATTTACCTCAGAAGAAGAACGCGATTTGAAGACAAGAAAGATGTAAGGTAAGAAATTCTTAATTATATTAGTTAATGTTATTGTTGCATAAACTTCACATTGCAGTTGAACTGTGACTAGATATATGGTGAATATTATAATATTTAGACCCGTGTTTACTGTTAAATACTGTGTTTGTGGATATTTACTCAAACGTAGATATGTATAATATGGTAACCATAATGTTTCATATTCTGGAGCGTGCTGTGCGTTTGAATGTTTCATATTTTGGAGCGCGCTGTGCATTTGAATGTTTCATATTCTGGAGCGTGCTGTGCGTTTGAATGTTTCATATTTTGGAGCACGCTGTGCATTTGAATGTTTCATATTTTGGAGCACGCTGTGCGTTTGAATGTTTCATATTCAAAACGCACTGTGCGTTTGAAAAGCAAAACGCACCAAACATTAGGCTTCATGTTTTTACTCCAATCTCATTTCATAACATCATAACGACTGGAAACATTTGAAGTAACATATGATAATCAATATATTTTTCTCTAGCGTAGTTGTTACTGAAGTGTTCCTTTTAAAAGATTTATAGGCTGCTATAGGTTATTGTTATTATTATTATTTTAGGCAGCACTGCACGTAGCCTATGCCTACAAGGCACAACAAACCTGGTGTTCATTATATATTGTTGGAAACATTTGTGTGTGTATTCTGTATGGCTGTAGTCAACCAAAGAAATGCTTAGTCGACCAAAGTCCTGTCCTGCACAACGATTAGTTGACTAAAAAAAAAAAAAAAAAGGCGATGTTTTGCATTTTGATTGAACATTTATTAAACAATTGTCATAGAGCATTTATAAAACAACAACGAAAAAAGTTTATTTTTTTTTATTTTTTTTATTGACACCTGGGATGCCCCGCGAAACGGTTCTCAATTGCGCTTGAATAAGGCCGGCGACACACTGGCTGCTGGCATGAGAGTCTCAGCTGCGTTGGGTGTCTGTTTTTATTTCAGCTCCCATGTTAATAGGTTGGAGTTTGCACACTGCCTGCGTGAGACACACGTCTCAGGCGCGGCTCGAGCCACGCGGAAAACGCGTGCATGCTAGAAATAGAACCGACGCCTGAGTGTTCCAGCAACGGGAGTGTTCTCTGGCTAGAGCGCAGAACAGCGGAGTTTGTATGGACCGAAGTGCATGCCTGAGCTTGTATTGCTGCTGTTGCTTTGACATTGTGGAAAATAGAATAATAGAAACAAAATGTATTAGACTTTTTACCCGTTATTATCAATCTAAATTAATCTCGTTTTTAATTTAGGCTAACTTAATTTTGTTTTTCTTTATTTAAATTTCGTTTTTTCTTTATTTAAATTTAGTTTTTCTTTAGGCCTATTTAAATTTAGTTTTTCTTTAGGCCTATTTAAATGTAGTTTTTCTTTATTTAAATTAATTTTTTTCTGTATTTAAATTTCGTTTTTCTTTATTTAAATCTACCCTTTACTGTGTCAGTAATTTGTTAGTCAGAAAAATATTAGACTACCTTAAAAGTATTGCTTAAGTTAACAAACTGTGTGCGTTTTATATCACTAGTGCAATGTCCGTTCTCGGAGAATATAGCCTAAGCCCTGCTCGCGTGAGGTGCGCCGCTTCCCGCTTGCGCTGTTCTGTAGTTTACTATTAATTCTGAACGTGTCGCGCCTCGCGTGTCTGTCTATATTGCACCAAATGCGATACTGCACTCCCTTGTGAAGTCGATTGGATGAACGGTTCTCGAAATAATCAAAATGCAAACGGACAGACAGACACATAGAGATTACTACCTATATTCCTTACTGAGCACGAAGCAGCAGTGCAGCCAGCCACAGGTGCGGTTCCCGAGTGTTCTACGTGGTGCACTAAACTGTAGCGCTGTTACAAAATAGCCTAAATTAAAGCATTTAAAGTTGGGGATAAAACATAGGCTAATTATATTTAGAATACAGTAATATATAACTGCTTATAAAGGAATAAATATCAAGGAGTAAATCAATGAAAATTTCTTTATTGGTGAAAAAAATAAATAAATAATTATGCGACTGGTCGACCAATGAGAATGTCAGTCGACCAAGACGGCCAAGACGACTAAACGACTAAAGTTGACAGCCCTAGTATTCTGTGAATTTTAAAAAGCAATTTTAACCAGAAATATCTAAAATCTATTCCCAAAATCGTGCAGCCCTATAGTTTCTCTTGATATCAGCATGTTCACAGTTTTTTTTTTTTTTTTTTTTTTTTACAGGGATCAGATGCTCCACTGATGAGTCCTGCTGACTTCAACATTCACATGAGTCTCTGTACATGAACATGGTAAAGTGAAAATCAAACACCTTGGAAATGAAAGGTATGTACAATGTTTTTAGGAATGGCACAAAGGTCTCTGTCTTTGGATCATTGTGTTCAATACTGTGCTTTTTTGTCCTTTGTTGTGTATCTTTGGATTATGTTGTGTTGTAAATAAATTCAAACAATCAAAAAAGCCATTGTTTTTTAAATCTCCTCAATCTTTGTGCAAGGTTGCTCAGCCTGATAGCTCCTAATAGGGCCATTAGGGGAGGGTCTTTGTCTTTCTCAGGTGTGAGCCATTAATATTCAGGATGTGTTTACGCCTACTCGCATAAAGCTTTCTTACACAAAACACGTCTTACAAATTTTAAAACAATATATTGTCTTTTCTGAATGAGTTGTCAGGATGATTTTCACATAGTTTTGGAGCAAATATTCTAGGCTACGTGATACAATTTTCAAAAGTCTTGTGAAGAAATAATCAGTATGGGTTTCATGACCTTATTTCAGTGACAATTTTTTTGTTTTTTTTCACAAACCATGCATAAACGTCATTATCTCAAAACTACAAACTTTTACATACATGCAGCTGACATATTATTGTAGCAGAGTTTATGCTAAATACAGTGTAATCAGACTTTAGCCATGAAAATGTCACAAGTAACAGAAAAAAGCACAAATGTCAGAGCATGTCAGAACACCTCAAGGGCCAGAAAACACCTCAGACACCAGAGGGTTAATGGTGCCGTGGATTACGTCTCTGATTGTGAAGTTCCTGCTTATCTGAGCTGTAGATCCTGAACTGAGAGACTGAAGAGTGTCATTGTTCTCTACAGGTTGAGATGTTGTGGTGTTACAGATGAAAGTTGTGCTGCTCTGACTTCAGCTCTGAGATCAAACCCCTCACACCTGAGAGAACTGAGTCTGACTGAGAATAAAGTAGGAGATTCTGGAGTCAAGCAACTCTCTGATCTACTGCAGGATCCTCAATGTAAACTGGAGAAACTGTGGTAAGTTTGTATAAAATGTACCAACATAGTCCTCTATTTTAATGGTAAATAATGATTGCCATACAAAAAAAAACAATTTTCTTTTCAACTTTTATTTTCATTAGATTCTTTCCAATGTATCTGACATAATTTTACAATATTAATGATAGATTAAACATGACTGGGTGATGTAAAGATGTGTCAACCGTGTTCATATATACAAATATGTTGATGATTTTTGGGTACTTGCATAATTTTTTTTTATATATTTTGGTTACACATTGTTTTAAGGTGTCATTGTTAGTGTAATTATATATTTAAGTACTGAGTAATATTAAGCAACTACATGTACTTACTATAGGGTAAGGGTAGGATTAGGATTTGGTTGAGGGTTAGTTGCATGTAATTGTGCATACTTTACTGTTATTACTATAGTTAGTTCATGTAACATATGTAACAAGGACAATGTTAAATAAAGTGTTATCGAATATTCTTGCAATTTTTATCAAATGGAAACTAACCCGCTCAAGCAGTTTGTAGAAGCGGGTCTGAACCTTAGACTGGACCTGTTATTGGTGCCGTGGATTAAGTCTCTGATTGTGAAGTTCTGCTTATCTGAGCTGTAGATCCTGAACTGAGAGACTGAAGAGTGTCATTGTTCTCTACAGGTTGAGGGATTGTGGTGTTACAGATGAAGGTTGTGCTGCTCTGACTTCAGCTCTGAGATCAAACCCCTCACACCTGAGAAAACTGGATCTGTCATTGAATAAAGTAGGAGATTCTGGAGTCAAGCAGCTTTCTGATCTACTGCATGATCCTCACTGTAAACTGGAGAAACTGTGGTAAGATTGTATTAAATCTTCCAACATAGTTCTCTATTTTAATGGTAAATAATGACTGCCAAAAAAAAAAAAAACTACTGTGATATTACTCATGGGAATGTTGCTTTTGTTTTCATTAGATTCTTTCCAATGTATCTGACATAATTTTTACAATATTAAAGGGATAGTTCACTTTGAAAATAAATTTTGATATGTTTTAGCTTACCTCAAGGGCATCCAAGATGTAGATGTCTTTGTTTCCGCAGTAGTTTCAATTTGGATATTTTTAGGTCAAACCGTTCTTGTCTGTCAGTCATTTCATGCAGGTCTACGTCACTGGCTCAAAACACAAGCACAAAGTCCAAATTAAAACAATTCCCCATCGTCCAAATTAAACAATTCCCCATCGTAAGTACACATTGATGGCCTAAGACACGAAACGAGCGGTTTGTGTGAGAAAACGAACAGTATTTATATCGTTGTTATCTCTTGAAAACAGCGCACGTCCAAATAATCTGACGGCGCGGGCGGGTATAGATATATACATAGCCTAGATGTCGCTAGGCTACGGTTTCGTTCCAATGAACTGCAGTAGCGAAGGCGACATCTAGTGTATACATCTATACCTGCCCGCGGGCGGGTATAGATGTATACACTAGATGTCGCTAGGCTACGGTTTCGTTCCAATGAACTGCAGTAGCCAAGGCGACATCTATGTATATTTCTATACCCGCCCGCGCCGTCAGATCAGGACGTGTGCTGTTTTCAAGAGATAACAACGATATAAATACTGTTCGTTTTCTCACACAAACCGCTCGTTTCGTGTCTTAGGCCATCAATGTGTACTTATGATGGGGAATTGTTCATTTGGACGATGGGGAATTGTTTTAATTTGGACTCTGTGCTTGTGTTTTGAGACAGTGACCGTAGACCTGCATTATATGACTGACAGACAAGAACGGTTTGACCTAAAAATATCAAAATTGAAACTACTGCGGAAACAAAGACACCTACATCTTGGATGCCCTTGAGGTAAGCTAAAACATATCAAAAATTAATTTCAAAGTGAACTATCCCTTTAATGATAGATTAAACATGACTGGATGATGTAAAGATGTGACAGCCATGTCCATATACAGATATGTTAATGATTTTTGGGTACTTGCATAAAAAAAAAAAATATTTAGTTACACTTTGTTTAAGGTGTCATTGTTACAGTGTAATTATATATTTAAGTACTGAGTAATATTAAGCAACTACATATACTTACTATAGGGTAAGGGTAGGATTAGGATTTGGTTGAGGGTTAGTTGCATGTAATTATGCATGATTTATTGTTATTACTATGGTAAGTTCATGTAACATATGCAACAAGGACACTGTTAAATAAAGTGTTATCGAATATTCTTGCAATTCTTATGATATGGAAACTAACCCACTCAAGCAGTTTGTAGAAGCGGGTCTGAACCTTAGACTGGACCATGGTGCCATGGATTAAGTCTCTGATTATGAAATTCCTGCTTATCTGAGCTGTAGATCCTGAACTGAGAGACCGAAGAGTGTCATTGTTCTCTACAGGTTGAGTGATTGTGGTGTTGCAGATGAAGGTTGTGCTGCTCTGACTTCAGCTCTGAGATCAAACCCCTCACACCTGAGAGAACTGGATCTGACATTGAATGAAGTAGGAGATTCTAGAGTCAAGCAGCTTTCTGATCTACTGCAGGATCCTCACTGTAAACTGGAGAAACTCATGTAAGATTTTATAAAAGTCTCGACGTCATCTGTTTTTCTCCTGTGGTGAATAATCAATGATATACAAAAATAATATATACAAAAAATGTTAACCATCAAGTAACTAAAAAGGATGTTTAATCTTCATTAGATTATTTCCAAAGCTTCTGAGGTCATTTTACTTTTGATAGTTTTTGATAGTGTTTTATGGTGTGTATTTCTAGACACCTTTAACCTTATTTTGATTATTCTCAGGTTAGGGAAAGTACATCAGATCTGTCCTAAATCATAAGCATCTGAATTTTCATACTCACAATCTATAGGTCAGAAGACTTCTTCATGTTCTGTTTAGTTCAGTTTTTTAGAAAACAAATACTTTTAGCAGGCACGCTTCTTAGTTTCAATTAAATATAGTATTATTATTTACAGGTTAACTAGTTTACAAAAAGGCCTACTTGTAACAGGACATTTGCATATTTTCCACAACAATAGTTATATGATTGGATGATGTGAAGAGGTGACAAATGCTTTCATATACAAATCTGTTGAGGAGAAAGGAGAAATTCATATATATATATAATCATTTATATCAGTGTTTCCTGAACTGAGAGACTGAAGAGTGTCATTGTTCTCTACAGGTTGAGATGGTGTGGTGTTACAGATGAAGGTTGTGCTGCTCTGACTTCAGCTCTGAGATCAAACCCCTCACACCTGAGAGAACTGGATCTGTCATGGAATAAAGTAGGAGATTCTGGAGTCAAGCAGCTTTCTGATCTACTGCAGGATCCGCAATGTAAACTGGAGAAACTCGAGTAAGTTTTTATAAAAGTCTCAACGTCGTCTGTTTTTCTCCTGTGGTGAATAATCAATGATATACAAAAATAATATATACAAAAAATGTTTACCATCAAGTAACTGAAAATGATGTTTAATCTTTAGTGGATTCTTTCCAAAGCTTCTGAGGTCATTTTACTTTTGATAGTTTTTGATAATTATAAACATGATTGGATGATGTGAAGAGGTGACAACTGCTTTCATATACAAATCTGTTGAGGAGAAATTCATATATATCGTATCATTTATATCAGTGTTTCCTGAACTGAGAGACTGAAGAGTGTCATTGTTCTCTACAGGTTGAGGGAGTGTGGTGTTACAGATGAAGGTTGTGCTGCTCTGACTTCAGCTCTGAGATCAAACCCCTCACACCTGAGAGAACTGAGTCTGACTGAGAATGAATTAGGAGATTCAGGAGTCAAGCAGCTTTCTGATCTACTGCAGGATCCTCACTGTAAACTGGAGATACTGATGTAAGTTTGTATAAAATGTACTCCTCTATTTTAATGGTACAGTAAATAATTATTGCCATACAAACAAATATATTTAAGAAAAACTGTTATTTATATATAAAAAATATATATTTATATATAATATAAATTATATATAAATATATACAGTATATGTATGCAAATATTTATTAAATATATACATGCATGTGTGTGTATTTATATATACAAAATAATTATACCAAGTATAAACACAAATATATTATGTAAACACAAACTTTTATTTTGGATGCGATTAATCGCGATTAATCTTTTCACAGCCCTAGAAATTACTAATGGGAATGTTGCTTTTATTTTCAAGCACAGTCTTTCCAATGTGTCTGACATCATTTTACAGTATTAAAGGGATACTTCACCGCTGGTGATCCTGAACTGAGAGACTGAAGAGTGTCATTGTTCTCTACAGGTTGAGGGATTGTGGTGTTACAGATGAAGGTTGTGCTGCTCTGACTTCAGCTCTGAGATCAAACCCCTCACACCTGAGAGAACTGAGTCTGTTTGGAAATAAACTAAGTTACTCAGATGTGAAGCTGCTCTCTGATCTGAAGGAGGATCCACATTATAAACTGGACACGCTTGAGTGAGTAGTGATGATTAAAACTGTTCATATTTTAATTGAAAGCTTTTATTATTATCTTTGTATTGCTAAATTATGTATTTTGAGAGAATGTCAATTGCAATAAAAGATAATGGTAAATATGTATCACTAGTTTCTTTATCATAAATAAAACTGAGCCAATGACACAGGAAGAGGACAGTCATACAGGATTATAGATAAGGGTCAAGGGTCATCATTCACGGTGACTTAGAAGCAAAATCAAAATCTGAATGTTTAAAAACAGCTTTAACAATCGCGTATCACAGTATTATATTATATTATAATCTCTCACTTAATAATTTAAGTAGTTTCTTTTAGTTGTTCTAAAGTTGATAATGCAATAATGTCGCACACATTTGACTGTCTGTGTTTTACTTACAGGTTTTAGATGTTAGTCTGACCTTCTCTGGATCAGCTGATGGAGAATAAAGAGCCTCTACAGACACAATCACATTCAACAGAATCAATAGACACAAACCCACAGTGATCATCACGCACACATGTGTTTGTGTAACTTTACAGAATGATCCAATCCTTCATCCAAAGTCAAACAAGGAAACCTTCAACTAGATGAAACTGGATAAATATTCTGAATGTTCAGATCCAATCTGACCTCTGACCTGTAATGCCTGAATCATAATCATACACTGTTCGCTCGTTGGTCAGAGGAGAACTAAGCGACTGAGTCTGGTTTCTGCCAAGGTTTTCCTCTCCATTCTGTCACTGATGGAGTTTGAGTTCCTGCCACTGTCGCCTCTGGCTTGCTTAGTTGGAGACACTTAATATTCAACAATATTATTGATCTGCATTGACACCATTATATGAGAACCGAACTGAGCTGGACGATGACATCACGGTTTTCTCCAGAGCGGCTGTTTAGATAAATGAACTAAAGTAATAACTTTCTATTATAACATAAATTAATCAACACTGAACTTACTTAAGCTGGACTATGACACTATTTTCTTCTAGATCTGTTGTACAGCAGGATCAAACTTTGTTGCATTATTTTCCTGTTATCACTGTAAAGCTGCTTTGAAAATATCTGTATTGTAAAAGGGTCATTCTATGGAAATCATTCTATGGAAATCTTTTCTGTTCCTAGCCTTTACAGAAATATTACACTTAAAAAAACACTTTAGGGTTACAATTTCTTTACATTTTGAACAATTACACCTTCTTGAGCCATCAATGTGGCAATATTTGATTTTAATTAATTATATAGAATTCCAAGCACCACAGAAGTGCTCGTCCCCACAGTCATGCACAGAGGGAAAATGCTTTATTTTGAGGTCAATAACAGGTTTTTACACCATTTAAAATACAATAATGTATACATAACTATCAAATGTATTATGTAAATGATATAAAAAAACAAAATGCAGAATAAATATTATAACATATATAATGAAAGTAGTGGTCCCCTGGAGTTGTGTCACTGGTGTTACCATTAAACAAAAATCTCTTATTTTGAAATAAAAATCACACTGATGACATTACTTGACTTTCTTCTTTCAATTTCCTGAATATCTATGAAGAAAAGCCCATGGTAGATCCACTGTCTCTTTTCAGTTATCAGAAATCTTCTCATTTATGTCATGATTTCATATGAAGCTTTTAGTTGAACTCACTGGTATGACCTACTTTATTGTTAGGTGATTCATTGTGTCACTGGTGTCACTGTCTTGTTTTTCTGTCACATTAAATACAATGTCACATGTGACATAATAATAATAATTTTACATCCATTTAATCGAACTAACGAACTAACCTCATTCAAGCACACTGATTAAACAAACCTGAATAAAATAAATAAAACATAATCTCCTTATTTGTTGCATTATTATTATTTTTCGGTAACTCTGACTACATGTGCTGAAATTTTTTTTAAATAATATTTCATAAAAAACTTTTATATTGCCAAAGTAGTACGGTAACACCAGTGACAAAGAAATGGTACATGCAGTCTTTAAATACATGCACAAAAAATATATAAAAAATCATTAAGCTTTAATTTATGCATATTCATAAAGTCAAAGGGTAATCTAATAATGTGTAAGTTTAAATGTTTGAAAAATAAATACATTTTAAGACATCTTGCCATACCAAAAGTGGATGTTTCTGTATAATGACCCAAAAAGCGCTATATAAATAAAGGTGACTTGACTTCTGTTTCTACAGAAGTGACATTTATACTGCAAACGCTCTACTACAAACATCTCCATATATAATATTTATTTAATGATTTAATTTGAGTAATTCAGCCCACCAAACATATTCAAATGCCTTTGATTATAGTAACATTCACAATTAAACAATCTATTGTCTTTTATTTCTTATTTATTTAAAAGCAATGATGCATTTAAATGTTTAATGAAAATCTATATTTTAAATTTGAATTCATAATCTGTGGACACCTTTCAGTAATAAAATGGTTAATCATGTTTTCATTTTCATTTAGAATTGCAGAATATACATTCCATATGCTGTCTTTAATCTATTGCCAACTCACATTAAATCTTCTATATGAATGATTAACTGTATTCTATTATAAGTCGATTCAGCCGTCAGAGATGAAACTCAGAGTCCAGCTGTGTGTCCATGAAGAGTGACCGTTCTGGACAAACCAGTGAAATCAACTGATCTGAGTTACATTAATGTCTGGATGGATGGAGAGATAGAAAGAACTAACTAGATCTTTCTATGTGAGGTTTATCTGTCAAATAAACTATATTAATGCTTGTCTCAATTCTATTATCTCTGTTCTATTCTAATACTTATACCAACTCACATTACTTTTACCTCTTTAATTTTTGGTAATCTATTATTTTAATATTTTGTTCATGACTCTCTATTAACTCTTTCCCCCGCCATTGATGGACATTTTTAGCTTTCCGTTGTAACACTTCAAATTAAAGACAAAATGAAACACAAAACACAGAAGATGGAGTAATACTCCAATGACAGAGAGATTCTATAATTATTGTAATCTAACTATGAATACCTATGTGACTGAAGACGTGAAGCATTTCTTGTATGACTTTTCTTTGTATGTA
This sequence comes from Leuciscus idus, assembly GCA_021554675.1. NCBI lineage: Eukaryota > Metazoa > Chordata > Actinopteri > Cypriniformes > Leuciscidae > Leuciscus > Leuciscus idus. The sequence continues at coordinate 40,856,473 of CM038628.1, read as the reverse complement.
GATTGCGTAAGAAATATTTGGATGATCTCACACTAGTTGGTGATGTTTGTATTGATGTGTCACAGGTCTGTGAGTCGAAGCATGCATGGAGATTGGCATTGCATATATCATTGAATGAAGAAAAATGTACAAAATATCATGTTTACGTCACATTTCAGAGCATGTTTATTAATTTTCCATGAAATTATGCAATTATTGCGATGTGATGAGGTTTGAGCGATCTCTTCGTCTCACTATAATGTGTTCCCTTTCGAGGAAACTCGCTTTGCGTCGATGATGCTCTGGGAACGCCTCCGCGTGATTGCATCTGAAGCACGCATGTCAACTATTCTGATTTTGTTTATGCTTTAAGTTGAACGTTATGTGAAGTGAATGTTGTATTTCGATAAATACTTAAGAATACCCTCCTGTTCTGTCATTATTTTGTGCCAATAGGTTTTGCTTAGTCTTATGTATCTTTATTACTCTGAGTTTGATTAACTTAAACCATTTAAGGCAATCGGTTTCCTCAAACGATTTAAGTAACGATATAGTTGTTAAGACTTAGTTTTGTTACCCGAATTCAAACTGAATGAATAAAATTAACCTTAAATATTTAAGTTGAGTTTACTCTAAAGATTGACTAAACCAACTGTTACAAACCTCTTACGTCGAGGGAGAATGAGGAATGCAACATCAAAACACTGAACGTGTAGTGGAAAACAATCTCACACAAACCAGTCAAATTTAGGTAAAGTGATCATTACAGTGAGATACGAGATGAAAAGAGGAATACCCCAAGATACTTATTTACATAAATGTACAACTTACATACAAATCTTAACCAAGGAAAAGGTTCACAATAGAACGAGGAAAAGAGAAAAGAACTAGACCGTGCCAAATCAAAGAAAGAAACAAAACAAACCAATCTGACTATATATGAACAAAAACAATTTCTAATCTAAAATCAACATTCACCAAAAACACAAAATTAAAACAAAAGAAAAGATCTTCAGCATCGAAGACACCCCAAAATAAACTACTCTTACTCTTACTCCAGAAAATACAAAGAATCTCACGTGTCGCTAAACTAGTGTTCTATACACAATTGACAAATCAGTGTGGCACCTGTATATTGAGACACGAAGGTTGAGGATCCAAATGCAGTGTTTTAATGAAAGGGTAATCCACAATTGTAGTAAAAGACAGGCAAAAGGTCAGAAGTAGTGATGTGACATTTGAACCGAGGCGTCGGAGCGTGTGTCGAGAAAAAGTGGGCGTGCCAGATGAAGCCGCGATTCGAGGCTTGTGTTGTTAACGTGAAAATCACGTGACTAATGACAAACGAGGCCTCGGTTTGTGTGGCTACGTCATCGGTTCGGTCTGAGTGTCGCTTCCGGATTAAAGCCGGTTCGAAACTCGCGCCTCCTTGTGGGTGTTGTCAGCAGTAGTAGAAGCAGTTGTAGTAATGTCAGAGAGTTAGAGAGTTAGATAACTATCATTGTCATTGTCGTTATTGTGTCATATGTGAGGGCTGTATATTATTACATTATCAGGTTAGAATAGTTGTAGTATATTATTATTATAGTAGGCCTCACTATATTATAGTCTTGTTATATTAATTAGATAAGATTATTTGGATTGCTCTGGATTTTTGGATCTGGACTGGACTGCTTTTTGATTTGGATTGCCCTTTTGGATTTGTTTCCTTTCTGTGACCTCTTCCTTTTTCCTGGTAATGGAGCCAGCAAGAAAGAGGGAATCCTCCCCTGTCTGGGCTCAACAGAAGCATCAGTGTCCTCATTTGTACCACTGCCATTTTTACGTTCCCCTTCATCCTCTGTTCCTTGTGAAAGGATCTTTTCCAAGGCTAGAGAGATTTTGTCCAAGAAGAGGAATCGTCTAAACCCCAACACACTTGTAATAATTCTGTTTCTCAATAAAAAAAAAACTATTTTTATTTTCCTTCCTTCCGGACTATTCTGTTGCAGTTTACTTTAATCTGTTATCTATAATCTGTTAAATTAATAAATGTACTTTATTACACTCCCTCTAACATAAGCACTGCACTCAACAGTGTCACTGTTGTTGTTCATACTGTCCCTATCCAAACAATTTATGAATAATTAATGAACTGTGTGTGTTACTCTGGACAAGTAAATTCAGACAGAGAAAGATACATATTTTTTTTATTATACACAGTAATGGACAAAAGTCTGATCATGTATTTTTATTATTGCAAATGAAAGGTTACAAACATCAACAGTGAGTACAAAATAAATAAATAAATATTTTTTATTTATAAAAATATTTTTTATAAAATATACATTTAAATATAAATATATTTACATTACAAATAAATATTTTTATTTATAAAAGCATTTTATAAAGCATTAGGGAGGGAGGGAGGGAGGGCGCGACTGGTTCAGAATGAATTAATTTTTTGTCTGCTATTTCTTTGCACAGTAGCTAGGTGTCACTAGTGAGCAATGATGAATGAAGCTTCGAGTAATGAACCTTTAGCTGAAGCAATGGCCTGCGAGGTCTCAGTGGTTCAGGAGGCCTCATTTTGCCATCACTAGTCAGAAGGTGAGACAGGAATGGGAAAACCAGGAACATGGAAAACAGTGTCACACGTACAAGACTTCACAGGGAATGAATGTGAAAACCAAGCTATAATAGGGCGAGTTAAACAAGGTAATGAGACACAGGTGGATGCAATCAGGGATGATGAGCCCAGGCAGAGAATTATGGGAAATGTAGTTTGTGAGGGAATGACAATAGTCTGTTGTGACCGCTGGTGACAGTTACAAGTCTCACCTGTTCTTTTCTCTTCCCCGTTTAATAACAGGTCTATCAACCAGAACAGAAAAACGGCATTCTTATCATTCTGTAACACACACATGCATGTGTGATGATCACTGTGGGTTTGTGTCTGTTGATTCTGTTGAATGTGATTGTGTCTGTAGTGGCTCTTTATTCTCCATCAGCTGATCCAGACAGAGAACGTCAGACTAACATCTAAAACCTGTAACTAAAACACAGACAATCAAATGTGTGCGACATTATTGCATTATCATACTCTATTTACTAAGTTCTCAAAGAATGAAGGGGAAAATAAGAGAAACAACAACCCCAGACATATGATAACATTGGACGTAACATCAACACTAAAATATAAGTGAATTTAACTCAATGTATATGAGTTTACAGTACTCTTAAATGGTTTTAAAAAAAAACTTAAATGTTTAAGGCAATCAGTTTCCTCAAATGGTTTGAGTTACCGTAACTTATCGGGTTTTACGGTGCTGCACCTTTTTAGCTTTTAACAACATCTGTGATGAAAGGAAAGATTCTCAAAACTTTTAAAGCAGGAAAGGTTATTTATTAAGTTACACATTTAAAAATACAGACAATAGAAAGGAAACAACTGCATACTTTATAGTAAATATTAAATTAAATTTACAGTGCTCACTGCTTAATTGCATATTCCTTCAATTCACAAAATTTTCAATGCAAAAATTACAATATCTGCCCTCATAAGACATAACTGCTCACATTCACACATATCTGATAATCAGCAACTTCACAGTCACAGTGAGGTAATAAAAAAGACTTATCCTAAACACGTAATACATAACAATACGACTGTAAAGTCCACCAGACATTGTGCTGCTTCTAAATTTTTAAGATAAATAGCACAAAAAGTAACAAAACTACAATATTACCAAATTCCATTTCAAAATACATCATTAAAAAATATTAATGTATCCAAAAAATGTTATGGCATTTATAAAGCAACTAGTTCCTTTAAAAATGTATAGTGTTTTTTTTTTTTTTTTTTTGTTTTCTCAATACACATTGTTTTAAACAGGTACTCAAAAATGTTGTTTGCAGGATATGCAGCGGCACAATGGCACCCCTTTCTGTGCAGAGCCATTGTGCCAAAATCATTCTTTTTAAAAAATAATTTATTAAAATATTATAAATAGTCAAGAGCTTATTGTTAAGAAAAACAGCTTATATGCTTTTTAAAATGAGCTCAAAATTTTATTTTATTAAATCAAGTGATGTAACAAGGCAACAATGCTAAACAACATGTATAACAATGTTTGGCTGAGAGGGCAAAATGCTCCACCAAGCACAAACTTGTTATTTTCCTTTTCTCCCCATCTTCTGTCTAGGAGAGCATTAATGCACAGACGTCCACGAGCTGAAGCCCAGGGGGTAATACTAGCTGCTCAAAAATAATATTTTAAAAGCAGCTTGTATACCTATTATTCTTTTTCACTTTTTCAACTTTCTTTAGTGTGTAATGTTGCTGTTTGAGTAAACAGATCTGCATGGTTACAAAGCTCAAAGCTCCACTACAAAGGGAGATATTTTATTTAACAGAATCCACTTTTTAAGAACTACAACGAATGGCTCGTTTGGACTACAACACGTTTTTTTCCGGATCTTATGAAGTCATAATGTTCCTCATTTAAATAATCTCCACAGAATACACATGAAGTTGGCGAGGCCTGGTTGAGCTGCATTAGAGAAGATGAAGAGTATTGTCGCTGTTTTTTACACCCCAGAAAATGTTTGTCCAAAGGCTGACGAACTTTGAGAGGTTAAATTTATTTTTAACTCTGTTCCTGAACATTATAACCGTAACATTTGTCTGTGCACTGCACATTTTACGGAGAACAGCTTCCGGAAGAGAGTTTAATATGCAGGCTATATGCACAAAAGCTTCTCCTGAAAGACAGAGCCATTCCCACATTGTCGGGACAATCTGTTTAAGGATCACAACTTGTAAGTATGTCTTATTATTTGTAGTTGTGTTTTTTATTAAGAGTTCCAATTCTAAGTTTGATGTAGTTGCTGTGATAGCTATGATGAAAAGCTTTGTCTCTGCTAGCCTGCTTACTAACATACCAGTATTGATATAGTGTTTACTGGTAATTTTGTAAGACTCTTCATCGCCTCTTAGAAAAATTATTCATGATTCTGTGATCGATTACTTTTTATATTACCATAGTTTTCCAGCAAATATGATTAAATGGTGGATAACATAATATCTATAATAAAATTACAACAAAAAAACATACCACTCTGAAACTGTGAAATCTGTTCAGCACGATCCTCCAGTTCGTTAACATTGTCAGGGTCTGAATCAGGGCTTGAATTGGTTTGAAATCGCCGCCATCGTTAATATCTACATCTGAGAGCAGACGGTGCTGTACGCTTTTGAATCACTCTCGTGGTCCTTTGAAATTGAGTACTTCACTGTTAGCGATTAAGGGCACAGACAGTTCATCTGGGAAAATCCAATATGCTTCAGGTGGAGGGGGGGAAGCTGGGAAGAGAGCACATTTATTTATTTATTAACTCAATGTTTAATGATTTTGTAAAGCTCTCAATGCCTCTTATTTTACTTACTATGTTCTTGTTTTGTCATCATTTATGTAGTTCAGTTCGTCCTTTGATCCTGTACTAGATTCTGTAGAGGAGATTGAAAGGTTACTCATTCAGTTTAGCATCAATCTGATGTTCAAATCATGATGTAACTTCACCTGTTTAAATGCTTTAAACATAATATTTCTCCTCATCCACTGATCTTCTCTCACCTGTGACTGTCATCATGATCAAGATTTCTCCTTCAGAGTCCAGAACCTCATATGTTCCAGCGTCAGTGACTGTAAAATTATTAATAATCAGGTTTCTATCTCTAATAGTCATTCGATCTCTCCTGACCCCGTGGCTTCTGCTCCAATCCTCCTTTCGCCCTGTGCTTCTTTTGGCCCAGTGCACAACTTTATCAGCGTTGATCAACAAAACATCCAACTTCAGCTCCTCACCTTTCTTTACAGAGATCTCATCTGAGGAGAAACACAGACATGCATCATTGTAATAAAGGTGTCAATCAGTCAAGGCCATACAAATATATTATTTAGGATTGGAGACCAAATGTAATCATTTAAAAATCCACCACTGTGAAGCATATATTGGGTTAACTAATCTGAATATTAGTGTCCCATTCAGCGTGTCTGCTGGTTACAGGCCTGTGTGCAATACTGTCACAACTATTAAAGGAAAACCAGAAAGCACATGCTGATAGTTTGATCAGTTTTGACTTTACCATGAATGCAGAGTTGATACTCCAGGGTTTGTCGCTCCAGCTCTGTCTGATCATTAGTGTAATGGACTCTCAGAATGTATTTCCCAGCGTCACTGAATCTCAGATCCTTGATGATCATGTTACATGATCCTTCTTTAAATACTCGTCCATTTTCACTCTTACTCTCACATTTGTCATTCTGACAAGAAATTATGCTTTTTAACCTGCTTAAATCAATATAAACTCTGTCTCTGGACTCAGATTCACATGACAAGGTGACGTTGCCTCCCTTTATTCCTGACACAAGAATAGAGGCGGTTCCTGCAAGTACAAACAGTAATAATTATTCAATACAGTATCAATACTAATATATATTATATATACATACACAGTAGTCGACATTTGAAGTGGATAAAAAAAGTTCATCAAAGTTGTCCTATAAGACAAGAACAGGTATTGATTAAAATTCATGTAATAACTTTAATAACTTTGATGAAAGGTTTTGATCCACTTCAAATGTTGACTACTGTATATACACTGCATATATGACAGAAAGTATTAATGCGTCAACAATAGCAGTGCCACATTTTAACACTTCAAATGTTGATGACAGTAGTATAAAGCTGTATTAGATGTGTCAGTGCAGATGTAGTGAATTCCTGAACAAATAACTGAACTCAGCAGAGAAACAATCAACTAGAATAACTGTACCTGACAGTGAATGATCAATAAAAAATGTTTAAGATGTATGAACAGAAATGACTGAATACTGACCGCTGTAATTGTAAAGGCACATCAGCAGCAGAAGATTGAAGAGTTTAAACCTGATGAGAAAACAGAAGAGCTGTGATGTCACAGATTCATCCAGATAAGATAAGATGCTTTCCTGAGATTAAAGAAAATCACTTTCACTTTCACTTCTTCTGAATATTTAACATGAGGATGTTACATGATAAAAATGCCCAATAAGAAACATCAAACTATAATTCTCAGAAAAAAAGGTACAAAAGCTGTCAGTTGTGCGGTACACTTTCAATAATTAATAGAGGGTAAATAATAAGGTAGAAAGGATACACTGCACTGACAGCGTTTGTACCGTTTGTCCCGAGAGTGTGACTTGATTCTCGTGTATTACTCAAAACTATCATTCAAAACAAAAGTCCCAAAACACAAACAACAATAATGGTCATAATCACAGTAATGGATATATTCTGCATTAAGATGTTAATGAATTTTCTTATTAGCATCATTAGCAGGTTTAGTTTTCCACAAAAATAAACAACTGTTCATTTAATAACATAAAAATACACAAACTGGATTTATATTTTAAAAAGAAACATGAAGACTTACATTGTAAATATTTTGCAGGAGTGTTCTTCATAAGCCACAGCAGGTTTAGTGAGATGTGACATTAGTGAGATGTGGCATTTCAGTAAAAACAAAACTAAAGAATGGCACACAGTTGGTTGTCCAGACACTAGTTTGGTGCCTCCCACTAATGATGAATACATTATTGGTTATTATTGTTCTCTACTGGTTATAAGCAGATTGAGCAGAAGATTAACAAAATATTGCATGGTATTCAGTGACTGGTCATTTTGAATTAATTACATATGAACTGAATATTTAACTGGATATTAAATCTGACTTTTGTTTTGAAGGAATGCCTGTTTCCATTGACAGCTCTATGATCATGTGACATGGTGATGTAGTGAAACTGATCTCTGATCAGCTGTTAGAGCCGCACGGGTCACGAGACTGATGCGAAATCAAAACCCAGCAGAGATTTCATTCTTCATTCAGCTTCTGTGTTCAGAGTTTAATACATGTCAACATTTAAATTTGATCATTTGACCACAATGCAGAGACCACACAGTCTTTCCACGTCATTTACAAAGCAATGTCTTGTTTTAAACTTTTAGTTTTCTTGTTGTTATCTTCCTGTTTCCTGTACCAGTTTTTTAAATCATTATATAATTTCTAAGAACATACAAAACCAATGCCATGCAAAACGTAAGCACAGTTACAGGTTACAAAATCAGGAAAATATCATAAAAATGACACAGTGAGACATTCAGAGTTGCTGGATGTAAGAAGAGTGTCCAGGTTAGGGTTTAAGTTCATTACCAAAACCGAAAAAGCAGGGCTTAGCACCCTGAAAACTACGTTTTGAACACCCGGTAGAAAATATATACATCAATAATTATTCATAATTACAGGTTGCGTTGAACTCCGAGATTTGAAACAGTCATCAGTAAAATGATGTGTTTGAGGGCTGGTCAAGTTGTTTGCGGACAGACAACGCACAACATAGGAGGACATTATGCAAATGTATTTCTAGTGATGTAGAACCGTAACGCAGTGGGATTCAAAACTCGTAAAGACGGTTCAGAGTCAATTCTTTCTTTTGGGAGACGATAACTTTATTTATCATTGTCACCATTATGTTCAGTTTGTTTAGTTATCATGGACTCTCTGTTTGTTTTCATCACGTGTTCTTTTGTTCTAGTTTCCCGCCATTCATCAGTTACCATGGACACAAACACTAATCATCACAGCTGTTCGTTATTTTGTCATCATCACCATGTATTTAAGCTCCTCCTTGTGCAATGTGCACTCTTCAGTTATCTGGTATTGTTCGTGTATCACATGCTGTTACATTGCCTTCCTGCTACTGGATTATATGAGTTTGTTTTATTAAAGAAACTTGTTTGCACCTTTTTCATCATCTTCATCTGAACCTGATCGTGACACTCGTGCACTTTAGACTTTACAAATTTGCAAAACGTTTACAATCACAAACATCTATATTACACACTGCATGAAAGGAACTATTCGAAAAAACATAATAGGGCACTTTAAAATATTGCGTTTTTTATTAAACTTACCTATATACAAGTGTTGATAAAAAAAAAGGATACATGAAGGCATCAGATATTTCAATTAGGGCTGTCAGTTAAACGCGTTATTAACGGCGTTAACGCAAACCCATTTTAACAGCGTCAATTTTTTTATCGCGCGATTAACGCCTAGCAAACTTTGTAGTTTTTTTTTTTTTTTTGACATGCTTTTGCAACAACTAGTAACGTTAGTACAACACCACCGGATCTAGCTAGACCGGAAACAAAACAACAGGCACGCCGCACACTTGTTTGGGCTTGCGAGCCGGCCAAAGAGTGGACGAGAAGCCGCGTCTATGGACAACTTGTATCGCACATCGGACGCGTACTTTCTCAGTTTATGGCCAGCAATAAAAGGTGTGTGTACACTCATAGAGAATAATGTGTTCGAATTTTAAATACGAGGCGCTGCGCTTCGCTTCTCGTCCAGTGTGCGACCCCCTTTAACATTATGTTTTGAGTGGATGAATGATGAGCGCGAGACGCCGAAATGGATGCCAATAAGATTCTGAATGGAAAGTTTAATTTGAAAAAAGTGGCCAAAATGTTTCAGTTGACAAGACCAAAGTGATCTGTGTTTTGTCATTGTGAACTGAGCTATCATTGCAGCACGTCCAGTCTGAAATGGCCTACTACTTGATGGCCAAGCACACTGATTCGATGATGCGAATTCTCCACCCCCTCGTCAATATTAGGACCTCGTCAGTATTTCTTTCACCCTTTTATTGATGGACAGTGTTACATTGTTACATATGATGATTTGCTGCTCAAAAAACATTCATTATTATTTTCAGTGTTAAAACAGTTGTGTACAATATTTTTTTAAATTCTTTGATGAATAGAAAGTTCAAAAGATTTCTTTCACCCTTTTATTGATGGACAGTGTTACATTGTGTGAGAGATTATTTGCTCCAAGTGAGAATGTTAGTGTGAAATTGAACACTACAGTATGCCAATGTTGATTTCAAAAAGAAACATTTGCTCAAAGCAAGCCGATCCACTTTTCCATGTTGATAAGAGCATTAAAATGAGAAAAAATAATGGGACAAAAAGAAATCAAGAGACATTTAGAATAGATAAAAATGTGCGATTAATTGCGATTAATCGCGAGTTAACTATGACATTAATGCGATTAATCGCGATTAAATATTTTAATCGTTTGACAGCACTAATTTCAATCAATATTTTAGTTCATGTTAAAACTGTGCCATGGATGACATTTTTCATTATGATTTATTGAATGTTTATTTTGTATAAAGATACAGTATATGACATTAAATGCTCATTATTTGTATTCATTTACGAACTGTTAGTAAATAATATGATCTTATTTAAACGTTTCAAGAGGAATATAAATCACTGCACCTTTTTAAAAATCCAATAAAGCAATCAAACACAAGCTAAAAGGATCATTAGCTGACCCTAAAATTACCAACAAATACAACCCATCATGTTTTTCGATTTGACAATGTGAAATAAATGAACCTAGCGAGTTTTGCATTCACAATGCAAGTTATAAGTGAACCACGCCGTAGATTTAAAGAGGTCATGACATGAAACTAGACACATTACATTTGCTTGATGCAAAAACAATATTGAAAGCTGTTAAAAAAATGTGAATGAAAAAACTTTTATTGTCATCATGTAAAACATTGTGGTTTAAATTATACTTTATTGACAAAGTTGACAATAGGCAATAGGAAAATTGACAATAGGAAACTCTGCAACAGGAAGATGTATATATTTTGATTGTGCTGAGAAGGTCTTTTACACTATAAAACATAATATAAAAATGAATTAGAACAAAACTGAAGAGCTGTGTGACTACAGCCTACCTTTAGTTTAGTAACAGGCAAAATTATAGATTAGTATTAAAGGGGTGGTATAATGCTCTTTACACAAGATATAAAATAAGTCTCTGATGTCCCCAGAGTGTGTGTGTGTGTGTGTGTGTGTGTGTGTGTGTGTGTGTGTGTGTGTGTGTGTGTGTGTGTGTGTGTGTGTGTGTGTGTGTGAAGTTTCAGCTCAAAATACCCCACAGATATTTTTATATAGCATGTTAAAATTTTCACTTTTTGAGGGTGAGCAAAAACACACCGTTTATGTGTCTGTCCCTTTAAATGCAAATGAACTGCTGCTCCCGGCACAGGAGGCGGAGCTTCAACATCTCTGTCCTGAAAATAAACTTTTTTTGTTTATGTTTAAATGTATGTAGCTTATGTGTAGTTAACTATCTTCTAATCATTGATTAGCATATTCTGTCATGATAATCTATAAATCGTGTTCAGGGGGCGGGGTTATGTAAATTTTAGGGTCGGTGATGTCACTAACCCGGGAGGAATGTGGTGTAGTCTCTACCAGCCGTTTGTTGTAGTCCTTAAAAAGCGATTTCTTTAAAAGCAAATATCTCCCTTTGCTTTGAACTTTGAGCGTTGTAACTTTACAGATGTTGTTTATGATCAAACAGCAACATTACACACTAACTAAAGTTAGAAAAGTCAAATCAGAATCAGCCACCCCTTTAAAACATTTTAAAGAAATAAGTTTAGATAGACAAGTTGAAGTGCTTTATGTATGCATGGGGACATTATAAGTAATATTATGGGCTGTTTTTATCTATTTCCTGATCCTCTGAGTGCTTCACACTCCAGTCGAGACGGTGGCGGTATGATGCAACACAGGTTGTTGACAACCACATATTATAAAAGAAGAAGTAAAGCAGGAAGAGTGTGTCATTCACAGCTGCATTATTGGCATGGCACTTCGCAGAAAGAATTTAATATGTAAGTCTTTATATATAGCCCACACTTAGTTGGTGTATTCGGTTCCTATGTGGAATAAGTTTTTTTCTGTGTAGCAACAAAAATGTAACTTGCAGACCAACAAAAATTACAAAGTCAAATAACAAATGGTAGTGAATGAGTCAGCATTATTTTTCATTTTTAAATTTCTAAAATCTACTAAGTCTATTAAGGTTTTTAATTCAATGAATCAATGAGGATTTGAGTAACCCTCATCCGAAGGGTTGAACTGCAATTTTATTTACTTCAACAACAAAAATCTATGCAGAAGGTAGTTTATAATCAGCCAGATTTTTTGTTGATGTTTGAAATTACAAAATATAAATGGTGAATAAGGAATATAATAAAGGTAACCTGTTGGGATTGGAGTTACCTCTAATAATTATGCTTTAATAAGCTTGCAATAAGCTTTTTGTGGAAATTACTTTTGCAGATCGACCAAATCCGCACATGCTAAATCTCAGTCAGCACGTTCTCAGTTAGCTAATCGCAGTTGCTGCATTTTGATTTGCAAAATGCGCTGTCAAACGCAGAGATAAGATGCCAGCATTGTGGTATCCACTGATTATATTTTAATTTGCTAATAAGCTATAAAATATGTGGAAGACCGAATTGATGCAGGACTTACAGGTCTAATATTCGTAATATTCTGAAATAGCTACAGTAAATGTGTTGATAATGTATGTTTCTGCTTCAAATTATAATTTAAAACTATATAGATTTGATTGCAAGAATTATTACAGTTCATTATTGATTAAGTTGCATCATAAATAATAGTTGTTATTTTTATTTGGGTTCGGGTTTTTTTTTTCTTCATGAACAAAAAAAATAGTTCTGTTGTTTTCCATAAATGAAAATGCTGACTGAATGCTGACAGTGAAGCTCAGTTGCAATTATGCTTGGTTCATTATAAAAATGTATATTATATCAGGATTTTATTTAATTATATATAAAATCGCATGGACTTTGTGCTTATAACTATAACAGCTATAACACTAAAGGAAAGGAATATCAAAAGCATAAAACTGTTTACATGACAAGTAGAAAAAGTACCAGATAATCAGACATTTTGTATTTCACATCAGGTGGACTATTTTTTGTGACAATAATGGTGTTCTTGGTGCCGAAGATTCTTATATTTGTAAGTGAGTACTAACTTGAACTATATTCCTGCAATGTTTTTAATGTCAGGATTTAAAAAAAAAAAAAAAACATATATTAATATATTATTGTTTCTATCCTCAGGTTCTGCTCCTCTCCAGAAGAGATCCAGTGATTGCCAGTGTTCTCTGTCTTGTGATGGAGCACTGGAGCACCTGAAGCAACTCAAGAGCGTTCATGTTCGTGTAGAGCATCAGTCAGAGGAAGTTCATGATGAAGTATATGAGGTCTCCAGTTTATTGAAAGAAGACGGACACTGTTCTGTGGTCGTGCCGAAATGTTTACAGGGCACACAGTTCGCATTAAGAATATATGCTGATGAAAATAATCCAGTGCCTGAGCAACTCTACGAAAATAAAAATTCAAAGCCTGGTAAGGTCATAATTGTTTTGTTTTTTTAAAGAATTAGTACACTCAAAAATAATTTTCGTCCTATCACCTTCATCTATCATCTTCTATCATCACTATCATCATCTATGACACAGAAAAGGAGAGACGGTATTTAAAAATGTTTTTAGTATATCCAATATTTAAAAAAAATCACATTTTTAAAACAGTCGCATGATGTGCGAAAACCAGTCATTTTGAATCGCTTGACTGGGATTGAATACTTAAAGATTTTTTTTTTTTTTTTTTTGGTGAACTATTCCTTTAAAGTTATTTTAAAAATGTATTTCTATTATCATACTGAATTAATAATTGTATGGCTCACCCTCTCAAATTTTCCACAGAGTGTACAGAGAAAAACCTAAGGAGTAAGTAAACTAACGAAGCCTCAATTCTTAACCTACACACACAAGTTTTATTTATTAAATATAAATGTTTTCTCATTGAGAAATAAGCAGGAATTTGATCCAGGAATTAATGCAAAGTTGTTTTTTCTGCCTGTGTTTTTTTCAATCCCAGGTGGTGCTGATAGGAACTTCTCCAACAAACTCCTGATCCTGATGATTTTCTGCTGTTTTGTTTTTGTTTTTTAAATTCCTGCCGAAGAAATGGTGCCTTTTTTTGCCATATCATTTCAGATCTCAGACCAGCACAAGATTCACTACAGAACTCACTACTGGACTTTTCTGAAGAGTATTAACTGGAGTGGAGTTCTTCTTAGTGAGGTCTAAACTCTTGCACACTAACACTTTCAGTGCACACACACTGGTTCATTCGACTTCAGAGTCCAGCTAGCTTTGATGAACCAAACCCCAGTCGGCTTAAAAATTAAAAACATGGTCCACGTATGGATCATGCAACTCCACTTCCTGCTGATATTCTGAAAACAATCATCCAGAATAGGATATATATCTATATATATAGGTGTGTAACAATCCCCTCATGTCACGATTTGATACATATCACGATACTGAACTCACGATACAATATTGCGATTCTCCAAGAAATATGATAAAAGGTTAACAAAATTTAATTTGGTATTACATTGTGTGTGTAAATGAATAGGCTTGGACTTGATGCTGAAACCCAAAGCACAGGACAATAGAGACGCCAGAATAACAATATTCATGATTCTGAAGATGAAAATACAGAATTATTTTAGATGAATATGCTTGAACTCTGTCACTGACTAGATAGCCTCATAGCATAATTGCCTAAGTCTTTTTTTTTTTTAAATATGACTTGGGCAATTATGCTATGAGGCTAACGATATTTAAAATAATGACGGCCACTTTTTACTGGTAACGTCAGACATTTGGCATTATCAGGACACACAAATATTACCCATTGTAGTATTATACATTATATTCAACATTATATATATTAGTTTAATGTTGTTCTGACACTAAAACACTAAAACTCTGAAAACTTGACTTTTTTTTCACACAGTAATTTTTATTTTGGGTGAACTATACACTATACATATTGTCACTATACACTATCGTCACTATACATATTGTTACTATACATATTGTCACTATCCACAATACATATTGTCACTATACACTATAGATATTGTATCATTTTTGTATTGTGATATATTGTGACACTATATATTGTTACACCCCTATATAGTATATATCAACAACTTTAAATGAATAGTTTTATATTTCTCCATCATTTTTAATTAGATGTCATTGTGGCAGCTCCTTCACGGCAGCTCGAGATGCAAGTGCCATTCTGTGTTGAGCCTTAGAAACAAATCAAACGTTCAAATCCCAAGTACAAAAGCAAGGCAAGCAATGCTATAGATTTTACCACCGTCACCAGCATTAACATTAGCAGCAGCGGAAGTGTCTGTGTTCATGCAAACATATCACACTTCTGACCCAAACAATGTGAATACACTAAACACAATCCAGACGAGGGGGTCAAACTGTTTCGGACCAAGTGTGAACGCACCTGTATGTTTTTCTTTTTTCTTTTTCTAAAGCTATTTTTATGTCTTTTATATCTGCTCATGTCGCACATTCACTTTTTGCACTGCTGTAGCTTTACTATTCCGAAAAACATTATGTATATATCTGATTAATTCATTTACTGCACAAATTTAACTTAAGGTACTTGTGTAAGTTAAGTTGTTTTCTTACCTGAACTATGCATCAGGTCATTGTACTGTAATAATAATAATTTAATATGTGATGAAAACCCTATTGATGTGACAAATGTTTGTTTTGTATGCTAAAATTTTGATTTCAAATTAAGGGTTTATAAAATTTGCCAAATATGAAAGAAGCTTTGAGTTGAGCCTCATTTATCATTTAGATTTGATGAAGCTAATAAATAGTTTCTCATATTTGACTACAACACACACACACACACACACACACACACACACACACACACACACACACACACACAGACCACATCCAATAAAATATGTATTTTCATTATGGTATTGCACATAAAAGTGTGAAGCATATGTGATAAAAACATCTGTAAGAGAACACAGCTCTCATTTCTGAAAGGAAGTGGAAACACTTTGTGGTTTAAGTCTCTGCATTGTTATGAAACCAGAAGTTTGATCGACACAGGTCAACATACAAAATGGAGAAAATAATTTTGTTCTGTGTTTTTTCTTCCTGGAATATGCTAATAATTACCAGTGGTAAGAATATTCTTTAAACTTGCACTTAACTCACCATTTTAACCTCACATACAACAGTTGTTTGTATCAAAACTATTTCAGAGAATTGGTTTATCATTTCCTCCAGATGTTCCAGAAGATGAAGTGACTCTGTTCAGAGTCGAGCTGAAGGACATAATCAGTCTGAACTGCAACATGACCCACAGATATGAAATCGCCTGGTTTCATCAGTATTCTCAACAACTAACCCAACTAATATCTGCAAAAACCAGCAATACAGCCGGAAAAAAACTTCTAGTTACGTACAATCTCAACAGAAGTCGTCTGAGAGTTGATGCAGATATAGAGATCACTACAGTCACGCTATTTATCACTGGAGTAACAGAGTCAGATTCAGGACTTTATTTCTGTGGAACAAAATCTGTGTTGTCTTCAGAGATGCGCTTCCAGAAACCCATCAGACTGGAGATTGAGGGTTAGTGCTGTGATTTTTTGTTCATAATGCTTTCAATGTTGAGATATTTGTCTACTGCTAATTTAATTAAGTACCAGTGCTGCTAGTGATCTGATCAAACCTCATTCACTAAGTATTAGAGTTGAGTGTGTAAGTGCAGTGTTTGAATGATTCTTGTTGAGGAAAGAGCTGCTGTTATACTGTAGTAATATTGAAACTATAATAATATTTATTTTTTGATTAACTTCTCTTTGTTTTTAATTCACATTTATTTGTATAGCACTTTTCACAATACACACAGTTTCAAAGCAGCTTTACAGAAAATGCATAAGTCCATATTACAATTTAGAGTGATCTGTTTATCAGAGGAAATGTTTTTCAGAAATGTACATATATACAAAATCACAGTTGGCTAAAAATAATTAAACAATGTAATAATGTAGATAGAGCTCATTGAAGTAATGAATACTTGTTTGTTAACAAATGATTATGACATATAGAAAATTGTAGCAAAGATACAGTGATCAATACATTAAATCATTTTCAGACAAGCTGACAGACAGAGAGGACAAAGATAATTCTGTCACAGAGCCGCCAGAAGATGTGGAGATCGGTAAGAGCGGATGTTATTCTTGATTTTCTCACAACTCAAAAAAAAAAAGTAATGATTTGCCAAAGCATGTACACTTGAAATCAATATTATTCAACCCCTTAATGGATCTTTAGTACTTAGTTCAGCCTTTCGCTGTTCTGACGTGCTTCAAACGAGATGTATAACCAGACAGCAGCTCCTGGTATAGCGTTTCTGAGGAATCTGAGCTCGTTCCTCGTGAGCAAAGGCCTGCAGTTCAGTGATATTCGTGGGTTTGCGCCTTCTTTAAATCCCACCAGAGATTTTCTATGGGGTTCAAGTAAGAAGACTGTGATGCCACTGTATCTTCCATGACCTCTTCTGAAACCAAGCCTTGGTGGAATTTGAGGAGCGCTTGCGATCATTGTCCTGTTGAAGGCCCAAGCTTCAGCATCCTCACTGACGGCATGATGTTTTCTCCTAGGATTTCCTGATACTTCAATGAATCCATCTTGCCTTCCACACACAGCAGGTTTCCAGTGATAGAGAATGTAAATCAGCCGCAGAGCACCACGAGCCCCATCATGTTTAACTGTAGACAGTGTTCATTTCAGCATATTCTCCTTCTTCTTCTCCACAGAACAGAATCCCAAAACTTCTGTGGTTTATTTATATGATTTTGAGCACTTTTATTGTGCTTATGGGTCAGTAGTGGTGTAGTCTCGGAGTTCTAGCATGCGTTTAGTACTGAAACCAGTGCCTGTTTCCATCAAGTCTTGCAGCAGGTCTTTTGCAGTCACTCAAGGGTTTTTCTGAACCTGCCTTCTCAGAAATCGTTGATAGCTTCCTTTTTCTGCCCCGTCCAGGTGTAAACACTGTTCCTTTAACTCTGAACTTGAAAACTATGCTTCCAACTGTGTCTCAAGGAACATTTAGTGCATTTGCTATCTTATTTTATCCTGTTCCTTGTTTGGGAAGGCAGATTATATCTTCTCTCAACTTTTTGGACCATTCTTTTGCCATATTTCTAACATGCAATCAAACGTGACACTCAGCAAACCTCGCCAGTTCAGATATTGCATGTGTTCTAGCTCAAGCACACCTGATGCAACTAATGAAGCCCTTGATTAGTGAATACTTTTGAGACTGCAGAAGTCATTAAAAGTGGCATTTTCCTTTGAATTTGTGGAAACCACTTAAACCAAATGTTGTTTTGAGCTATTTCAATTACTTTTGTTTGATTTGTTCATTGCAAACAAATGAAAGTGTGTAAATGTTGCCAATAACCCTGATTTGCAATGGGGGTTGAATAATTTTGATTACAAGGGAAAATCGGAATTAAGTGCCAGAAATTGCTGTGTCTTCATTCTGCAAAACGCTTTTCTGTCTCTGTAGACGAGGTGACGGTGACGGAGAGTGTGTTGATGTTCGGCGGTGTTGGACTGGCTGTGTTTGTGTTTTTTCTGGCTACAGTCATCGCAGGAGGAATCGTTCACTATCACGGCTGGCAGAAAGGATGGGCCGCAGCAAAACATGGAGCTCTGATTCATCAAAAATCACCTAAATTATAGATTTGTGTGCTTTATTTTACAATGTATCAAAATATCCTTACCAGTAAAATCAGCATTGCTGTAGCATTGCTGTTACATGTATTAAAATAGATAACTGTGGTTCAGATGCTTTTCCAGCTGGCCAGATCTTACTTTCACTTCAGAGAAAATGAGATATTGTGGCTAATGTTACCAGTTTTCAGTAAATTGAAACTTAAAGGGATCATTAAATTTCATAATTTACTCATACAGGTTTGGAACAACTTGAGGGTGAGTAAATGATGACAGAATTTGCATTTTGGGGTGAACAATCCCTTTATGCAATCATTAATGGTTGTGGTGATTATTCAGGTTTGTGTGGTTCATTTGTGCTTGACAATAATGAGCCAATGTCCTTGTAATGGCTTCTATCTAATACAAGCAAACAAAAGCTTTAATATCATTAGACCAGCAGGACTTGTGATAAAAATGAACATTGTGTCTGACTATACCTTTAGATTTCATATATTTATGTAGGGGAGCATTAATATACATATATAAGCTGTTTTCAAGATAATATATAAATGTAAATCTCTTCTGTCACATAAACCTTGATTTAATAAAAATATCAACCGATGTCTTCAATGATAAATGTGTTGTTGAGAGTTATGATCAAATAAACAGCAGTATACAGAAATTATGTTTTAACGAGTCATCATTACCAAAGCTAAACCTGTTCAAACACTGTTTAAAGCCAATGTCAGATCTTAAGTTCCATCACACTTTCACACCAATGTCATGCAATGCAAAATAATGATTTCCTGACTGACTGCATAATGATGATGCAAGTAAAACCACAAAAATGGGGTTATAAGAGACACAGGGCTGGATTAACAATTCCCTGTGCCCTGGGCAACAAGACTCAAGGCCGAGAAAATTTGGATTTCTCTGACCTACATATGTGCAATTTAGGACTTTTGAAGGCCAAAATAAATATAAGAAATAGCTTTAAAACCTTGTCATTAGATTATTTGTCAATTTCTCTCAGTCTCCTTATCCTGCCCTATTTCTTCCCCTTCTAAAGCTGAATTTTGACTGATAGTCTTTTCATTTTCGTCTGTGTCAGTGACGAAAGTAAACATAGGCTCAACTGATATTTATGTTTTATTAACCATTTTCTTAGACAAGTTAATTTACTCAAGGCTACCAGGAAAGCTGTAGCCTAAGTCAGTATTGCCATTAGGAACCATCTGCAAGCTTTGGAATTTGAAAACGTCTGTTTTTAAATGTTAAAAGTAGTTTTATATAATACAAATTTCATGTCGATATACAATGGTTACATAATGTAAAACTAATCTTGCTATTTATATCTTTGTTAGACTACCAACCTAAAATAACAATACGAAGACGAAGTAGCATGTTCTTATTAATATTATTAGGATAGAGTTTTAATGCATGAAAAAGAAAAAAAATCACATTTACAATAGGCTAATTATTGAAGAATTATTTAACGTTGGAAAATTGTATTATCAAAAAAAATTGTATGTACTTGGATCTGACTGAGCTCCGCCCCTGTCAGGGCCCCTTGATGTCATGTGCCCCTGCTGGGCAAATGACCAGTTGCCCTAATGGTTAATCCGGCCCTGTACACACACATATAATCTAGTAGAATGAAAACATTAGTAAAACTTAAAATAAGTGAATATAGGTGAAGACGTTGAATGAAGATGCTCCCTTAAGAACAGTATTTACAGCTAAATTGTGACACACTGGATCATTAAGGAAAACCGACGAATAGGAATCTCGCTAAAGAGGCCAATCTATTTCGTGTGTAATAAAACGAGCCAATGCACATTGGCATGCAATAATTGCATATGATGAGCAACAGGAGCATCTCATCTTCAGCTTTTCGCTTCAAAGCCGAGCAGTTCAACTGTTCCTGTCTCTAAACAAGGCTTCTACCACAAACTTCTTTGCGTTGGTGGTTTGAAGCTTTTGTCACAGTGCTCTACTTCGCCATCTGGTGCTCAGTAATAATTCCTACACCAACTGTATCATTCAGATGTTTTGTTATAAAATAAAAAAAAAGTTATAAAATACAATAAATTAGGCCTATGTGATTTTTTGTTGCACCATTTTTGTGTGTTCCTTACAAAACAACACAAACATGCACATTGTTAAAAAACACAAATGCACATACAAATGCAATTAGTAGCCTACATATTTTTATTCATCGATATTGCATGTGTTGACATAGTCACAGTTATCGTTTAATGACGTGGGTGTCTCATCGTCTTGTCTTAGAGGAAAAAACTAAGACCCCTTAGTCAGGGGTCGAGTTTTTCTTACATTTGAGAAACGACCAATAGGAATCAAACACTCCGATTATGAGCGTTGAGTGCAACCCTGGGTGGAGTTTGTCGCTCTCTGAGTCTGGATATATTTGCAGGAAAGGACAAACAGAAAGATAACACACCGAACAGGACAAAATGCGTGAATCGGTAGAGCATTATTGGAAATTATACAGAGGAAAGGAAGCAGTTTATGTATGGGGTGAGATTTCGGTCACAATTCTGCGCGCGCAAGATCACATTTTGAGCGTGGAAAAGGGCATTTCGCACGCGCGTGAACTGAGTTTTGCGGAGAAATGTTCGTCTCGCAGATAAGAAAACATTGCGAGCGAACGAAAATCAATTTTGCATTTAAAATAAGTATTTGGATGTGCGCGGACGTTCTCTTTCGCGTGTGCAAAGTTTCACTTTCTTGCTCCTTTCATACCAGCCGTGAGCGCTCTCTAAGCGCAGACGGCTCGCTTGCTCAACACAACCCAGCGTTACAATATGCCATAATTCCAGCCAATCAGAGATGAGACTGCTAAATTCTGATTGGCTGGCTTGAAAACCAATCACAAGACTCCCTGCATCACCTACTGCGGATTCAGAGAACTAGTGCAGTTGAGAGTAAAGTTGGCAGTAAATTCACAGATTCGAACTTCCCGGGTCAATAACTCGTGAGCTAAACGTTGTTACTGCACAAATGACACCTCTTTTTATAACAACACTTATTTTGTATAAATATCGTTTTGCATATATTCTTTATGATTATTATTTATGAAAAATATTCAATAATTTCACTGTAATTCACTGTATTGTTGCCTAATTTTAGTTCACACATCACTGCTGTCCTGATGGTTATACAACAACACTTATTTTGGTAAAATATATATTTTAAATTTTATACAATTGTAAATGTATAATGATTTTTATGAAACATATCTTTACTGTAATTCACTGTATTGTTGCTAAATTCAGTTCACACATCACTGCTGTCCTGATGGTTATACAACAATCGAATCTGTGAATTTACTGCCAACTTTACTCAACTGCACTAGTTCTCTTCCGACAAACATTACTTTTCTGGTCCCTTTTGTACAAACACAATTTTTCTCCCAGTAGGTGTTTTATATGGAACAATAGTAATATCATTTATAATAAAAAATCTTTGTACATGGAGAATTGGGTCCAACACAACATTTTAATTGTTAGCCAACTAATTGACAAAAATGGGCAATTTTACACCTACCCTAATTTTATTTCAAAATATGGTTTATTTGTAAATGAAAAAGAATTTAACGAAGTAATTAAGGCTATTCCTAATGGCATACTAATATTAAACAAATTTTCAGATGTAGATATCAATAATACATCTTTACAAAATCCTCAACTCTTTGTAAATGGTCTCTCTTTATTTGATAAAGGTTTTAATAACAACTTTATAAGAAACTCCTTTAATGTTGGATCCAGTCCTCCATGTAAATCAAAGTGGCTTAAACCTTATTGTATATCTTGGCGCAACATTTGGACTATGCCCTATAAGTTTATTATTTCTAATAAAGTCAAAGAAGTAATGTACAAAATGATTCATAGATGCTATCCTGTAAATGCAACCATTAGTAGATATATTCACGCTGTTTGTGATAAGTGCACTTTTTGTAACACATCACTTGAAGACAGAAAAAGGGCAATATAAAAATAAATGTTCAATTTCTTTTTGGACTGACTTTAAAATAGATATGACAAAAAAAAATGAACAGATGTCTTGATTTAGACCCTCATGACATTTTACTTTGTTTCAAAAACCCTTTTTTTTCTGAAAAACAAAATTATATAATTAATCTTTTTATCATTTTGGCGAAATTTTATATTCATAAGACAAGAATAACTCAAAAGAAAACCTCCTACGGTATATTGCCTTCTATAACACTGATCTAACAATATATTTTGAAACATGAGATCACAAAATAAAAAGCTTATAAAAACAATACAAATATTAAAGCTTTTCAAATACATATAAATGCCCTGATATTTTATACTTATATTTTTGTATTTGTTCTTATGTTTATGTTTATTTTATAATAATAATAATAATAATAATTATTATTATTATTTTGGTAAAATATTTTGAGCTGTATTGTCAATACTTTGTAACCATTTTGGGTTTTTTTTTGCATTGTACTGAAATGTTTTTGTATTTGAACTGACTAAATAAAAATAAAATAAAAAATAAAAAAACTAGTTCTCTTCCGCAGTAGGTGATGCAGGGAGTCTTGTGATTGGTTTTCAAGCCAGCCAATCAGAATTTAGCAGTCTCATCTCTGATTGGCTGGAATTATGGCATATTGTAACGCTGGGTTGTGTTGAGCAAGCGAGCCGTCTGCGCTTAGAGAGCGCTCACGGCTGGTATGAAAGGAGCAAGAAAGTGAAACTTTGCACACGCGAAAGAGAACGTCCGCGCACATCCAAATACTTATTTTAAATGCAAAATTGATTTTCGTTCGCTCGCAATATTTTCTTATCTGCGAGACGAACATTTCTCCGCAAAACTCAGTTCACGCGCGTGCGAAATGCCCTTTTCCACGCTCAAAATGTGATCTTGCGCGCGCAGAATTGTGACCGAAATCTCACCCCATATTTATGTTGGAGGCGAAAGGAAAAGAAAAGCAAAGACCAGAATTGAGGATTTTGCAACATTAAATCCAGAAATTGATACCAGGTCGATTTTGACGCAGTATCTAAAAAGTACTAGATAAACAGTGTTGTGTGTAACGCGTTACAAAGTAACAGTAACGTAACTTCTTTTTCGCGCTACTACTGAAAATTTGGTAACGAAACGTAGTTCCTTTTTCAATTCGGCGCAACGTTACTTTTCCCATGGATAGATTTGACAGCGACACTGCCTCAGCTGCGCGCTTGAGAGAAGAGAACTGTTGAGAACTGAAGAGAACTGTTACTATGGTAGTCTTCTACCAACCAACCCTGATGTCAAGGACGCTTGCACTCCAAAATGGACTGTCAAGGATGACAGCAGACCTACCGGGTGTAATTGTACAGGTAAGCCAATTCGTAAAAGCCTGTCTGAAAGTTAGTAGCTACAGGCCTACGTGTTGTAATCTAGTCATTAAAGAAAACGATTTAGTTTCATATTTATGTTTAAATAAAATAAAAAATAAAAAATTGTGCAATATATCGGGAGACAAATGGAGTAGGCAGACATGATTTTGACCACTTTATTAAGTTTGTTTTTGTAGAAAACCTTTCTTTAAAGTGAATTTCCTTTTTGTATTAATTGTATCTTAATTTTAATCAATGTTTTATCAACCACTTGCCTGAATTTAATAAATAAGAAGTAAATTAAAGAAAACGATTTAGTTTCATATTTATGTTTAAATAAAAAAAATATTTAATCCATGTTGATTATATGAAAAGTGAAAAGCATGAGTAAGATCATAACTTTGAGCAATATATTGGGAGACAAATGGAGTGGGCAGACATGATTTTGACCACTTTATTAAGTTTGTTTTTGTAGAAAGCCTTTCTTTAAAGTGAATTTCGTTTTGTATTAATTGTATCTTAATTTTAATCAATGTTTTATCAACCAATTGCCTGAATTTAATAAATAAGTGATATAGCATGCAATATAGGCCTAATCATGGAGGCACCAGCGCGTGAACTGGAGCACGTCTCATAGGCTACTGTAAATGAACCGAAACTCAGATAAGCTACTTGCCTCACAGACCTGAGAAATATATAGAAAGCTTGAAATGTGTACTTTTAAACAAAATATATTTTTTCTCTCAAAATCTCTTTTTTTCTCCTACTCCCTTGATAGTTGTATGTCTGAAAACTAAGCTTATGTCTTCTATATCATTTTGTCGTAGGCTATTAAGACGCGATTCGCACCGGTGTTGGAGAGCAGGGAAGCTTTATTGGCTGCCTTGACATTGTCGAAATTTAAAGTTCGGTGGATAGGGGGAGCGGAGTGGAGAGAAGCGGCGTGTGCGCTGCTCATCGCGGAGTGTCGCACTCTACCCCATGATGCAGAGCCGGCTGAGAATAAAAACAGAGAAGTTGCCGCAAACAGCAGCACCAATGAGAAGGACTTTTTTTCTTTTGAAATTGATACTATTTTTTATAATAAAGAGCTCAAAAGAAATACCTGTTATGTCCTCCATAGTATAACTTTAAGTCTACACATTTAGGAACAGATATTGGGTTCTGCCCAAAGTCAAGCAACATAAAAGTAACGAGTAACGTAAAAAGTTACTTTCCAAAGGGGGTAACTAAGTAAAGTAACGGATTACTTTTTTTAAAAGTAACGAGTAACGAGCAAACACTACTTTTTAAAAGTAACTTCCCCAACACTGTAATTAGTTGGATATATGGGAGTATGAATAAAAGAAAAATGATTTGCAGTAGTGAAGTAAATATTGGGAAGAAGAGAGTAAACTGGATTGTGGCTCCGTTGAAAGCTAGAAGAGAACTGGCGGTCATGGGATTAAAGGGTGAGTAGATATGTGCACACACAGGCCTGAGTACAGCTAATGCACACAAACACGATCGATATAATGCACATTTGAAATCCATGGGCAATATATAAATGTAGGATAAGGAGGAGGGATAAACAACGGGAAGTAAGAGCGGTTTGGTAAGAGGGACGTATTTCTCATGTCCGAATAGGACTAAACTGCAGAATTTAGTAAGCTAGCCTACTCCACACTCACTTCATATGGAAATGCATTGTACAATAGCCTACGTTTTGCCACATCTGCAGCTCATGTAGGAGTAAAAGGTGAGATCGCAGATGAGTGTGCAAAGGAAGTAACAAATAAAGCTGACATAGACATTAAGGTAAAATATGGTAAGACTGAAATGAAATGTTTAATTAAAAAACATGTGAGGGATAGATTGCAAAAAAACAGTGGCAGCAAGAAAGAACAGGAAGATGGTTTTATAACATTCAAAGAATCGTAGATTAAGGCAGAATAACGGAGAAATAAAAAACAAAGAAACAATAATATAAAGACTTTTGTGAAAACAAGTGTGAAAATTTAAATCTAAAGGAAACTGTAGAGCATGTTATATTGATATGTCCTACTTTTAGTAATGAAATAAATGTTTATTTAAAATCTCAAGAAAATGAAGTTGAATTTAGAGCTTACAACGATCCTACTAATTAAATCATATGAAGATACTTATTACATTTCTTATACCGTATCTGAAAAATACAGAATTAAATTAAAGAAGCTAGAATATATGTTGTAGCCTTTTAAAAAAAAGGAATAGTAGGCTATAGCTAATGATGCCCACTGGAGGGTAGCACCGCGGTAATTAATAGCCTACACCAGAGCCCGTCTACGGAGAGCCTGCCCACTCCCAATTAAGTCCTATTGTACCGAATTTTGGTTGTAGTTCCACCAGAGCTCCACTGAGGAGACTGCAGACTGAATGGGTCTGAATGGGTCTTCAGTGCAGACTGAATGGGAGTCTATGGGGCTAGACGGCTAAATTTGTCTCTCTCACATGATTGCCGTTGAGAAATCTCAGATTTGATTGTAGGTTTTGCAAGTTCAACATGGGTTATTGGTCGAAAGTTGAATGAACGAGTACTTATGTCCTTTCGATTTCTTACAGGTTGAGTTGTTGTTGCCCATAACACGCTAGCATTCTGCTAATGAACGCTGATTGGTCAGTGAAGGACTGATTACGACCAGAGATACCGCTTGATGGCATCGTGGCATCCGAAGCGGGACCTGGGGTCCGTTCTTCGTACGTCGCTTACTCAGTTAGCTGGATTTGATTGTTGGCAATTTGGCATGATCTTGGATTGTTTGGTTCTTCAACGCTCATCCTGGACTTGCTGTCATAGCAACAGGTGCGCAATCTTAAAGGAACCGTATGTAGGATTGTGGTCAAAACTGGTACTGCAATCACTTTAAAAATACTGTAGAGCGGTGTATCCCCTACCCCCTGACTCGAGGTTGCCAGATAAGCTGCAGGATTCAGCAGAAACGTAGGCTGCTTCAATGAGCTTCGAATGGCAAGTGACAACGAGATGTACACAGTAAGTTTTTTTTTAATTTAGCAATTATAACGCGGGACAAATTCAATATCACCAATGGCTATCACAGGGTTGTTTTCAGTCTTATCAGAAAATATTGTTAGAGTAACTAAATTACATTAGCAATGGTCATACAGGTCAACTTACAGCATGTGTAACTTAGTCCACGATATACTGTACGTGAAGAAAGAATGACGAATCATTTTTTCTGAGTTAAAGTTAGGCTTCTGTCTCAATTACGTTTCAAATTGCCATAATGGGCATGCTAATGTTGTTTTCCTCAGCGTCTCAGCAAAATGACAGAGAAACGGGCTCCTATAATGCATTGCTAATGTTAGCATACGTCCATGTGAGCTAATGTTACGTTACTTTGCACAAATGTGCATAACTTTGTTCGACTGTCATGAATATATGAAATGTCCATTGACATCAAGTACAAGTTAGCCAAGCTTAGATGAATCTTACCTGTCCAGGAGAAAATTAGCAACATTGGCGTCTGTTTTCAAATTCTTCTCCGTTTTCAGCCGTCTCCATCTTTCAAAAGCATCTCCTATACAAATTCTGGTTTTATTTCGGACTTTGTCACGACGAATTTCTGAATTATAACGAGGTCTTTTTGATTTAGTAACATTAGACATTTTTATCCGACTAGAGTTAGGGTAGGTTAGAGCAAAGCTGGCAACCCGGATCCAGAAACACTACTGACTTCGTGATTGGTGGATAGGTGAAGGGAGGCCAAAACACAAAATGACAACATCAACATCAGTTGAGGGCTGCAAGTCCACTTTTTAAATGACAATATCCTAGCCATACTACTGTTGTCAGTGATATAAGTATTTGAAATGAACATGATTTCTTAATGTCTAGTGACACATCAGGGCCATTTTATGATTAATTGAAATAGATTTCTTACATACAGCTCCTTTAAACCTGCTCGGGAGCAGGCTTATTTCATGTTAACAGGATTAGACTGCGGCTCATAAGTGCAGCTGATACGGGAAGTCGCGATAGTGCACTTTCTGAGATATATATGTTTTTCTCGTGACTCATGAGATTGTCGTTTACATTATTATTTTGTTGGAAACGCACATTTATTTTTGACTTGACGGAGTCAGGCTTTAACTACAGCACAAACTGTTTGCATTGCCCTAAGATTATTTGCGAGTGGCTCTTTCCTTTACACTATTGGAGATGCGGAGAACTTGATGGAAAGTGCTGTCTGTCGTGTCATTCAGAGTTTACCTGGCACTTTTAGGTTTAAAAAACAGTTTTAGTTTTTTTTTTGTGTGGCATTTCCAAGCCACTTAAGACCCACTTTTTTTTTTTTTTTTTGATAATTTTTTATGAAGATCATGCAATCATGACCATGCCGATTACAGTATGTGTCACTCAGGCTTCACTAACGTGATTGGTACCATAGACTATAGGCTATAGACTGCCATCAAGGCCTCAATGAAGGGGATTATGTGAACAGAAAGGGGGTTCACATTGTAAATGTGCAGCCCAGTTACTATTGTGATTCTTAATATTCCAGATTAGTATTATTATATAAAATAAAAAAGGCAGTTGACTAAAATCTTCCATATCACAAATGTGAAAGCAAAATGGCCAGGATCTGTGCATGACTTAAGAATTTTCAGAGATTCACATACAGTATATGCACATTATTTGAAAGTGGTAAGGAATGTTCCACAATTATGCTTAGTTCCTTGAGTTTTATTTCAATTGTTCTTTGTAAAGAAAAGCCAGTGGTCAAGTGCCTGCAACAAGAGATATTAGACACATGCCTCATGCAACAAATAAAAAGGAAAAGTTGGCTATACACTGCCCACCTGTAGGCCTATGTCTCCTCTGTGTGTGCAGACTCTTCTGTAGGCCTTTCTGTAGATGTGGAATCCTGCAACTTATATTGCAGCCATAAAGCATACAAGTATAAATTAAGTAAAGTTATTTATGCACTTGCAGGTAGGCTAGTTCCTCCATATGACAGTTATCTGAGAGGGTTTATTCACTGTCCAGTGCAATGGAAACAAATGGACATTACAAAGTCTTATACTTTCTTTCCTTTGGAAAGTTAGAAAATGTCCACTTACTGCACATATTTCAGCCACCACTTTCTTGGGAACAGATACAAGTGTTGGTGTATTATGTAAAAGTGCACAAAAGAGGAAAACACAATGTCATTACAATGAACTACACTGAAATATGTGATCAATAACTCATGGCAAAATATTTTTACATTAACATAAGTTTATCAGTTTTCACTTTCACAAGTCAAAGCAATTCATCATTACTCAAGATTTAACAGTTGAAATGACTATACAGCCTTAATTTAATGCAGCAAAAATTATTTTACAGTGTAGGCTACTAAGATCTTTTCTATTTTTTTCTCAGCCTTTTTCTTGGTTGCTTTTATAAACAGACAACCATTTATTTAACAGTGCCTTTTATAAAAGAGACATAACTAAAAATTACCATTATGTAGAATATTTTTGTACTTCACTTTTATTTGTTCCCATGTTCTAGTATGGTCACTCTGACATTACAATGAACAAAGTAATTATGCAATTATTAAAATACAATAATATAGGCTATTAAGTGATAAAAACATCTAACATGGCCACTTCTAACGGATTTAAATTGTCTGCTACTTTTTGCCAGCCCTCTCTCCTGGCTTTTGCAGACTTTGAGGTGTTCCCTGGCGTTTTGATTAAACATTAAAATTCCGAATAAACTTCGACTATTAGTTCTTGCTCTGCTGAGGAGAAAAACTGAGCGCGCTCTTTGGCCACGCTGAGCAGCCAATAGCAGCGTTGCTGATCAATGTTTCTACTATCGATACATATCCCCTTTTAACCAGCGCATGAACGCGCAATTATCTCAGATAACTCAATCCAGCGATACTAATCATATCCGGCAAGTGTGTTCGAAGAACCGAGTTAGCCAGATCATGATTAGCACAATGATATCATCTTGGATGTGTCATTTGATCTCGGATGTAATAAGCAACGTATGAAGAACGGGCCCCAGATTTGCGCAAAACTTTTGCGACATTTTTTCTAAATGTCGACAAAAAACTATTGCGGAATGACGCCGTTTCCATTAACCAATGTAATGCGATTAAAACTTCATTTTTTCCTCTCGCGATAAGTAAAATCATGGCAATGGACGTTGGTAGGTTTATGTACTAGGCCTATATCCCAGCCACTGCACTAGCCATTATTAATCGAAGGAGATGTATGTGTGTTATCCAAGCATTAATGGTAAGGAACGACCCTTATTATACTGTGAGTGGGACATATGAGGAGTTTCTGGGTGTTTCTCCCACATATCTGCTTTGAGGTCTTGATTGTGGCATTTATTTGAGGTTTACTGTACGTTCACACCACCGCCGGCGAGAGCGGCAAAATTCGCTCTCGCCACCCTGCCAACGACGCCGGAGAAAGATTCGGGGACGCCCTGATGCTCTGACGTAGATCGAAGTAGACCAATGTGTACAGGATTGCATTCTCTGGAATCGTCTCAGGCGGAGGACTTCTACATTCTGATTGGTTGCCGCCGAACCGCGTCATAGCTTATTACCATAAAGTTGACCTGACTTCAACTCTTCGCCGCTCTCACCGTCCGAGACGCGCCGTGCCGCCCTCGCCACTTCCGGCCACTTTGACGCTCTCGCCGGCGGCGGTGTGAACGCACAGTTAGAATCCATTATTCTGGTAATTCTTTTGTCTTATATGAATTTAATAAAGAACTGTCTTGTA
This sequence comes from Leuciscus idus, assembly GCA_021554675.1. NCBI lineage: Eukaryota > Metazoa > Chordata > Actinopteri > Cypriniformes > Leuciscidae > Leuciscus > Leuciscus idus. The sequence goes on along the minus strand of CM038628.1, from coordinate 40,825,780 downwards.
TTCTGTCCAAACACACCGTGTCATCTACGTCAGGTGACTGTAAATGTGCAAAAACTGTTTCCATTGCAGTTTTGCAAAATATTTATTTTTTGAATTGCCTGAAAAACCACCTCATGCCAGCGTAAAAACTTTTTTGCGATAAATGGGAGTTTGTGCGAAATTTATTTGCAATTTCAATTTGCCCAATTTGAAGGGTAGGCCTAATGGAAATGCGGCTAGTGTCTGGTCTCATCTTTACCGCAATGACGCACCGACTACCTGTCTGCTATACTCACCTTTTTATACTTCTGTCATCCTCTGTCCAGATCGCCTCACTTCAAGCAAAGGTAAAGGTTCATTACTCTAAGCTTTTCAAATCAGAGCTCGACGAGGACCTCTGCTGGTGAAAGTGAGGGAAAGCGCTGTTGCAAAATGATTCACAACCGACCAAAACATTAATCTCAGAAGCAAAAATGATTGAATGGATAGATAAATAAATTAACGAATCAATATATTAAATACATGTCAACAATCTGTTGCATTGCATATGGGTCAATGACGTGACGGGTCTTTTTTTTTTTTGTGCAAAGGCCTTAATAATAATAAAAAAACAAATATATAACATCCAAAGTATGTAAGGTAGTACAACTTGATCTCTTTTACTGAATCCAAAAGGTTTTAATTATATTTTACTACATATAAAGGTATTTTAAAGATTTGAAAGTGTCAAAAGGTCATTCGGTAAAACCGATCTAGTAAATATTTAAATGGAATAATATTGTTTTTAATAACTAATGAACTACAATAATACAAATATAAAGCAGTTATGGCTCTTTTTTTTTTTTACATTTCCCCTTTTCTCCTTTCCCTGTGCAATGTTTTACTTGAATATGTTGGAGTGTTTAGAGTAGTCCAATAAATGATTACATTTATGAGATCAGTGATAATTTGTTTTAATATTTCTTCTGTGGTACACACTATATACTATCTCAACATCAATGTCAAATCAGTTTTTAACTTTCAAATCAGTGGTTAAACCGAATGACTTTTTTGGTGACATTTTTTCCATCTTGTAAAAAAAACAGTGTTAATTGATTGTACAAACCACAAAATCTTATTGTTAACACCTAGGTAAACTAAAAAAGTGGTTTCAAATATAGTTATATCTCCATTCTATTATTTTACACTTTTAAAAAACCTTATTCGTCAATGACCCATATACCATTTTGTATTGTGGATATGGACATTTTTCCTGTTTGTAAAAAAAATGTATTCCTCAGGAATAGTGGAAGTAAATAAATGCAGGTGCTTACACAACGACACACACACACCTCACACGATTAAGAAATCCAGACACAGTGGAATGGGAATATTTTATATTGCAACAATAATCTCTCGCATTACAACAGACAGTTTAATGCAGCAAATTTAAATGTAAGTGCCTCTTAAAGAGATTCTATTAGGTCTATGCTTTTTCACTTTTTCAACTTTTGGTCTGCAACGTTGCTGTTTGATCATAAAAATTAAGTTAATAATGTTAAATATTTTATTTAACAGAATCACCTTTCCAAGAACTACAACAAACAGCTTGTTTGGATTACAACGCGATTTTTTCTGATCTTATTAAGTCATAATTTAAGGCTTGTTTGACTTGAACTGGCGCTGCACAGCCTGATCGGTGAATGACATCAAATCTAAGGGTAATTAGGCCATATTTAGATATGACAGCCAGAAAAAAAATAAGTTATGTTAAGTTTTTGTTATGTTAAGTTGGATCAGTTCAGTGCCATTGACTCCCATTATTTTTCGGCGTTTTCCTTCAGTTTTCAGTCCATAATGGCGGCCGCGCTGTATTTCGACCCCCTGCCAAATGATTACCCCCCTCGTTGAAGTCAGTACCTGATTGTCTAATCCTAACCCCACCCCTAATCCTAACCCCTCCCCCACAACTAATCCTAAACCTACCAATACTGGGGGGGGGTAATAATTTGGCGGGGGTCGAAATTCAGCACTACACCTGTCACGTCATGGGGGCAACTGTTGCTATGGAGCGTTTCGCCTCCATTTTTTTCTGGCCGTCATATCTAAATATGGCCTAATTACCCTTAGGAAAATAGTATTTTGGGACAAAATATTACTATAGAAGTACTATAAGACTACTATAGAAATACTATAGCGGCTCTAGGATATTATAGAGGTATTACAGAACATAACATACTTCTGTGATGTTCTGTAATACCTCTATAATATTTTAAAGCTGCTATAGTATTTCTATAGTAGTCCTATCATACTTCTATAGTATGTCCCAAATTACTATAGTATTGCTATAAGATTACTATAATATTTCGTCCCAAAATACTATATGATTCCTATAGTACTTTTTCGTAAGGGTACGTCCCCCACCGAATCGGCTTCATTAGCCTACCACTTATGGTTTGCAAAGATACAATTATAAAATTACTGCAAACCTTTAATCTATCAATATTTATGTTCTATTATGCATTTTCCTTGTTATATGAATAACAGAAATTCATGAAATAATATATAGGCAGACACACAGTAATAAGATATTTATTCAAATGTTGATTTTTAAATTAGTTAACATCACCATATATATGATTTGGAAAAATAAATAAATAAATAAAATTATAAATGAACATTTCTAAAGACAGTTAATCTTTTACATAGAATATCACAAAAATATTAACAACTTGTTTTTTCAACATCTTCAGTGAAAGTGCACACAGTTTCAATGACAAGAACAAAAACAATCTGTGAATGTCCTATTACAGGCGGAAAGGTACAAAAAAGATGTGCAATCTAGCAAGTGCACACATAAACTATAAACAGTACTAAAATGGAAGTGGTGCCATAAGATCTCAGTAATTAATAAGACACCATCACCTATTGTATGAGCATTTGTGTGCAATTGTTTGCTTTTTGTGAGAGAAGAGGCATTATTATAAACTTTATTGCAGACACAGGTCCATATAGCACAACATACAATCATAAAAAAGGAGATACAGAATACATAAAAAATATATATATATCCAGAATGGCCTATAGAATATACAGGCTATTACACCAGTGTCGTCTAAGCCTCGAAGTGTATCTATAACAGCTTTTCAGAGGACTAACTAGGGCTACAATTATATGGTTCACTGAATTGTCCAGTCGACACATAAAACCAAACATCAATTGCCTTAAGAGTGCCTCACAGGTTGGCACTCTATTAGACACAAACAAATGACTGGCACTATGCTACCTAGGGACACGGAGCAGCAACCTCATTGCATCATTGTATGCTACCTTAAGCCACTGCATACTCTTTTTCTTATAGTTCGACCACAATTGAGCATTATATAGAGCGGTGTAGTGTAGGTTTTAAACAAAGAACACTTCACAAAGTCAGAACACATATAAAACTTCCTTATGAGCATATTGGCTTGAGCATAAATTTTACAGCGCTGATAGTATAGGTCTTTGTCATCTGTCCAGTCATTAGATATAACATGACCTAAATATTTAACTTCCTCACACTAGGGGTGGGAATCTCTAGGCACCTCACGATTCGATTCGATTACGATTCAGAGGGTAACAATTATCGATTATTAACAATTTTTTTTTATTTTTTTTTACTACTTGGTACTTTTAAAGCAAAGTATTTATGACCCATAACGAACTTACTTCCAATACTTCCTATATTAATTTTATTAATAAAACAAATGGAAGTGATTTGGCAAGTCAACTGTAAGGTTACATTTGCCAGCATATGTCCCAACATTGCAAAGAACCAACAGGAAAATAAATGTGTGCCTGTACTAGCAGCAAACTTGTAAATGAATACAAACTTCAGCATATTCTGAATCTCTAGCATTTAATAATAGACTTCTAACCAACATCCTCTTGTTATTTCCAATGAGCAATATAATCCTTCAGACAAAAAAAAAAACATTTTGCTGTAGCAAATTCACAAACAGTATAATATAGAATTTTATCACAAAAATATAGAATTATGTACCAGCAGCTCTCATATAATGCTTGTGGACTTACGCATATTCTGAATAATTAGTAACATACAAAGCCGCTCTTATACACAACTAAATAATAAAGAGTTATGACTTGAAATGTTTGCTGTATTATACCACAATCAAAAAAAGTTTATACAAAAAAAGTGAATGAACATCTGCAGAGAGCACAGTCAAAATGTAACTTTTTGTGACTGGCATTGCAGTATAACGTTTAACAGATCGGTTTACAGCATATTGATGTGACAACTAAACAATACAGAAAGCAGCTCTCATACAAAAAACACTAAATAGGTAACAATGAAATTGCCAATTTTCCATACGTTAGCTTTTAACGAAGAGGGTGCCGTTCGAATTTGGCGCTCAGCCATCATGCGTCTGTTATGTGCGCGACTCTGTTATGTGCACGCCACAGACTGTCCGCGCACTGCACACGTCCGCTTTAGAGTTCCGCCTTTTGCGTTCCGTCAATATTACGTTATTAGAAAAAATAAATAAATAATTTTAGAAAATCGATTTTTGACATTTGCGAAATCGATTCAGAATCGTCCACGTGCGCATCGCGATGCATCTAAGAATCGATTTTTCCCCCACTCCTACCTCACACACAACAAGAGGTCTGTCTGCCAAATAAAAAAGTCGGAAAAGTTAAGCATTGACATAGAATGGAAGCATTAGTCAAAAAGATGTGTAATCTAGCAATTGCACACATGAACAAAAAAGAACTCTGAACATCTTTCAGAAACTAGTGTACTACTAGCCAGCTACTAGCCAGTTCAAGCATCGAAAATACATTTTGGTCCAAAAATAACAAAAACTACGACTTTATTCAGCATTGTATTCTCTTCCGGGTCTGTGTCACGGTTGTCAGATCCACTGTCTCATTCTAGTCTCATGTGTTTGTGTCGGGTGGGTGTGTCTCGTTATGTTCCTTGTTTCATGTGGGCGTTGTCGCTGATCATCCTGATCAGCGACAGCTGTTAGTCATCATCAGCCATATTTAATGCCCTGTCTTTCGTCTCATGTTTGTCAGATCGTTGTTTGATGCTTCCTGTTCGCGTGCTTGTCTCCCTGTACCTCGTGTTTCGTTTGCACCGGATCCTGGACCACATCACCGCCGATCTCACCACTCACCAGCCGTCATCTGCACTCTTCACTGCCCGTCTCAGTCCCTGCGTCACCTCTCCTGCTGTCTGCGTTCCTGATCGCCCGAGAGTGAGAGCGAGTGAGAGAGGAGTCCCGACGACGCTGAATGTTTTCATGCTGTTTGACTTCTGAGTATTTCTTTACTGAAATAAACACTTTTACTTGCAATTGCTTCCGACCTGTTTATCATTACAGAACGATCTGAACTAACTATGGAAGCAGCAAGTGCAGCATCACTCAAGGAATTTATCGATCACAGCATCTCCTGAATGGACCAGCAGCAGGAGAGCATCTCGAACACCGGACGCGCTGTCCAAGCGCTTGTGACGCAGGTGTCCGAGCTCACCCAGCAGGTCCAACTTCTAAGCGTTCCCACTGCGCCGCCCACACCGTCCGTTCCCCCCACCATACCCGAGAGAGGGCCGTTGGCGGAGCCCCGCCTTCCTGTACCAGAGAGTTACGCCGGTGAGCCCAATTTTTGCAGCGCTTTCCTTACCCGATGCTCTATGCATTTCTCGTTGCAGCCCCGGACGTTCGTCACGGAGGAGAGTAAAGTGGCGTTCGTTCTTACGTTACTAAAGGGCCGTGCAGCACTGTGGGGGACGGCGGTGTGGGAGAACAAGGACCACTGCTGCGACTCGTTCCTAGCACTCAGCGCCGAAATGAAGAGGGTCTTCGACCGAGCTGTGGCTGGTAAGGAGGCTGCCAGAAGACTCGCGGACCTTAAACAGGGGAGTTCATCGGTCGCAGATTACTCCATCGAATTTCGCACGCTGGCAGCTGAGTGCAAATGGAACGAGGAGGCGCAGTGGGATATGTTCCTGCATGGGCTGGCCGACCGTGTTAAAAGAGAGATATATATGCTGGACCTTCCCTCCACGCTCAATGGACTTATAGAGCTGGCGTTGCGGGTGGATGCTCGTATAGACCAGCTTGGTCGCCATCTTCATGCCACCCGCGATTCCGCAGGAGCGGTTCAACGCAGCATCCCAGAGGAGAACACGGTCGGTCACGTCGACGATCACGAGCCCATGCAGGTGGGTAGAGCTTGGCTTTCCCGGGAGGAGAGAGAGAGGCGGAGGTCCCAGGGACTCTGTCTCTACTGTGGTGGCCGGGGACATTATCTACACGCATGCCCGGTAAAAGAGCAAGCCCGATAGTAAAGTTGAGGCTACTATCGGGTGGGATCTCCGCCGGGAAGTCCTCACCATCCACTCTCCTTCCGGTTAGACTGAGATGGGCCAACAGTACGCACACCTGTCGAGCACTCGTGTATTCCGGAGCAGAGGGTAACTTCATGGACATTAATCTTGCTTACCAACTTCACCTTCCCATCTCACCGCTTCCTCACCAGATCTCTGTCGATGCCCTGAATGGCCAACAACTCCCCAACATTACCCATTCTACTGACCCCATAACCCTTATCACCTCCGGCAACCACACTGAGACCATCCCTTTCCTCCTCATGGACTCCCCGGTTGCACCTGTTGTGTTGGGTCACCCCTAGCTGGTTAAACACAACCCTCGTGTGGATTGGGGCTCCAACTCCATTTCTATGTGGAGCGAGCCCTGCCACGAGTCCTGTCTTGTTTCTGCCTGTCCGTCTGTGTCTGTTTCTGTGTTACAGGACATATCAGGAAGGGGGATGAATGGAAAACCGCTTTTAACACCCCTAGGGGGCACTTTGAATATTTGGTTATGCCTTTCGGGCTTTCCAATAGCCCAGCGGTTTTCTAGGCACTCGTCAATGACGTGTTGAGAGACATGGTAGACCAGTTCATATATGTCTACCTGGATGACATATTGATTTTTTCTTCGTCTCTCCAGGAACACGTTCAACACGTCAGACGAGTGCTTCAGAGGTTGTTAGAGAATGGGCTTTTTGTCAAGGCGGAGAAATGCGATTTTCATGCACAGTCTGTCTCTTTTCTAGGATACATCGTCTCGTCTGAGGGAGTGCGCATGGATCCTGACAAGGTTAAGGCTGTGATAGATTGGCCAAGTCCAGATTCCCATAAGGCCCTACAGCGGTTTCTGGGGTTCGCCAATTTCTATCGACGTTTCATTCGTAATTTCAGCCAGCTAGCCGCACCTCTGACTGCCTTGACCTCCCCCAGAACGACGTTCAGGTGGTCGGACACAGCCGAGGCTGTGTTTACCAACCTCAAGAGCCGCTTTGTTTCGGCTCCCATCCTTGTCGCCCCTGATTCCACACGTCAGTTCGTGGTGGAGGTCGACGCGTCAGAGGTGGGGGTAGGAGCAGTTCTTTCCTAACGCGCTTACTCAGACGACAAGATGCACCCTTGCACGTTTTTTTCACATTGCTTGTCGCCTGCCGAACGTAACTATGACATTGGTAACAGAGAGTTGTTGGCCGTCAAGTTAGCGTTGGAGGAGTGGCATCATTGGTTAGAAGGTTCGGGGGTACCTTTTATAGTTTGGACCGATCACAAGAACCTTGAATATATTAGATCCGCTAAAAGACTCAACTCCAGGCAGGCTCGGTGGGCACTTTTTTTCGGACGTTTTGACTTTACTCTCTCATACCGCCCGGGTTCCAAAAACATCAAACCCGACTCCTTATCTCGTATTTTTGATCCATCCGAACGCCCGGTGACTCCCGAGTGCATTTTACCCGAGAAAGTAGTTATCTCAACACTCGTATGGGAGGTCGAGTTGAAGGTCAAGACGGCCTTGGAAGGGGTAACGCCTCCGCCTGCTTGCCCACCGAGTCATTTGTTTGTTCCGGAGGAGTTACGTTCCTACGTCATTCGATGGGGTCACTGCTCCAACGTGGCCTGTCATCCAGGAGTAAGTCACTTAGTCCACTAGTCACTTAGTTAAGCAACGATTTTGGTGGCCACTTATGGCTCGCGACATTCACGATTTTGTTTTGGCTTGTTCTGATTGTGCCATGGGTAAGACGTCTAACCGACCTCCTGATGGGTTACTTCGGCCGCTGTCTGTCCCTTCTAGACCCTGGTCCCACATTGCGCTAGATTTTGTCACCGCCCTCCCGCCCTCCAGAGGCATGACGGTTGTTTTAACCGTTGTGGACCGGTTCTCGAAGGCGGCACATTTCATTTCCTTGCCCAAATTACCATCAGCCAAGGAGACAGCGGTTACTGTGATTGACCACGTCTTTCGGTTACATGGCCACTTCTGGCAGGAGTTTTGTAGATTGTTAGGAGCCACGGTCAGTCTGTCTTCGGGCTATCATCCCCAGAGTAATGGTCAGTCTGAGCGAGCCAACCAGGATCTGGAGAGAATGTTGCGATGTTTGGTAGCCAAGAATCCTTCATCCTGGAGCCAACAACTCTCTATGGTTGAGTACGCTCATAACTCGTTACCAGTGTCAGCCACGGGCCTCTCTCCGTTTAAGTGTAGCTTAGGGTACCAGCCACCTATTTTTCCCAGTCTGGAATCCGAAGTCGCGGTCCCCTCCACTCACGCCTTTGTCCAGAGGTGCCGTCGCACGTGGACCAGAGCCCGTGAGACTCTGCTCCAGGTGGGTTCGCGTACCAAGGCCAAGGCCGATCGCCACCGGTCAAGGCCTCCCGTATACGTCATGGGTCAAAAAGTGTGGCTTTCTACTAAGAACATTCCGCTCCCCTCCGTTTCTAATAAGTTAGCTCCCAAATTTATTAGCCCGTTTCCTGTCACCAAAATTATTAGTCCGGTGACAGTCCGACTCAAACTTCCTCCGGCTTACAGGAGAATTCATCCCGCCTTCCATGTGTCAAAGATAAAGCCTGTATTTTACTCTCGCATTAATCCGCCTACCCCAGTTCCCTCACCGCCGCGTCTCGTAGATGGGGAACTTACATATTCGGTACGTCGTATTCTGGACTCAAGACGGAGGGGACGCGGATTCCAGTATTTGGTGGACTGGGAGGGTTACGGTCCGGAGGAGAGGAGTTGGGTTCCTGCTCGAGACATTCTGGATCACTCCCTTATCGATGATTTCAGGCGACAGGTAGGATCCTCTGGGAAGCGTCAGGAAGCGTTCCTGGGGGGCGGGGGGGTTTTGGTGGGAGGGGGAGGTGGGGTACTGTCACGGTTGTCAGATCCACTGTCTCATTCTAGTCTCATGTGTTTTTGTCGGGTGGGTGTGTCTCGTTACGTTCCTTGTTTCATGTGGGCGTTGTCGCTGATCTGATCGCTGTTAGTCATCATCAGCCTTATTTAATGCCCTGTCTTTCGTCTCATGTTTGTCAGATCGTTGTTTGATGCTTCCTGTTCGCGTGCTTGACTCCCTGTACCTCGTGTTTCGTTTGCACCGGATCATGGACCACATCACCGCCGATCTCACCACTCACCAGCCGTCATCTGCACTCTTCACTGCCCGTCTCAGTCCCTGCGTCACCTCTCCTGCTGTCTGCGTTCCTGATCGCCCGAGAGTGAGAGCGAGTGAGAGAGGAGTCCCGACGACGCTGAATGTTTTCATGCTGTTTGACTTCTGAGTATTTCTTTACTGAAATAAACACTTTTACTTGTAATTGCTTCCGACCTGTTTATCATTGCAGTCTGTTGTCAATCCGGGTTCACAACCCTGCAGTGACGCTGCTGACGTGTTATCTGGTGCGCCCGAGCTTCGTTTACAGTCTGAGGGAGACGCACGCTGTATTCAAGCTATTCTATATTGTTCCTCTGTGTCGAAATCCTTAGACATGTTTGCGAAGATTGTTTTGTTTACAGCGTGCATCTCGGGCACACCAGATAACACGTCAGCAGCGTCACTGCGGAGTCGTGAACGCGGATTGACAACAGACCCCGAAGAGAATACAATGCTGAATAAAGTCGTAGTTTTTGTTATTTATGGACCAAAATGTATTTTCGATGCTTCAAAACATTCTAACTAACCCACTGATGTCACATGGACTACTTTGATGATATCTTTATTAGCTTTCTGGACATGGACAGTATACCGTACATACATTTTCAATGGAAGGACAGAAAGCTCTCGGACTAAATCTAAAATATCTTAAACTGTGTTCCGAAGATGAACGACATGGAACGACATGAGGGTGAGTCATTAATGACATTTTCATTTTTGGGTGAACTAACCCTTTAATGGGAGATAATTCGTCCAAGAAGGGATGGATATTTGCATCAAGTGATAGGCTTGGTGAGTGAAATTATATTATCTTTCTGTAGGGGGCACAACTTAACGCTTTTTGACTTTCTCAGTTTGTGTAAATCTACTTAAGGTTCAGAGTATTTATTTTTCCCCACATCAATTTCCCACGTCTAGTAGAATTATGTGGTTTTGTTTTATTAATACAGTATATACTTTTTTCTTGATATACCCCGAAAGAATGGAAGTGAAATGTGACAACATGCCCCATGTTGGTTACACTGTAACAAGTGAGGGGCACATTATAACATGACCATATGACAGCTTAAAATGCTATCTGATCTAAAAAAAAAAATGTACAAGACAAACTAAAATATTTTCTCAATAAAAATACAATTATTAACTTTTTCATATAAAATAATGGCATTTTTAATAAATAAAAAATAATATTTTTGCCAAAATAAGAGTTTGACAATGAACACACTGGAAAACAGCTATACAGCATAGTTAAAAACATAATAAATTTAAACAAAAGTAGTGCGTAAACATATCCAGTCTCTGTAGTGTTGCCAGTTATGGCGGTCTTTCCAGCTCTTAAAGCTACAATATGTCATTTTTTCGCCACCAGCTGTCACATTTTCATAACAATAACAAAGACGAAGCTTGATGACACTATGAAGGAGAGTGGGGCGATGGGAGATGTCGTTTTCACCATCCATAGAATTCACAAATGTTTACGATTTTTAGGATTTTCTGTACTCGCCAATCTATAATCGTGAACCATGATGACTGAACGAGAAACCTCTAGAGACTGAACTCAAAATCTACGGTACTAGTTTCATCACGATCCACAGACCTTTGGCAGACTGTCTTCTGATCCCTGAACTCAGTCCCTTACCCCCCTCAAGTAATCTCTGAATCTCTGTGCCGACGTCTGTATATCACGACAGCAGTCGGAACCACCAGAACCAGAAACACAGTCAGTCCAACCAGCAACATCCAGTGATCTACAGGTGAAGGGAAAAGTGGGAAGTTTTTTAAAAAAATATTTTAAATTCCCAGTGTAAGAACTCCTGTAAAGCTCTCATGCCTCATGTTTTACTCACTTCGATGTTTAGTGTCGTCAGTTTTGTCTTCATCTGTGTCGTTCAGATTTCCCTTCCAGTCTAGAACAGATTCTGTGCAGAATATTGAAAGGTTAGTCGTGCAGTTTAGGATTAATTTACTGATTAAACATAATATTTCTCCTCATCCACTGATCTTCTCTCACCTGTGACTGAGACTGTGATCAAGGTTTCTCCTTCATAATCCAGAACTCTGTATGTTCCAGTGTCATTAACTGTAAACTCATTAATGGTCAGATTTCCATCATGATCAGTCAGTCGATCACTGTTGACCCCGTGACCTCTCGTCCACACCTCTGTCCAGCCTTCACTAGAGTTTCTCTCCACTTTATCAGCATTGATCAACAGAACATCCAACTTCAGATCCTCTCCTTTCTTCACAGAGATCTCATCTGAGGAGGAACAGAAAGACACTTTATCCTCAATCATTATTATGAGTGTCATTTAATCAAGGCCATAATCACATATAGGACTGAGGGACCAGATGTAAAAATGTATTATTTAGATCAAATCAGTCATTGGAAAAAAACAATCCAATCTGAATATTAAACTTGTCCCATTCATTGTTTGTGCTGTATCTAGTCCTGTACACAATTCCTGTCGTGTGTTTTCTTCTCAGCGAGCAGTAATGACCACTGACGACTTGAATTAAAATAAAACGAACTGTTTCCTGAAGTTTATGAACAGGATTACACATGGATACAGCGGACACACACATGGAATCAGATCTCATTTCTCTTCTCTCTTTTTTCTTTCTGCGCGCTCTCGCCCACTACACTGCATTATGGGTAGGCTTTTCTTAAAGCTGAACAACCTTATAAATGACAATATAAACTGTTTCTGTTATTATTAAAAATAATTAATTAAACATTTCTATTCTAATAAATTCACAACAATAACAACACTATTAAAGGAAATCCAGAAACACATCATGATGGTTTGATCAGTTTTGACTTTACCATGAATATGAAGATGATACTCCAGGATCTCTCGCTCCACTTCTGTCTGATTATTACTGTAATAAACATATATAAAGTGTTTCCCAGCGTCACTGTAGATCAGATCCTTGATGACGACGTCACATGATCCTTCTTTAAACACTCGACCACTGCAGTTTTTCTTCACACACACAGGGATGATTTCTGACACACTCTTTAATCTGATCTCCACAATCTCTCTGTCCTCAGATCCACATGATAGAGAGACGTTTCCTCCCTTTATTCCTGACACAGCTTTAGTGGAGGATCCTGCAAATACACACAGCAATATTCACTCAATACAAAGTATTAAACAGAAAAATAGATGGTGTTTGTCTCTATATTCTTGAATCAATATGATCTTAAATATTCTAGTACAGTTATTTTAGTGAACTGTATTAAAAAATAAAATAAATGAAGGCAAAAAGTAACCAAAAATATTAGAAGTGGCACATTACAAATGTTTCAAATGTTGATGACAGTATAAACCTAGAGATGTGTCAGAGCAGTTTTAGTGAACTCCTGAACTCCTTTATTAATCAATGAACCAGAATAAACCAGTGATTTTAATGTGTTATTGATGTAATATGATGGGAAATTTACACCATCAATCCACAAATACCCACCAAATCAATGAGTGGCAACAACAGAATAATAAAAATAATGAAAAAAATAAATAAATAAGAAGAATAGAAAAATATTACACTTTCCATAAAACTTCGAATAATAGCCCAGGCTTTTATTTTCCCAATTCGCTGAACTACACCGGCTTGTTTTTGAGACAAGCGTCTATATGAGACAGGCCTTTAATTTAGAGTTGAGATGAGCATGACAGTAGGAGGTTACCAAATCGGTGTTTGTGTTTTACAGGTCAGTTAATGTAAGAATTAGCCTACTATATTTGCGTATGTCTAAATGCCACGTCTTTAAAATTCAAACACATTATTCTCTGAGTGTACATTGTCTCAAATCGTCGTTAATGTATATACAGACTTCACCCTGTGCTGCAATATACATTCAGTTTTATTTTCTTGAATGAAAACTGCTGATGTTATCGGATTTTCAGATGATATTCTCAGTTCATTCAGTTAACGGACGCTCTGAGGTAAAGTGAATTCAGACTGCAGACTTTGCTACGATTGTATTTAATTGTACAGTAAAATCATGACATAGTACAGACATGATCTTAATTCCATATATCTTTAAATATAACTATATTGCTGGCCATAAACTGACAAAGTGCGCGTCCAGTGTGCGATACCTCGAGTTGTAATAGACGCGGCGCTGCGCTGCGCTTAACTCGTATAGTGTGCGACCCCCTTTAGATTATTGACAGCATAAGAAAATGAAACGATGTGACAGCCATGCGCTGAACAATACAAGTTACCGGTAATATCCATCGAGTCTATGAACTAGTTGCCAGAAACACATCAACAAGAAAGAATGAAGGCTACCCTGTAAAACAAATGCAATCATGTGATACAAAAGGACCCTATTCATCACTATCATCATCACTGCGATCCTCAACTACAAGCTCATTGGTGAATTCCTCCTCCTCATCGCTCTCCTCCACTTCTCCCTCTCTGGCCTCCGCTAACTCTGCCTGCCTTGCTTGCGCTAACAGCTCCGCCAAGATGCGCAGGGCTCTCTTGCGTGCGCAACCGGCTCCATAGGACTGGCTTAAACAGACGATCTGACGGGTTTTAGAAGATTAAATACAAACTGAAACTAAAAAACAGACCAGGCCTCTATTTGAGACCGGCCTTTATTTATCCAAACCTGTAGCCACACCAGGCGTGTAAAAGAGACAGGCGTCTATTTGGGACTCGGCTATTATTTGAAGTTTTACAGTAATAACACATATACCAAAATGAGACTGACCACTATAAATGATAAAGCATAACAGCAGCAGAAGAAGAAGATTCATCCTGATGAGAAAACAGAAGGTTTGTTAGACAGATACAGACTACATTATACACTCACTTTCATTTTATTTAAAATAATTCATATGGCTGCCATTGACTCCCATTTGGGAGGAATAATAATAAGAAAACATACTCGGTTACTAACGTAACCTCGGTTCTCTCTAGAAGAGGGAACGAGTATTGCGTAAGTTGCTTACACTACGGGTAAAGTCATCTTTTCTCGAGATATTGAAGCCAAAAATTATCCTTAATTTTGTATTTATTGTCAACGCGTTGCAGTAGCTAGCAGACCTGAGCGGGCTTACTAGCGCGCTCATTGGCTGCCGTGTGGCAACTGCAGCAGCCAACCACTGAGCCCTGCGTGACGTCACGCCCAAAGCGCACTCACGCGTCATAGCCCGCCAGAATGGGTGTGGCTTAGCATATATAAGGACGGGCTCGGGGGCTGCTTACCTGGTTTTCATCGACTAAAGCAATACCAGCTCGAGGCGGGCATGGCAGGTTACACAATACTCGTTACCTCTTTTAGAGAGAACCGAGGTTACGTTAGTAACCGAGTACATTCTCTTACGAGAGGTTCTCTCGTATTGCGTAAGTTGTTTACGCTATGGGAACCCCTTGTCAACGCCGTGCGCACCAGCATCAACCACATATAGTCCCAAGGGCACACCCGGGGGACACAGATCAATGGGAATAAGACGGCCAACAAATGTCATGAATAGAAATCCCGCTGGACCAAGCCCACGAAGAGGCCATGCCTCTAGTGGAATGAGCCCTAATGCCCAAAGGGCACTGCAGGTCTTTAGACGCATATGCAGCCGTGATAGCGTCAACAATCCACCTGGACAGACTCTGTTTCGAGGTGGCGAGGCCTTTAGTGCATCCACCGAACGAAATGAAGAGGTGCTCCGAGTGCCTGAAGGCGGCGGAGCGTGTGATGTAAACCCTTAGCGCTCTAACAGGGCAGAGGAGGTTAACATCGACTTCCCTACCAGAGCCCGGCAGGGCCGATAATGTAATAACCTGCGTTCTGAAAGGAGTGCCGAGCACTTTGGGGACATAACCATGTCTCGGCTTGAGGATGACTTTGGAGTCATTAGGCCCAAACTCGAGACACGCGGCATTAACAGATAACGTGTTTAAGTCACCCACGCGCTTAACTGATGAGCGGTTTTGAGTGAAAGGTATTTCAGATCCGCGGTCTGTAACGGTTCAAAGGGATGTGCTTTCATGGCCTCCAGGACCACAGAAAGATACATACGCATACATAGCAAACCCAGCTGAAGCACCGCTGCGGCTGAGGCCATGCAGCCTAGCATCCTCTGAAAAGTTTTCAGGGGGACAAGGCTGCCTGTCTGGAATGAAGCGGCCAAGTGTCGATTGCGGCGCACGCTCTGTGTCGACAGGCGGGCCGTCATAGACACAGAGTCCAGATCTATCCCCAGAAAAGAGATCGTCTGGCTGGGCAGTAATGAGCTCTTGGTCCAGTTGACTGTGAGACCCAAACTCTCCAGGTGGCTGAGAAGCAGCGTTCTGTGAGATATTAATTCTATCTCTGACTGCGCTAGAATCAGCCAATCATCCAAGTAATTCAAAATTTGCATGCCCTGACTTCTGAGGGGAGCGAAAGCTGCGTCCTTGCACTTCGTAAATGTACGGGGTGCTAGGGACAGGCCAAACGGGAGGACGGTGTATTGATATACCTGACCGTCGAAGGCAAATCTCAAGAATGGCCTGTGACGGGGTATTATCTGGATCTGAAAATATGCGTCTTTCAGATCGAGAGATATAAACCAGTCCCTCAGGCGAATTTGCACGAGGATTTGTCTGGTCGTAATCATTTTGAACAGTGAGGGCTTTGTTCAGGTGTCTCAGATCTAAGATGGGTCTGAGAGCCCCATTCTTCTTTGGAACGAGGAAATAGCGGCTGTAGAAGCCTGACTCACTCTGAGAAGGTGGTTCTACAGCCCCTTTGCATAGCAGCTTTGCTATTTCTGCACGAAGTAGGTGTTCTACTTCTTGATTCACTTTCGTCTCGGTCCGGAGTCGAAAGCGCTGAGGGCGGCGAGCGAATTGCAGCGAATAGCCCTGCTTCACTGTATTTAGCACCCACTCTGACACTCCCGGAATAGCTTACCACGCTTCTGCGTGTGTAGCTAGGGGAAGAATGGTCTCTCGGTCCCGATCGCCGCACAGTGTGGGCTCGTGAACCTGAGTCTGAGGTATTGGCGCTGTGAGCGCGCTCTCGGTGCTTGTATACAGCCGCGCGCTGAAAACGGCGGCTGGCCAGTTTAAATGTAATTTCCCAGTGAACCTGGACGGGGAACGCTTCATGGGAAAAAACCCGGGGCCCGTGTGTAGCGCTGGGTGTGGTGTGTTTATCAGTATGCGTGAGTGCTCGCGGACAGCCACAGGTCTTACGACATAGCCGGTGAGTGTCGGCTTTATATTTTCTGTTCCCTGGGATAGAGGTGTAACAGAGCGGGCATTGAGTAGGTGTGGGCACTGTTTTGTGGGCACATATCCTACATTTAACACTTGAGCGGCATATGCCAGCTTCATGAGAGTTGGCTCTGCATGAGTGAATGACACCGGGGAAACCGTGCTTATGTGTAGGGGTGAACACTGGGAAGCGGGCACATTTTCTACACTTAAAACACCATCGGCATGAGCCGGATAACCAGAAATTGTACTCTTTATGAGATTTCTCTGGGTCGCCATAAAAACGGCGTTTGTGTGCAGGTGAGCGGGTTGCGCGACGCGCTCGTTGGCTGCAAAATACACATCTGCAGTCGCCTATTCTTAGGGAACTGACAGAGCGAGATGTTTTGATGGTGGTCCGGCCGCAGCGGGACTCAACCACCTTTTCCTCCTTGATGCTAGGAGGACTTCGCTGGCTCAGATGTCAGTGCAATCCTAGTCCGGGGTCCCCGAGAGGGAGGTGGCCTGTGGCGGCTTGACGAGCACAATCTCTGGCGAGCGCCTTGGCGTTGTTGCAGAGGCGGAGGCTGAGAGGACTGCTAAGTAGAGCTATGGGGCAGGCGGCTGCTTCTGAGAGCGGTCCACGGCGGAGCTTGAGCGTCGAGGTAAGAAGAGCTTCATGGCCTGAGTGGTCTTCTGTACCTCAGAGAAACGGTCCACAATCCCACTCACGGCTGGGCCAAAGAGGCCGGTCGGAGAGAGCGGGGCGTTTAGAAACACAGCCCGCTCAGCTTCCCTCATGTCCGTGAGTGTCAGCCAGAGATGCCTCTCTGTAACGATGAGCGAGGCCATGCATTGTCCAATGGCCTGGGCAGCGGATTTTGTAGTGCGAAGAGAGAGGTCCGTCGCACTTCTTAAATCCGTCACGATGGACTGATCCGCGCCTTTCTCATCCCATTCACGGAGGAGATCGGCCTGAAGGATCTGGAGCATGGCCATCGAGTGCAGGGCGGAGGCAGCTTGTCCCGCGGCGGTGAAGGCGCGGCCAATGAAAGCTGAAGTAGCCCGGCAGGCTTTAGACGGGAGGGCAGCCTTAGCGCGCCATCTAGCGGAGGACAGACTGAGGTGCGCTGCAACTGCCTCTTCCACGGGGGAATGGACTTGTATCCTTTCTCACTAGCGCCGTCCACTTTGGAAAGCGTTGAGGAGATAGAAGAATGAAGTCTCGCGGAGAATGGAGCATTCCACGAATTAGTGAGCTCGTTGTGGTGCTCTGGCAGGAAGGGAGCCGATCTGGATGCGGGCGCTTGGCAGCGGCCAGGTAGAAAGCACCCGTCGAGCCTGTTGGGTCGGCCGAGTTGACCGACTGCCTTAGTGAGGAGGCGAATAAGCTCAGCCTCCACGCTGGCCCTAGACCCACCGGACTCCTGGAGCGAAGGGGCAGGGTCTGGGTTGGAACCAGACCAATCCTCGCCTCCTGAAGCCAAGAGTGAGGGCGGCAGCCGGCATCTGTGCATCCGGGAGGGAGTGCGGAGAAGGGGAAGGCGAGGCTCGCGGGGAAGGTTCTGGCGAGCGCTTGCAGGCCACATCAGGCTCCGGCAGCTTCTGGGAGCGACGCTTCTTGCAGCGTGGTCCGACGGAGGCGGGCGGAGGTGCAGCTTCAGCGTCGAACATCCCAAGTCGAGCCCGCAGGGTCGACATGGTCAGTTCTTTGCAGTGGACGCAGCCGCCCGCAGAAAGGGCGAGGGCTGCATGGTCACGGCCCAGGCAGAGAGCGCAGATGACATGGCGGTCTCTGTCGCTGAGCGGGGCTCGGCAAGAGCCACAGGAAATACGAGGCATTTGTACGTAAAATGCCTCGCGCTCTTTTAGAGAAAGTGTGTGTCGCGGCGGCGAGCACACACGGGCAGAAGAAGGATATGGCGCCGGATAGCGTAGCAAGCACAGATGCCTGAAGGCGGCGAGGATAGTCCAGCTTCCTCAGGCGCTGTCCTGGGCGTGCTTTGTCGCTTGAGTCGACGGCATTGGCTTCTCTCAGATTCTTCTCTCCCGATGCAGAGAGCTTTGCTGAAGAGATTAAAACCAGGTAAGCAGCCCCCGAGCCTGTCCTTATATACGCTAAGCCACACCCATTCTGGCGGGCTTTGACGCGTGAGGGCGCGACGTCACGCAGGGCTCAGTGGTAGGCTGCTGCAGTTGCCGCAGAGCAGCCAATGAGCGCGCTAGTAAGCCCGCTCTACGTCTGCTAGCTGCTGCAACGCGTTGACAATAAATACAAAATTATGGATCATTTTTGGCTTCAATATCTCGAGAAAAGATTACTTTACCCGTAGTGTAAGCAACTTACGCAATACGAGAGAACCTCTCGTAAGAGAACTAATGAATACAAAAGGGGCTAAAGACCTTTCAGGGCTTGGCCCCTAAAAATTTCAATTAAAATGAAAAAGAGCAAAAAATAAATAAACATCAACAAACAAATGCAAGTTTTAAAAATGTCTTAAGTTGAACTTTAAAAAAGTCATATGTCAGAATTTTGCTAATGTATTATAATATCAAGCAAATGCAATTACTTGCCTCCTTGTTTATTGTGGATGTCTTTTTGTTACACACATTTATTTAGCCAAAGTATTGAATATAATGCATTGCATTCAATGTTGTTATTTATTTTTGTTTGTAAAAGATGGCTTATATTGTATTGGCATAGATGTACAGTAATTGTTCAATATGTACAGTATATACAGTACAGGTCAAAAGTTTGGAAACATTACTATTTTTAATGTTTTTTGAAAGAAGTTTCTTCTGATCATCAAGCCTGCTTTTATTTGATCAAAAATACAAAAAAAAGTAATATTGTGATATATTATTACAATTTAAAAGAATTGGTTTTCAATTTATTATACTTTAAAGTCCACATGAAATCAAAATTGACCATATTTTCTTGGTTTGCCTTAATTGATCGTTTTGTGGTGAACAATTCATCCATGCAAGTCAATCCACACAAAAAATTTTTTTGGCTTCGCAATCTTTAATCAAAATCTGAAAATGCCCCTCCCCTCTGCATTGGAGGACCTTCCCTGATGACGTAGGTTTGAGGACTTGGGTTGGGAAACGCTTAACCACTCCCCTCAAACCGTTAGTCTGCTATGAGCGAGAGATGGAGAGGAGGAGCGCTAGAGTAAAACCCTGCCCTCTGTTCAATATTCCTTTTCACTGGGAAATACGTCACAACACTGGAGAAAAGTTGTTTGCAACTTCCGGTTCACGCGGACTTTAAATTATCATTTATTTCTGTGATGCAAAGCTGAATTTTCGGGATCATTACTCCAGTCTATCACATGATCCTTTAGAAATCATTCTAATATAATGATTCATTATCAGAGTTGGAAACAGTTCTGCTGCTTAAAGGAGCTGTATGTAAGATTGTGGCCAAAACTGGTACTGCAATCACTTTCAAATGACTGTAGAGCGGTGTATCCCCTCCCCCTCCCCCCTGACTCGAGGTTGCCAGATAGGCTGCAGGATCCAGCAGGAACGTTTGTAGCTGCAGCTGTGGTAACTAGAGCAGAGCTGGCAACCCGGATGCTGAAACACTACTGACTTCGTGATTGGTAGATAGGTGGAGGGTGGGGATTCTGGCCAAAACACAACATGACAACATCAACATCAGTTGAGGGCTGAAACTATCACTTTTAATTGACAATATTCTGGCTGGACTACTGTTGTCAGTGATATAAGTATTTGAAATGAACATGATTTCTTAATGTCTAGTGACATATCAGGGCCATTTTATGATTAATTGAAATACATTTCTTACATACAGCTCCTTTAATAATATTTCATAACCTGTGATAATATTTCATAACCTGTGACCTTTTTTAGGATACTTTGATGAATAAAAAGTAAAAAAAAAGAGAAAATGTTTAAATAGAAATCTATTTTAACTGCCTACCTATAGACCCTTTTACAGTTGGTAAACATGGTGACGTATAGGTGTGGGCGGGGCTTAGCTGGAGGCAGAAAGATCCCTCTGGCCGCTTCAATAACGCTAGTTTGCAAGTTTTGTTAGCTTGTTTTTTTAACAATGACTGGAGAAAATCCAATTATGTCTTAATGTGCAAGGTCACCACTGCCCAGGACCGCGATTGTTATTTGCAAAAGTTAATTTTAACGGACGGAACCAGATGACCGTACACGCTCAGTCAATTGATGATCTGACAGGATTAACGTTAACCTCCGGTTGAGTGGCCTGACTTCTACACCTACCCAATAGAGAAACCGAGGGTAAAGAGAAACTGAGGGCATATATATTTAGATGTCTATAACTATGTGCTGAATGGTCATGTAAAGACTTGTGTGGTACGATCCGCAGTTCTGCCTAGCCAGCGCCAAGAAGACGACAATGTAAAGAGTAACACTACGGTGCAATTTTAATGATATGAATATTTTCTAGAAATAAAAGATACAGCATAATCATTTTTCATCGATTCTTGCACCCAACAACACAACAAGATGACATTTAATAATAAAAATAATAATTTAAGCTCCTTATTATGTAGCCGAATCTGTGCTGGTTTGTATTGACTGCCTCCAGTTTACCGTTTGTTTTGCCTCCAGCTAGCGCCGTGACGTAACTGTGACGTCGGCGCAATAGGGGTCTATACATCGATTTATCGCTTGTCTGAAGTTTAAAATCATTGGTTACGCGTAAGCCAATCACTTAACGTTTAGTTATTGCGTGTGTTATGCGCAGGCTCAGCCACATCTAACTTCCACTGTATGATGCGAAAACAAAATCATCGAGCAAAATACCGGAGTGAACATGGCTGTGAACGACTTTTGCAGATTATGTGAAGTAAATCTACGCATCCACGGTACAATCAGCGTCTACGTCACGGCTCTCAGCCCGCCCTCTGTTCGTTGATTGGCCGGCTGTTTTCAGGCCGGAGGAAAACGGAAAGATAGGTCGCTATCTCAGACTGAGTACAGAAGCGAAATGAAATTGAGTGGAAGTCTGACGTAGTCAGGCTAGTGGTGCCATGCCATGCAATATGATGTGAGTGAGTGAGTGAGTGAGTGAGTGTGTGTGTGTGTGTGTGTGTGTGTGTGTGTGTGTGTGTGTGTGTGTGTGTGTGTGTGTGTGTGTGAGTGTGTGTGTGTGTGTGTGTGTGTGGGTGTGTGTGTGTGTGTGTGTGTGTGTGTGTGAGAGTGAGTGAGTGACTGTGTGTGAATCATGCAGATTCACTGAATTTGCCCCCAGTGGTGAAACATGAGTCTATGGTTTTTACATGATCTCCAATCAGTTTTATTCATCTGTAGACGTTGTAATTAGACATTAGTATAATTAAAAGGAATAATAGTAGTTTATATTAGTCTCTTATTTGTCTGCTTCTCTGAGCCATGGAACAAACAAAACAAGCCCTGATCATTAATAGAAGAACACATATTATACAGACACTTGATATTTAATCTTATTAGATGATAAGTTAATGGCAGTTGATATTTTACTGAGCTATGTGTTTGTAAAAGCTGTTTTCTTGCATGTTTGGTCTGAGTTTGCTGTACACTGTGTGGGGATTCGAACAGTGAATCATTTTGCGAACCAATTGGTTCAATTGATTCGAAACTATGAAAAGCTTCTTCTCAGTTGCACACGTAGTCGCGCATGTCTGAAAAATTTAATAAATATTCATGTTTGCTCCGCTTTCGGAAACCAAAATCAACACTGTAAATCAACCAACAAAAGCCCCGACACATTTACTAACAGTCATGTTAACGTTAGTAGTTAGTTATTCCTGCTGTAAGGAAATATTCATGGTTAGTCACGTAACATTACCTTCACAAAATTATTCCTTTAAAAATATACCAGAGCCCAATGACGTCCAGCTCCACCTCTGTGGACCTAATGGGTGTAGCTGGGATGGGACTCAGCACTTCACCACCACCACACCGGGACACAAACGAAGCGAACGCCGCAAGCGAGCGACAGTCATAGGCGACAGTGCCCGAGAGAGACTAGCCCTGACGTCTCAATGTCCATACCATCCATCCTAAACAGTGTGAGAGATTAAAATAAGTGTATCCCAAAGCATCTATGTTGAAAGGAGTGTACCAGAAGTCGATTATCTACTATTTCGGTGGATTTTCGAAGTGTGGATCCGTGCTCACTATAACAGCTAACATTGCCCACAACCCAATGCGCTTTAGAGAAGGAAATACAAACACGAGTAAAAAGTGTTTAAAAAAAATGCAAAACATGGCGGATATGCGCGACGGTGAGCGGTTTAGATAAAGGTTTGAGTGAATAATCAAAGTTAAACCTGATAGAAAAATATTGATTTAATGTTATCCGTGTTATATTTAATCTGCTATAACAATTTGGACTTTTATAAAGATCCGTTTGGCCATTAACTTTTAAATGCATCATTATATGCATTAATATGAGGAGTCTCCTCGTGTATGAAAGACACGTGTCTGCAGATCAACAAGATTCTGCATTTCTCTCCGATATAGGCCTACGGTAGGAAATTAAATGAAATTAAATGTGGAGGATTTTATCTTTGACAAGATGATTGACAGGTCATTATAAATTTATATTTTATGAATAGGCTATAGCAACAAGTTTTAGAAGTTATTTTTCCTACTAACAACCATTCGGAGTAATCATGCTAAAACATTTTAAGAATTATATTAATAACCCCACTATAAAAAAACAACAACAACCACATCATTGTCATAATCGTATGAGTTTCCCAAAACTACTAACGTTAGGCCTATAAGAACACAAAAACTCACAAGCTGGCGTTATTTTTAAAAATATGAAAACTTACATGGTAATAGTTATGAATGCAGTCGTGTGTTCAGTCTTCAAAATCACAGAGCTCACATGTTGTTTGATTGTCCACAACTATTTGCTGTATCACTGCTGGTTTTTAGCAAACTATCACACTCACTGAGACTGTAGCAATTCATCTCCAATATAGTCATATGACAGTGAAAACATTACGTAGCCTATACATTTCATTACTTATAATAATGAAAGCATGAGATCAGGTTTGAAGAATTACAAACTGTGTTACTGTAACCACCTCCACATTTATAGGGGAGAGCACGGTTGGTGGACACACTTTTCACCCTCTGTCATATTTCTGTCATGCTATATGTTAAAATAGTCTAATCCAGGGGTTCCCAAACTTTTCCATGACAAGGCCCCCCAAATACCACTAGGTTCTGGCCAAGGCCCCCCTTTTGCAGGATGCGTTATTGAACCCGTCGGCAATACTACGGCAAATGTAGAAATAAATAAATAAAACATCTGTGAACATCAGATTATGTGATGGTGTGATACCAGCCAAACAGAAAGATTATAGAGATGCACAAATTACAATTTTCTAGGCTGATTCCGATTTTTCATTGAGTTTGACCTGCCGATACAGATTTTAGCCGATTCCGATTTCATTTTTTCTAACCACTTTACAGCACACACAAATATTTATTTTCTTTATATTTTTGTTTATAAAACACCATGTACTTTTACCCAAACTGAATAATAAAAACCAGTTTAAATGGGTACATTCTCTTTAAATATTTTTGTGTCTTCATTTTCTTTTCTGACATAGCCTACTCCAGTTTTTGTGAAAACACACTAGACATGCAAATGCTTCACTACTGCTCACGCGACGCTCCTGCTTGACACTCACGCCCCTTTTCAGTTGGTAAACATGGTGATGTTTTTGTGTGGGCGGGGCTTAGCTGGAGGCAGAACAATCCCTCTGGCCGCTTTACTAACGTTAGTTTGCAAGTTTTCTTAGCTTGTTTTTTTAATAATGACTGGAGAAAATCAGATTTTATCTTAATGTGCAAGGTCACTCACTGTCCAGGACCGCGATTGTTATTTGCAAAAGTTCATTTTAACGGACATCCCAGATTGGCTGATCCGGCATAGGCCTACACGCTCAGTCAATGGATGGACGATCTGACAGGATTAACGTTAACGATTCCTCCGGTTGAGTGGCCTGACGTCTACAACGACCTGATAGAGAAACCGAGGGTAAAGAGAAACTGAGGGCATATAAATCTTTAGATGCCTATAACTGTACTAGTCTCAAGACTTGTGTGGTAGCCTATGATCCGCAGTTCTGCATAGCCAGCGCCAAGACCAGACAGAAGATGACAATGTAAAGAGTGACATTACGGTGCAATTTTAATAATGTAACGAGGACTTTCGGGAGAGTTTACGCTGTGCGTGTAGGCCTATGTCTGCCGCTGCTCTCCTGGTTTTAATAAATTAGCTTGTTTTAATTTAGTTTTAATAAGTCCTATTTTAATTTGTTTCCTATTTTAATTTGTTTTTCCAACCTTATTATCTTTATTATCTTTATTATCTTTATTATCTTCAAGTCACGTCTGGGACAAAACAACTCAGTCAGCGATTCAAGAGTACCATGGCATTTTGTTACATTGTGGATCAGCAGATCGGATTTATGTTTTGGGCTCATCAACGGTGTTACAATATATTCGGTTCCTGAAATATTTGGGTCCAATGGGTGGAGCTACCATGAATATTCAGGAGACCATAGCGTGGGCGGGGCGATCAATACAAGCAAGTGGAACAAAAAATATTTAACGTGAGCGCCTCAGACCGCATTTTGTCTTAAACTCTTCGTTTCTCATGATGAATGACTGAGATTAAGCTTTTGTGTATTATTGCATGTTTAAATAAATATTTAGAAATATATTCTTGTGTATTTATTCTGTCTCCCAAAGTTGTCTGTATATTATTAAAATA
This sequence comes from Leuciscus idus, assembly GCA_021554675.1. Lineage (NCBI taxonomy): Eukaryota > Metazoa > Chordata > Actinopteri > Cypriniformes > Leuciscidae > Leuciscus > Leuciscus idus. Next base: position 40,800,318 of record CM038628.1, on the reverse strand, counting down.
GCTTTTAAATTATAGGCTGATAGCTCAAGACAACATAAGGAGTTGCATGCTGCATGCTTTAAATGTTGCTTTACACTCAACTGAAAATAATTTTGATATACACAACTTTCATACTTTATCATAAATGTTAAGCTTCAGTTGCTTTAACAGTTGTTTTATCTAGCAATGCTTTAAAACGTTGGTCAAATTAAGCGATAATTATTTCAATTGTATTGATGTATACAAAGCAAGGTCCAACTAAACTAAATGTTGTAGCTACTTAGTTTGTGCAATTTGTTGATAGTAGTTTATTGTTTGCCTTTCCTGCTGTAGTAATATTTCCCTTTTCTGACCTCAGTAGTCACAGCCAAGTTTGGTGACACAATGGTTACTATATTGCATAATGGGTTAGGATTTGCTCCATGAATGTAGCTCTAAATTCAAACTGAACTGTATGTATTTTCCCATAGGCTATATAGGACGTTGTGGTTGAAAATGAAAATTAGAGATGTTCCTTGAAGGCATGCTCTGTGCACTGAACAGCAATCGATCCAAGGAAGAGCCCACTTTTATGTTTTAGGCCATAAGGCTCCCAGGGCAATAAAAACCTCACTGTATAAGATAGTATAAGACCTCATCTATAAGTGGTATGTTTTGATCATCAGAGAAATCACTTATAGTGTTACTTAACTCACCTTAGCTTCTGACCAAGGCTGTATCTCAATACTAGTTTTATTGATCTTAGTGCTGCGTTCGATACTATAGATCATACAATACTCTTAGATCGACTACAAAATTATACTGGTGTTCAAGGACAAGCATTAAGCTGGTTTAGATCATACTTATCTGACCGCTACCATTTTGTCTATTTAAATGGAGAAAAATCGATCATAACTCCAGTAAACTATGGAGTGCCGCAGGGATCTGTGTTAGGCCCTCTGTTATTCTCAGTATATATGATGCCACTTGGAAATATTACAAGAAAACATGGAATTAGTTTCCATTGTTATGCTGATGACACTCATCTATATTTCATCACGGCCGGATGAAAACGCTAAAGTATCCAAATTGACAGAGTGTGTTAAAGATATAAAAGATTGGATGACGCGCAATTTTCTTTCATTAAATCCAGACAAGACAGAGGTACTAATCATCGGTTCAAAAAACCGCCCACAGAACCTCTCACAATACAACTTTAACATAGTAGGATGTCCTGTTACTTTATCCTCTACAGTAAAAGACCTGGGTGTTATACTCGACTGTAACCTGTCTTTTGAAAATCATATTTCGTATGTTACAAAAACAGCCTTTTTCCACCTTAGAAACATTGCTAAGCTACGTAATATGCTATCAGTTTCTGATGCAGAAAAGTTAGTTCATGCATTCATGACCTCGAGACTAGATTACTGTAATGCTTTATTAGCTGGTTGTCCTGCATCCTCAATAAACAAGCTACAGTTAGTCCAAAATGCAGCTGCTAGAGTTCTTACTAGATCAAGAAAATATGATCATATAACACCGATTTTATCATCACTACATTGGTTACCTATAAAGTTCCGTATTAATTACAAGGTATTGCTACTGACTTATAAAGCCCTAAACGGCTTAGCTCCAGTCTATTTAACGGATCTTCTATCACCCTATAATCCATCGCGCTCTTTAAGATCACTAAATTCAAGGCTTTTGGTCATACCTAGGATATCCAGATCAACCAAAGGAGGGAGGGCATTTTCACATTTAGCTCCAAAACTCTGGAATAGTCTTCCTGATACTGTTCGTTGCTCGGACTCGCTCTCCCAGTTTAAAACTAGATTAAAGTCGCATCTCTTCAGCCAGGCATTCATATAATACTTGTAATCTTACAGTTAAATCCGGCCTCTAGTTCATAAACGCCAGAGGAGAACTGGCCCCCGACTGAGCCTGGGTTCTCCCAAGGTTTTTTTTTCTCCATTAGGTCACCTGATGGAGTTTTTCGGTTCCTTGCCACTGTTGCCTTTGGCTTGCTCAGTTGGGGATATTTGGGATATTTAATTTAATTAATCAATCAACAATACTATTGATCAGCATTACCAAACATGGATGTTTTCCACTAGAAACAAACATTGATGTATTATTTTAATTTAATACTGTGAAGCTGCTTTGATACAATCTGTATTGTGAAAAGCGCTATATAAATAAACTTGACTTGACTTTGATTGAGAAGTTCTGTGCCCTTCTAAGGACATATTTTTTTATATTTACTTGGCCTATATATATATCTATATTGACAGCCAAAATGACAAATTCAACAAGTATGGGTAGGTTTATTTTTATGAATTGTGGTTGAGACTCTTTTAAAAACAAACAAACTATTTTTTCTGGTTGAGATTCTTTTAAAACATCATCACCATAGCCAATTGGGTGTTGAATGCTCCACAAACCTCATTTGTAAGTCGCTTTGGATATAAGCGTCTGCTAAATGAATAAATGTAAACAAATAAATGATTAACCTTTTTTGTGTCTCCGAGAGTGTGATGGCAGATCTGACATCGTCTTTAAACGTGTGTAAGGAGGTTTAGCATTAGTAATGATAACGTTTCCTGACAGAAAATGCACAAACACATCAAATGTCTTGGTTTTACAGCTGTTTATTTGATCAAAACACATTTCTGTTGACATTTTTAAACAAGATTTATTTGCCATAAAACAGTTTGTATTTCTATTTTCTCAAACTCAGCTTATGTGTGCAAATGAATGCTCATCAGTCCAGATAAACATATAATGTCTAAAGATGCAGTCTAATGATATTCAAGAGAGTCTGCTGATCTTTTTTGAGCTTATTCTGTACATGTAAAAACTGCACACTGCTTGAACTCTAAGCTTGAATATTGTTTATGTTGAATGAATAAATATTGCATTAAAGTCAGTGACGCAGTGCTTTCATATTGAACTAATTATCATTGACACACAAATGAACCACACAAAATTAATAATCACCACAACTATTAATGATTGCTTTCACTGTTGCTGAAAAAGGCAACATTTGACACATCTCAGATTTTCAAAACTGATAGTGAAATCTTGTGAACAGATAAAGTCATCTGAAACACGGCTGTCTATTTTAATGAGTGTTTCCTTCCATGCTCTGATTTTACTGGCAGTGCAAAGCTCAGATTTTCAAATAAGGGTTAGGGGTTTTTTGATTCATCAGAGCTTCTTGTTTCGCATCTCTCCACCCTTTCTGCTGTCCACGATGGTAACTGATCACTCCTGCGACGACTATAGTCAGAAGAAACACACACACAGCCAGTCCAACAACAGCGAACATCAACACACGCTCCGTCACCATCACTCCATCTACAGAGACAGAAGAGTTACTCACATTCATACACAACCAGACAGTGTTAGAAGTAGAGCTGGATTTACACATAATCAATTAAACAACCAAGATGTTACCTGTGATGTCCACTGTTTTTGGCAGTTCTGTTTAAGAAAGACAAATATGTCACTTTATTAAAAACACAGAAATCTGTTTAAACAATGTTTCTGAAAGTCTTAAAAAAATGTAAACATGTTTATTAGTGCACAAAACAAATAACTGAATTTACACGAATGAATGAATGAATGAGGCATTTATTTAGCGCATTTATATATTTACATTACATTTATTCATTTAGCAGATGCTTTTATCCAAAGCGACTTACAAATGAGAAAAAGAGAAGCAGTGAAACTAACATTAGGACAACAATATGCAAGTGCTATTGTCCTTCCCAGTTTAATCTTTAATCTACAAAAAAGTACATGCACTCTTTTTTCTTATATATATATGTGTGACCCTGGACCACAAAACCACACATGGGTCTGTTTTTTTTTTTTTTTTTTTGAAATTGAGAGATTTATACATCATCTGAAAGCTGAATAAATAAGTTCCCATTGATGTATGGTTTGTTAGGATAGGACAATATTGGGTCGAGAAACAACTATATGTAAATCTGGAATCTGAGGGTGCAAAAAAATCTAAACATTGAGAAAATCTCCTTTAAAGTTGTTAATTTATGTTGGCGATCTTGCTGCATTCACACAAAAATAAATGTTTTATATATTTACAGTAGGAAATTTACTAAATATCTTCATGGAACATGATCTTTACTGAATATCCTCATGATTTTTGGCATTAAAGAAAAATCTACAATTTTGACCCATATAATGTATTGTTGGATATTGTCACAGATATAGCCGTGCGACTCGAGACTGGTGACGTGATCCAGATTTCCACAAAAATCAATTAAACAACCAAGATGTTACCTGTGATGTCCACTGTTTTTGGCAGTTCTGTTTAAGAAAGACAAATATATGTCACTTTATTAAAAACACAGAAATCTATTTTAACATAATGTTCCTCAAAGTCTTAAAAAATAAAAAATAAACAGATGTTTATAGTGCACGAAACAAATGACTGAATTTACACAAATGACTGAATTTACACAAATGACTGAATGAATGAGGCATTTATTTAGCGCATTTATATATTTACATTTATTAATTTAGCAGACGCTTTTATCCAAAGCGACTTACAAATGAGAACAACAGAAGCAGTGAAACTAACATTAGGACAACAATATGAGCTATTGTCCTTCCCAGTTTAATCTTTAATCTACATGAACTCTTTTTTCTTTATATATATATATATTTGTGACCCTGGACCACAAAACCAGTCACATGGGTCATTTATTTATTTTTAATTGAGATTTATACATCATCTGAATGCTGAATAAATAAGCTTTCCACTGACTTATGGTTTGTTAGGATAGAACAATATTTGGCTGAGAAGATACATCTATTTGAAACAACTGGAATCTGAGAGTGCAAAACAAAAATCGAAACATTGAGAAAATCTCCTTTCTCTCACTCTTTCTCTCTCACTCCATCTACAGAGACACAAGAGTTACTCACATTCATACAACAGACAGTGTTAGAAGTAGTGCTGGATTTCCACATAATCAGTTAAATAACCAAGATGTTACCTGTGATGTCCTCTTCTTTTGGCAGTTCTGTTTAAGAAAGACAAATATATGTCACTTTATTAAAAACACAGAAATCTATTTAAACAATGTTTCTGAAAGTCTTAAAGTTTTTTAACAGATGTTTATTAGTGCACAAAACAAATAACTGAATTTTCACAAATGATTAGGGGTGTAACGATCCCCTCATGTCACGATTCATGATACATATCACGATACTGAACTCACGATACCATATTATTGTGATACTCCAAGACATTTGATAAAAAAGGTTTACAAAACACTTTCTGTTGATTAGAATGCTAATTTGATATTACATTGTGTGTGAAAATGAATTTTCTTGAACTTGTGCTGAAAAACCCAAAGCTCAGGACAATAAAGACGCCAGAATAACAATATTCATGATTCTAAAGATGAAAATACTGAATTATTTTAGATGAATATGCTTGACTAGATATATTTATGATAATGACGGCCACTTTTTACTGGTGACAGACATTTATAATTTTCAGATTCAGGACCCACAAATATTCACCAATTAAATTTGTATACATTATATTCAACATTATATATAGTAGTTTAATGTAGTACTGACACTAAAACTCTGTAAACTTGAATTTTTTCTCACACTGAAATTTTTATTTTGGGTGAACTATCCACAATACATATTGACACTATCCACACGCATACCTATAGACTGAACATGTAATACGCATGTGCACGCCGTCAGCGTTCTCACTGAGTCACGTTATTGAAGTTTACGCGGAGATGATAAAGTTTTTATAAATTGCTCAACGCTTGCACCTTGGACCCTGTTTCAAGGTTTGTGTTCTTAAGCTGGTCATAAAATTAGAATATCATCAAAATGTTGATTTATTTCAGTAATTCCATTAAAAAAGTGAAAGTCTATTATATAGACTCATTACATGCAAAGTGAGATATCTCAAGCCTTTATTTGTTATAATTTTGATGATTATGGCTTACTGCTTGTGAAAACCACAAAATCAAAATCTCAGAAAATTAGAATATTACATGAAATCACACAGTAATTACACAGTAATCCCATGGTCATTGAACCAGGTTTTGGTTCTTTTGGCAGTGTGGGCAGGTGCAAATCCTGCTGGAAAATATTTTTGTCGTAAAAATATACATATTTAAAACTTTATAAACAAAAATAACTGGCTTCCGGTCGCGGTCGACGCGCGTTCACAGATATGGATGCTGGCGTATGACGTAGGACGTAGCGTAGGAAGCGTCGTGACGTAGAACGAACGTGACAGTGCAGCCAGAGAGCAGAGCAAAACAAAACTCTACGTTCGTTCTACGTCACGACGCTTCCTACGCTACGTCCTACGTCATACGCCAGCATCCATCTCCATGAATGCGCGTCGACAGCTACCGGAAGCCAGTTATTTTCGTTTATAAAGTTTTAAATATATATAATTTTACGACAAAACCGCACGGATTACCCTCAGAAGGCCTTCGTGACCTGCCAGAACTGCTCCACCTGTAGTCAAGTCAAGTCAAGTCCAGTCCCCTTCATTTATACAGCGCTTTTAACAATATGGACGATTTCAAAGCAGCTTTACAGTGATAATAGGAGATTACAGTAACAGAGATTGTTTAGGCTTTACAGCAGCTCTAGAATAAAGTTATTGTCCAGCTAAAGTTAGTTTTGAATGATTCACTTCCGTCGAAAAGATCATTAGGTATTAACTTAGCGGCCGCTAACACAACACCGTTCTAACAGAAGACAGAAAACTTTTAATGATTTCTCGCCGTACAGGAGCCGGATGGATTACTTTTGTGAAGGATGCATGCACATTTTTGGGACTTGAAGCAGTGGACCCCATAACTTCACATTATAACCACTGAAAGATCTAAGACATTTTCTAAAATAACTGAAAATGTGTTCGTCTGAAAAATGATTGACATATGCATCTCGAACGGCTTGAGGGTGAGTAAATCATGGCTTAAATATCATTTTTGGGCGAACTATCCCTTTAACTTCTCTATATTTGATAGACAAATATCATACTTTTAACTCTTTGAAAGTCAATTAACTTTGAAAGTCAGTGGATGATTTTTTTTTTCTTGTTAAAACGTGATTGTTTTTTTATTGTTTTTTTTTTTTGCAGATAGCCTATCAGTAATCGCACATGTAGGGTAACATGAAGTTCAATGATTTCCCAGCATTTTTTGAACACTGATCATTTGATGGCAAAGTTTGACAATGACATTAGTTAACAAGCAAAAATATATTCAGCTAATAATGTTACCTGAAGTCCTTTCAGATACAGTGGTGTGAAAAAGTGTTTGCCCCCTTGGTAAATATGATCAAATATGGCTGTAAAAAATAAATCTGCATTTTTAATCCTTTTGATATTTTATTTAAAATATGTGCAAAAATCTAACCTTTCATTGAAGTGAAATGATTGAAAGTGGGGGGAAAATAACATTATGAAAAAAAAAAATTTCTCCAAAACACGTTGGGAACAATTGTTTGCCCCCTTTTATTAAATACTTTTTGCAACTTCTTTTTTTCCAAGATAACAGCTCTGAGTTCTCTTACGAGAGGTCTCTCGTACTGCGTTTGTAAAAACGCAATGGGGAAAAACTCTTTTCCACGAAATACTGAAGCCAAAAAATTATCCTATAATTTTGCATTGTTGTAAGGCGCGTTGCAGCAGCACACAGCCAAAGGCGAGACGGCTCACTCGCTCATTGGCTGCTCTGCAGCAACTGCATTAGCCTATCGAGCGAGGTCTGAGGTGACGTCAGACCAATGAGGGCGCTTCGCGCCCTCTGTGCCACCTCCCGCCGAAACGGGTGTGGCCTAGCCTTATAAAAGGAGCTCGAAAAGGCTGATTCACTGATTTTTCAACTCTTCAGCGAAGCTCTCGCATCGCTGGATCACGGAAGAAGCCGCGCCGTCTGAGAAAGCACTTCAGCGGGACGAGCCACTCAGAAGCTGCTGGCCCATGCCGCCTTCGACTGCCGTTCCAGCTGCGCTATCCGGCGCATATATCCTTTAAAGCCTTCTTACTGTTCTTTGTGTGTGTGTGTGTGTGTGTGTGTGTGTTCGCCCTGCGACACGCACTACTAAAAGAGCTAGCGTCTTTCTAAAGATGCCTTCATGCGGCTCGTGCCGAGCCTCACTCAGCGAGGGAGACCTCCATGTCATCTGCGTCTCCTGCCTGGGTGAAGATCACGCAGCGCTCGCGCTCGCCGACGGCGGCTGCCCTCACTGCGAGATATTGCCTATGGTGACTCTTAGGACTCGCCTGGCATTTTTCTCCGAGCCTGCACCTCCCGCTACACTGCCGCGCCGTAAAAAGTGTCGCTCTCAGCGGGCCCCTGAGTCTTCTCCAGCCCGACCAAGCTCGCCGGTTCGCCCGCCTGCTTCTCCGGCTTCGCCCGAATCACTTCATGATGCACAGCGGCCGCAGTCTGCCGCCGCTTCATTCGAGGAAGATGATGCTAAAGCCGCATCGGGGGAGGATGACACGTGTTCTCTGCTAGCCTCGGGCAGCGAGGATTGGGCGAGCTCTGAGGATCTCGCGCCTCCTGCTCGTAAACCTGGCAAGAGAGCTAACATCGAGAGGGAACTGATGCGCGTACTCACGTTGGCCGCGGCGAGCCTCGGCCTCGAGTGGTCTGCTCCGGAACTCCCTTCTCATACCCGGCTGGATGGTTGCTTCCTTCCTGGTGAGCGCTCTTCGCCTGAGTCCAAGCCCGCTCCATTTCTTCCTGAGCTTCATAAAGAAGTTGCAAAAGCTTGGGGCGCTCCCCTCTCAGCACGAACCCGTTCGTCTGTGTCACCAGCATTCTCCACTCTGGACGATGCTAAAAACAGAGGCTACCACTCACTTCCGCCGGTGGAACAGGCGATAGCAACCCATCTTTGCCCACCCTCTGCTGGACGGCGGACGAAACCGGTATTGCCATCCAAAGCCTGCCGCACGACGTCAACACTGCTTGCGCGTATTTTCTCCGCCGCTGAGCAGGCTGCGTCTGCACTACATACGATGGCCACGCTGCAGATTTTTCAGGGTGATCTCCTCCGTAAGTTGGACGAGATGGGACCTGACGCTATCTGCCTCACGGACCTGCGTAGCGCTTCGGACCTCACCCTTCGCGCTACTAAGTCTGCTGCACAGGCCATTGGACGGTGCATGGCTTCTGCTACTGTAGCTGAGAGACATCTTTGGCTGACGCTCTCGGAGATGTACGAGTCTGAACGCACCGCGTTCCTCGACGCCCCGCTATCTTCTGCCGGCCTCTTTGGATCCTCCGTCAACGAGTTTGTGGAGAGATTCGCCGAGGCTCAGAAAGCGTCTCAAGCCTTCAAGCACTTCCTCCCGAAGCGCTCCGGCTCTGCGTCGGGTCGTGCTAAACCGACCGCTCGGAGCTCTCAGCCACAGCGACCGCCTCCCGCTGCTTCATCGCAATGACGCTCCGCGTGGACCGCGGCAGAAGGTCACGGTGAAACCGGAAGCCCCGAAGACATCCTAGCATGCCTAGGAAAGCGCCGGTGTTTGAGTCCCCCTGCGGCCGTACTCTCACCAAAGTGCACCGCTGTTTCAGTTCCAGGAACTGCGACTGTCTCAGCCTATTCTGCAATGCGCAAGCCCGTACAGCTGCCCGCTTGCCTGCACACAAAAGCCGTTTTTACGACTACCCAGATAAATCCTGTGAAGAGTGTATTTTCTGGTGTCCCGGCCACGGCCGATGGTGCTATAAATGTAGAGCCGATGCCCACTTCACAGTGCCCATCCCTACACACAAGCACAGCCCTTCACACAGGGCTCGCGCTCTCAAACTCGACCCAGGTCGAACGCGCACCAAACATAGCAAACGTGCCCACTGCCCAGTGCCCACAAACACTATGTTATGCATGTCGCACGGTTTCTGTAAAAACGAAACCTGTGTGCGCTCACTCTGTTCAGACAGACAGCGCGCTCAATGCAGTAAATGTGCCTGCCCCGCTGCGCCCACATTTACCCACAGACATCATGAGCCCGGCCACGGCCGATGGTGCTATAAATGTAGAGCTGATGCCCACTTCCCAGTGCCCATCCCTACACACAAGCACAGCCCTTCACACAGAGCTCGCGCTCATAAGTTCGACCCAGGTCGAACGCGCACCCAACATAGCTCAAACACCATATGCATGTCGCGCGGTTTCTGTAAAAACGAAACCTGTGTGCGCTCGCTCTGTTCAGACAGACAGTGCGCTCAATGCAGTAAATGTGCCCGCCCCGCTGCGCCCACATTTACCCACAGACTTCATGAGTCCTACGGAACTCGCTCAGCCCTCCCTCAATCGGTTAAGCACCATAGCGGGGTCGAGGGCGAGTGTCCCGCCGGCTGTAATCAGTGCGCTCCACGCCTCGAATGTCACGGGCATCACACCTATGTTACTGCACACCGAAGCGCTTCGGTCGCCCAGCGACCAGAGCGCGCTTCGCATCCAACCCTTAGCCAACCACGCAGATGCATGGGCAGCGCTTCCAGGGGTTTCGGATTGGGTGCTAGACATTATAAAGAAAGGCTACTCGCTACAGTTCTATCGACGTCCTAGCCGCTTTACAGCACGCGTCGAGACGAAAGTAAATTCAGAAGTAGCACACCTACTTCGTACCGAGATATCAGAACTGATGAGCAAAGGGGCTATAGAGCCTTTATCTCAGGCTCAGAGCGAAGGGGGGCAGTACAGCAGATACTTCCTGGTTCCCAAAAAAGACGGGGGTTTCAGACCCATACTGGATCTAAGACAGCTAAACAAAGCATTGACGAAACGCAGTTTCAAAATGCTCACAACCAGAAAAATCCTTGCGCATATTCGCCGAGGGGACTGGTTTATGTCAATAGATCTGAAGGACGCGTATTTTCAAATACAGATAGCGTCACGTCACAGGTGTTTTTTGAAATTCGCCTTCGAGGGACAGGCATACCAGTACACAGTCCTGCCGTTCGGCTTGTCCCTAGCACCCCGTACATTTACGAGGTGCATGGACGCAGCGCTCGCGCCCCTCAGGCTTCGAGGCATGCGAGTGCTGAATTATTTGGACGACTGGCTGATTCTGGCTCAATCGCGATCAGAGCTCGTGGAGCACAGGACCATTTTACTCGATCACCTCGAGAATCTTGGTCTCAGAGTCAATTGGGCGAAGAGCTGTCTGAACCCCAGTCAAACGATATCATTTCTGGGCACAGTTCTGGACTCGCGGTCTATGATAGCGCGGCTGTCTTCACAGTGCGTGCTGAGCATTCAGCGTGCAGCGAGCCCTTTTCGCTGCGGCGCGATCGTCCCGCTCAAGGGTTTTCAAAGGATGCTCGGCCTTATGGCCTCAGCATCATCAGTTCTTCAGCTGGGTCTGCTCCGTATGTGCCCCCTGCAGTTCTGGTTGAAAGCGCGAGTACCGCGCAGAGCGTGGACGTCCGGTCAGCTTCGTCTCAGGGTCAATCAGAGCTGCGTCGCAGCTCTGGAACCTTGGAAAGCGAGCGACTGGTATTAATCAGGTGTAAGCCTGGGGATTTCCTCGAGAGTGAAAGTGGTGTAGACGGACGCCTCCACCTCGGGATGGGGAGCGCTGCTCGAGGGCAGACCGTTCTTCGGCAAGTGGTCAGAACGGGAGAAGCTCCTACATATCAACTGCCTGGAAATGCGCTGTCGCGTTTTCGTCCCCTAATAGAGGGCCACCACGTCTTAGTCCAATCGGACAATATGTCTGTGGTGTCCTACATAAATCGCCAGGGCTGTCTCAGGTCCCGAACCTATACAGGTTGGCAGAACGCCTCCTGTTATGGGCCCAGCGCAACCTGCGCTTGTTGAGAGCAGTGCATGTGCCCGGGCTACACAACCTGGGACCAGACAGACTGTCCAGGAACAACATTCCGACGGGCGAATGGTCTCTACACCCGCAAACAGTCCAGCTGTTGTGGGAGAGATTTGGCAAAGCGCAAGTGGACCTGTTCGCGTCTCACGAAAACGCTCACTGCCCCGTGTTCTTTTCCAAGAGCGAAAGAGCGCTGTCCCTCACGTGGCCGCGCTGTCCGCTCTACGCTTTTCCCCCCGTCTCTCTCCTGTCTCAGGTGATAGAACGGATCAGGGAAACAAAATGTTCAGTACTGCTTGTAGCACCGTTCTGGAGGAACCAACCATGGTTCCCAGTTCTGATGCAGTTAGCAGATACTGCCCCTTGGCCAGTGCCATTGAGGAGGGACCTCCTCTCTCAGGCCAGGGGTTCGATTTGGCATCCTCACCCGGAGTTGTGGTCCCTCCACGTGTGGGCGCTCAACGGGTACCCGCTGACCTCTCAGTGGGAGTGCTAAATACTATCACTGAGGCTAGGGCTCCGTCTACCAGACGGCTCTATGCCTCGAAGTGGTCGGTGTTCTCCAGCTGGTGCACAGCTCGGGGTTTTTCACCCTTCGACTGTGGGGTGACGGAGGTTCTCTCCTTCCTACAGGAGCTGTTGGATAAGGGCAGAGCCCCTTCCACGCTCAAAGTCTATGTGGCGGCTATCGCGCCGTTCTCTAAGACAACGCTCGGTCAGTCGTTGGGAAGAAACGATTTAGTCATCCGCTTCCTCAGGGGAGCTAGGAGGCTTAATCCTCCCAGACCTCCCTCGGTCCCTATGTGGGACCTTTCTACTGTTTTGGAAGCCATGAAAGGTGATCCTTTCGAGCCTACCCAAACAATTAGCCTCAGGCATCTGTCTTTCAAGACAGTGTTTTTGCTGGCTCTCGCTTCAGTGAAGCGCGTGGGTGACCTGCACGCGCTCTCGGTGAGCGCGGCGTGCTTAGAGTTCGGGCCAAGTGACTCCAGAGTCATACTCAAACCTAGGCACGGTTACGTCCCAAAATCCCTCAACACGCCGTTTCGGGCTCAGGTCATTTCCCTGTCTGCCCTGCCGGTGTCGGGCGAGGAAGGGGACGCAAGCTCTCTTTGCCCAGTTAGAGCGCTAAGAGCTTATGTGTCTCGCTCGTCTGTTTTCAGACAGACTGAGCAGCTATTTGTCTCGTTCAGTGGATGTTCCAAGGGAGCGGCTGTTTCGAAACAGACTCTATCCAGATGGATAGTTGATGCCATAGCGCTGGCATACACCGCCAAGGGCTCACAGTGCCCATTGGGTGTTAGAGCGCACTCCACGAGAGGCGTCGCCTCGTCGTGGGCTTGGTCTAGTGGGATTTCCTTACAGGACATATGTATGGCGGCAGGTTGGGCCTCGCCGTCTACATTTATAAGGTTTTATAACCTTGAGGTTCCCGCCTTGCAGGCTAAGCTATTGTCGGTTTGAGCGAATCAGTTCTCTCTGATCCGGAAACGCTGAGATCGAAAGCGCTGCGCGCTGCCGACTGTTGTACTGAATGGGCAGTATTGCGTAAGACCCACATTTCCGCATTAGTTCAGGCTCTCCGCCTTGTCTATGTGATGTCATATATTGCGTCTGTGACACTGCTACAGTGAGGAAAATAAGTATTTGAACACCCTGCTATTTTGCAAGTTCTCCCACTTGGAAATCATGGAGGGGTCTGAAATTGTCATCGTAGGTGCATGTCCACTGTGAGAGACATAATCTAAAAAAAAATATCCAGAAATCACAATATATGATTTTTTAACTATTTATTTGTATGATACAGCTGCAAATAAGTATTTGAACACCTGTCTATCAGCTAGAATTCTGACCCTCAAAGACCTGTTAGTCTGCCTTTAAAATGTCCACCTCCACTCCATTTATTATCCTAAATTAGATGCACCTGTTTGAGGTCGTTAGCTGCATAAAGACACCTGTCCACCCCATACAATCAGTAAGAATCCAACTACTAACATGGCCAAGACCAAAGAGCTGTCCAAAGACACTAGAGACAAAATTGTACACCTCCACAAGGCTGGAAAGGGCTACGGGGAAATTGCCAAGCAGCTTGGTGAAAAAAGGTCCACTGTTGGAGCAATCATTAGAAAATGGAAGAAGCTAAACATGACTGTCAATCTCCCTCGGACTGGGGCTCCATGCAAGATCTCACCTCGTGGGGTCTCAATGATCCTAAGAAAGGTGAGAAATCAGCCCAGAACTACACGGGAGGAGCTGGTCAATGACCTGAAAAGAGCTGGGACCACCGTTTCCAAGGTTACTGTTGGTAATACACTAAGACGTCATGGTTTGAAATCATGCATGGCACGGAAGGTTCCCCTGCTTAAACCAGCACATGTCAAGGAATGTCTTGGCCGTCTTAAGTTTGCCAATGACCATTTGGATGATCCAGAGGAGTCATGGGAGAAAGTCATGTGGTCAGATGAGACCAAAATAGAACTTTTTGGTCATAATTCCACTAAACGTGTTTGGAGGAAGAAGAATGATGAGTACCATCCCAAGAACACCATCCCTACTGTGAAGCATGGGGGTGGTAGCATCATGCTTTGAGGGTGTTTTTCTGCACATGGGACAGGGCGACTGCACTGTATTAAGGAGAGGATGACCGGGGCCATGTTTTGCGAGATTTTGGGGAACAACCTCCTTCCCTCAGTTAGAGCATTGAAGATAGGTCGAGGCTGGGTCTTCCAACATGACAATGACCCGAAGCACACAGCCAGGATAACCAAGGAGTGGCTCTGTAAGAAGCATATCAAGGTTCTGGCGTGGCCTAGCCAGTCTCCAGACCTAAACCCAATAGAGAATCTTTGGAGGGAGCTCAAACTCCGTGTTTCTCAGCGACAGCCCAGAAACCTGACTGATCTAGAGAAGATCTGTGTGGAGGAGTGGGCCAAAATCCCTCCTGCAGTGTGTGCAAACCTGGTGAAAAACTACAGGAAACGTTTGACCTCTGTAATTGCAAACAAAGGCTACTGTACCAAATATTAACATTGATTTTCTCAGGTGTTCAAATACTTATTTGCAGCTGTATCATACAAATAAATAGTTAAAAAATCATACATTGTGATTTCTGGATTTTTTTTTTAGATTATGTCTCTCACAGTGGACATGCACCTACAATGACAATTTCAGACCCCTCCATGATTTCTAAGTGGGAGAACTTGCAAAATAGCAGGGTGTTCAAATACTTATTTTCCTCACTGTATATATGGATAGAGGGATTCCCCATCCTCTCTCCCGGGCTCTCTGTGAGTCCCTATGGTGATTGTGCACTCTGTATCCTGGACTTCGCTTCCAGTTCTAGTAGTGTTGATCCCTGCATGCACGGCGTCTTACAATGGGTCCCCATTGCGTTTTTACAAACGCAGTACGAGAGACCTCTCGTAAGAGAACGTACTCGGTTACTAACGTAACCTCGGTTCTCTCTAGAAGAGGGAACGAGTACTGCGTTCCCTACCGTGCATGTGATTCACTCTGGTTCGCTTCGGCATTGAAAAATCAGTGAATCAGCCTTTTCGAGCTCCTTTTATAAGGCTAGGCCACACCCGTTTCGGCGGGAAGTGGCACGGAGGGCGCGAAGCTCCGTTATAAGATTTCTAGCACAGGCTGTAAGGTTTAGATTTTTTATCTGTTGGTATTTGATCGAATCCGTGATGCCATGTATCTGAACAAGATGTCCAGGACCTATGGTAGAAAATTAGGCCCACAGCATTAAAGATACAGCAGAGTATTTCATTTTACACATGGGGTACTTTTTTTATCCCTGTGTGCACCAAACCCATCTTAAGTGTTTGCTGCCAAAAAAGCGAATGTTTTTGTTTCATCTGACCATAGAACATTTGAAAAGTAACTGACACTACTGGAACTTCAAACGGGATGGGGTTCTATGGTCAGATAACGGAGAACAGGATGGAGAGATTCTGTATGGAGGAATGGTCTCTGATCTCTTGTCAGGTGTTCTCCAAACTCATCAGGCATTATAGGAGAAAACTCAGAGCTGTTATCTTGGAAAAAAGAAGTTGCAAAAAGTATTTAATAAAAGGGGGCAAACAATTGTTCCCAACATGTTTTGGAGAAAAACATTTATTTCATAATTTTTCCCCCCACTTTCAATTATTTCACTTCAATGAAAGGTTAGATTTTTGCACATATTTTAAATAAAATATCAAAAGGATTAAAAATGCAGATTTATTTTTTACAGCCATATTTGATCATATTTACCAAGGGGGCAAACACTTTTTCACACCACTGTATATGTTTTAGAATCTTGTCAAATAAACACAGTAGAAACCTTTCTTTTCTAGTATGATAGTGACTTTGAAAAGAGCTTTGTAACTTTTAAACAGGTATTAAATGAGTTCAAGATAGTCGTATGGTAGACTTTAACCCTTCACAGATCACATTTCAAAGACAGCTCGATCATGCAGGTTTGCACTGCACAGCATCAGGAAGATCAGGCCTTTCCTAACTGAGCATGCAACACAACTTCTCGTCCAGGCCCTGGTCATTTCTAGGCTTGACTACTGCAATGCTCTTCTGGCTGGACTTCCATCATGTGCAACTAAACCCCTACAGATGATCCAGAATGCTGCAGTTCGTCTTGTCTTCAACGAGCCCAAGAGGGCCCACGTCACTCCTCTGTTCATCTCTCTGCACTGGCTACCACGCGCTGCCCGCATCAAGTTCAAGGCATTGACGCTTGCTTACAGATCTATCACAGGCTCAGCTCCCTCCTACTTTCACCCACTCCTACGAGTCTACATCCCTACCAGAAGCCTCACTCACACACACACACACACACACACTCATCCTCGATGTGCTGTAGATCACAGTGTCTACAGATCCTCTGCTCTCTCTCTGTCCACACACACACTCACACACACACACACTCACACACACACACACACACACACACACTCACTCCTACGAGTCTACATCCCTACCAGGAGCCTACAATCGGTCAACGAGCGACAGCTCGTGGTTCCATCACAGAAAGCCACAAAATCACTTTCCAGAACATTCTCATTCACAGTTCCCTGCTGGTGATGCTCTTTCCACCCTCATCCGGAACGCAGAATCCCTGACATCATTCAAAGGACGGCTGAAAACCCATCTCTTCCGTGAGCACTTAACCGCATAAAAAAAAAAAAAAAAACGTCCCTTTCCCTCTAAAACCTCACTTATCAGGCTTATGCTACTCTGAATAATGCCTGAACTTCGTATCTTGAGCACTTGTTGCGCTGTTTTTGCCTCTTCACGATGACTCGCTTAATTTAGTCCTAATTTGTAAGTCGCTTTGGATAAAAGCGTCTGCTAAATGACTAAATGTAAATGTAAAATGTAACCACAGAATTAATAAAGTCGCTGCGAGATCCAATGAGAAACATACAGAGTTCTCTATTATAAACACAGATATCAGATCAAACATCACTGACGTGGAAACCAGGAGAGACATTGAGCCATGAATGAACAAGTTATAGAAGGCTTTAAGTCTACAAATCAGCAACATTCCCTATGGATTTAATGTAGTTACACTACCTAACAGTAACTATGGTATTGTGACAGAAATAGTCAAACGCTTACAAATACTACATCATATCATATTTAAATGTTATTTTTAATGTGGTGACCAAAAAATTTTTTTTTATCCATCAAATCCCCATTTATAGAACTAAAAGTTTCAAGATGTAGGAAAACACACTTAAAAAAAAAAAATTAATTACCATTGTAAACAGTAGGTAGTCTCAGAGGACGCTTATCACTCCCTAATATCTAGTTTTTTTTTTTCACTTGTTTTGCTTTTGAATTAGCCTAATATTAAGACATTATGAATGATCATCAAATTTAACTTGTATTACTTGTAATACATAATATATATTACATAATAATATATTTCACCAGAAGTGTCTATACTTTCACTCAAATAATGGAGTTGTGCAATGAATGTGTGTATTTGTACAGTATATACATATAAACATACACAGTACACACACATATATTATTTTATATTATGTGTGTGTGTGTATATGTATGTATTTAGGATACAAACTACTTCTACACATGTGTTGCTCTCAATAACAAACAGCTATGTCCCAAACCTTGAGTGGCTCATCTTACTCCCAATGATGAGAAAAACTGAAATCTGTTACCTTCAATCTCCAGTCTGATGGGTTTGTTGAAGTGCATCTCTGGAGTGTCAGACTTTATTCCATAGAAATAAAGTCCTGAATCTGATTCTGTTACTCCAGAAATAGTTAAAGAGACTCTAGTGACCCAACTGTCTGCTGTTATTTTCATACGTGTTCGGTTTTGATTGTAGTTGATCAGAAGTCTTCTCCCGGTTTTGTGCTTCTCAGCAGAAATCAGCAGAACGAGCTCTTCAGATCTGAGATGATACCAGGCGACTTCATCTCTGTTTCTCATGCTGCAGTTCAGAATGATGTTTTCTCCCATTCGAACTCTCACATCAGAAGATCCCCGTACTGATAAATCTGGAGATGTTTATAATAATTACTATAAAGGTTTAAAATAATGACATTATGTAAAGAATTAAAGTTTGATAATTTACCACTGGAAGAGGTTTGCATATTTACAAACCAAATTACACAGAAGAAAATAATTTTTTCCATTTTGTCTCAACAGATGCGAATAGTACACAGACTTGATCCACAAATGCTGTTCTCACTTCCTTTATAGCTTTTCTACCTGCTGCTTTTTTCCGTTTTTCTGGTTGCGAAAACATTTATAGGAAATGGCATCATACAACACGCCTTTCCATGTAAAGTTCTCCTCAGACGTGGTTTGCATCAGATATGCTTAGTTAGCAAACTAACCAACTGTAATATCAAGAAATTTTCCAAGCAAAGCAGTTTATATACAAAATCAGCTGCTGTACACATTTACAACCATCTATATTTCTCCCAACCCAGGTTGGTTTAATTTCCACAAAACCTTCCAAATTTATTCACATAATTGTATTTAATGTTTATTTCCTACACAGTATGACTGTTATTTCCAGTATTCTTCTGGATCCTCTTCTGTTGCTCCTCCTCCAGATCTGCTCTCACCGGAGAGTCCGAGGGAATCGCCGTTGACCTGCAACATTCAGTGTGAGAAAAATTGCTGTCAACATTTTTATAAATTTACAGACACTTACACTGTGTCCTAACCAGACGCGATGCAATAAGATTCCAGCGACAAATAATTTGACTGTCCACACTAGACGTGACACGACTGAGAGATGAGTAAAAATCAATCAAAACCCACAGCCAATCAGAACAGTGTGTGGGCGGAGTCAGCCAAACATAACAGTGTGTGGGCGGAGTCTCACGGCACCAGAGAGAAATCCCGACAGCACTCGCAAAAGTGGATAAGTAGGCTACATAATCAAATTCACAAATATTACACCATTTTAACATTATTCAAATACATAGGCTACTGAGTTACTAAAACAATCTTTGTCAAACAATTCACTTGTTTGTTCACAGTTTGAAGAACGTTCTTTCCATTTGTTTAATTTCAAGATCTGAGGTGAATTATCCACTGTTGCTTTTACAGCAACAAAGCTGGAGCACTAAATGATCTTCAAAGTCACATTACACGCTTTTAACATTAAATAAAGCACATAAACAGTACCTGAGATTATCATTGCCACACTTTGTGCTTGTTGTTCCAGCGCGACGTCGCAGAAAAATAGAAACCGTTTCTAAAATAGATTAGTCGTGTGTCGCCAGTTAGGACAAAAACTCTGATTAACATGGAAAAGATACCTTTTATCAAGCGTCGCGTGTAGTTAAGACACAGTGTTATTGCTCATCCTCTGTCCACATGGTAGCAGCATGCATAAAGAAATGGCAAAGCCAGACATACCAGTTTTTGGTCACTCTTAGCATCATGGGCCAACTTGAGTAACAAAAAGTCCCTGAACCTTTTGCTGCATTCAATTATATAGACAGAACCTCTTTCACATGGAAACATCTGCTAACAATGGATATTTGCATTCAGAGTTAAGAGGTATGAGACCATTTGTCTAGAGACTACCTTCCTTTGGCCCAATCCCAATTCTATTTTATACCCCTTCGTCTAAACCTAACCCTTCGCCTACCCCTTACCCTTGCCCCTTGAAACAGAGTGTCAAGGCGTAGGGGTGAAAATATTCCCCTAAGAAATGGGACACCACTAGCCTGACTACGTCAGACTTCGTACTTCCGCTCTATTTCATTTCGCTCCTGTACTCAGTCTGAGACCGTGACCTATCTCTCAGTTTTCCTCCGGCCTGAAAACAGCCGGCCAATCAACGAACAGAGGGCGGGCTAAGAGCTGTGACGTAGACGCTAAGCGCCTAGTTTAGATTGTACTTCAGGATATGACCGCGGATATGGAGACACGGGATGCAATTCGCTCTGTTGTGGAGAATATTCCCGGCATTAGCAAACTAAAGCCAGAACAAGAAGAGTGTTTGTTCAACATTTTGAATGGAGGTGATGTTGAGACCCTACTCCCGACAGGGTTAGGGAAAAGTTTAATTTATCAACTATTACCAATCGTCAGCGAGAAACTGGGGAGACCAAAGGCCGGTGTTGCGTCCAAAGGTGACTCCCCTTTCCGATAATGTTTTTCCAAGATGGGTGAACTAAGATCTATCGTGAAAGAAGGTATGTTTAATTTATGCCTGCTTACATCTCTCTCTCTGTGTGTGTCATGTCATGCTGTAATCTTGTAATTAAGTTGCAGCATTTCCGACAGACTCGAGAAGAACTAAGAGCTGTGTTTGACAGAACTAATCCTAACTTTGACAGTTGGCTACAAATATTTTCTTGATTCTCTCTACTATCAAATATTGTTTTAGAGGCACTGATTGTACCGTGGATGCCAAGATTTACTTCACATAACCTGCAAAAGTCGTTCACAGCCATGTTCACTCCATATTTAGCTCGATGGTTTAGTTTTTAGTATAGTTTTAGCATCACACAGTGGAAATTCGATGCGGCTGAAACGGCGCATAGCATACGTCATGACCAAACGTTATGTGATTGGCTTACGGGAAACCAATGATTTTATGCTTCAGACTAGCGCCCCCAGGCGGTAAAGAAAACCTTTTTCTATTACGGAGCTCCAGACTCTCTCTACGAAGCAAAGCGAAGTAACAGAGTCTGGTATTACCAGGCTAGGACACCACTACTACACAGTTTCATTATACGTCGTTGCTAGCGCCTACGTCACAGGAGATGCGCCAATGTTTATCACAAACTTCCAAGATGCCGTCGTCAGCTGTAGTCTTGCGTGAGTTAGAGCTATTTTTTGCATTTTTCTTCTTAAGTTCGCAGAAAACAACGGAGATGACGATATCTTCGACGCATAATGCTGCGTTCACAACAAACGTGAATAGAGCGTCTGGCGCGAGTGATTTCTATGTTAACAGTGCGTGTCCACTGGCACGGAGCGAGCGTTTTCAATTCATTCCTATGGAAGTCGAGCTTCACGCTCGCGCAGTGCATTTTGGGATTGCCAGCGGACCGGAGAAAGCGTTGAGAGCAACTGTCAACAAGGTTGGTTTAAAAAGGTTGGGCACTTTATGCAAATATCAAGCGAAAAACGCGGTCGGCAGCCAATTGCTGTGAGGTTCGGGATGTGACGTCTGTCTTGAGATTTTAAAAATATGCAAATTGTGACTGAGTTTATGCTGGATTTAGTGCGTAAATCAAGTTGTTTACCGCACCGTCCACTACAGCGGCAAAACTCTGCTCAGTGCCGCTGGCAACGCTATAACGCCTCCGCTTTGGGGTGTGTCTGTTGCGAGTGTGTTTAATCTAAGTTTTTTACAACACACACACAGTATAATCATCAGCGATGCATGTGATTACATTTAGAAATAGACCAGCTTTGTTTCCAAATGCACCAAGCAAAGATATCCTTTAAATTTTATTAATAATATATTATTTATAAACCCAGCTAATATAATCACAATAAACACATCCAAAATGAAACATTTAACATAAATAACAGCTGCAAAGCGTCTAATTTGTAAACAAAATGATTTACGCACTAAATCCAGCATAAACTCCGGCACAATTTGCATATGTTTAAACTCTCAAGACAGACGTCACATCCCGAACCTCACAACAATTGGATGCCGAATGCATTTTTCGCTTGATATTTGCTTAAATCGAGAACTGCCCAACCTTTTTGACACTCTCGGTCGCTCTCAATGCTTTCTCCGGTCTGCTGGCAATCCCAAAATGCACTGCGTGAGCGTGAAGCTCGACTTCCATAGGAATGAATTGAAAACGCTCGCTCCGCTCCGCTCGCTCCGCGCCAGTGGACACGCACCGTAAGACGTATTTACTCGCGTCTGGAGGTCTTGCGGCGCAAATGAGGCATTTAGCGTGGCGCGGTGGATGCGAATTCGCCTCATTCGCGCGTCCACTTCGTTTCAAACTTTTGCTTTTTACACGCGTCATATTGTTAACGAACTAAAGAAATGGCAAAGCCAGACATACCAGTTTTTGGTCACTCTTAGCATCATGGGCCAACTTGAGTAACAAAAAGTCCCTGAACCTTTTGCTGCATTCAATTATATAGACAGAACCTCTTTCACATGGAAACATCTGCTAACAATGGATATTTGCATTCAGAGTTAAGAGGTATGAGACCATTTGTCTAGAGACTACCTTCCTTTGGCCCAATCCCAATTCTATTTTATACCCCTTCGTCTAAACCTAACCCTTCGCCTACCCCTTACCCTTGCCCCTTGAAACAGAGTGTCAAGGCGTAGGGGTGAAAATATTCCCCTAAGAAATGGGACACCACTAGCCTGACTACGTCAGACTTCGTACTTCCGCTCTATTTCATTTCGCTCCTGTACTCAGTCTGAGACCGTGACCTATCTCTCAGTTTTCCTCCGGCCTGAAAACAGCCGGCCAATCAACGAACAGAGGGCGGGCTAAGAGCTGTGACGTAGACGCTAAGCGCCTAGTTTAGATTGTACTTCAGGATATGACCGCGGATATGGAGACACGGGATGCAATTCGCTCTGTTGTGGAGAATATTCCCGGCATTAGCAAACTAAAGCCAGAACAAGAAGAGTGTTTGTTCAACATTTTGAATGGAGGTGATGTTGAGGCCCTACTCCCGACAGGGTTAGGGAAAAGTTTAATTTATCAACTATTACCAATCGTCAGCGAGAAACTGGGGAGACCAAAGGCCGGTGTTGCGTCCAAAGGTGACTCCCCTTTCCGATAATGTTTTTCCAAGATGGGTGAACTAAGATCTATCGTGAAAGAAGGTATGTTTAATTTATGCCTGCTTACATCTCTCTCTCTGTGTGTGTCATGTCATGCTGTAATCTTGTAATTAAGTTGCAGCATTTCCGACAGACTCGAGAAGAACTAAGAGCTGTGTTTGACAGAACTAATCCTAACTTTGACAGTTGGCTACAAATATTTTCTTGATTCTCTCTACTATCAAATATTGTTTTAGAGGCACTGATTGTACCGTGGATGCCAAGATTTACTTCACATAACCTGCAAAAGTCGTTCACAGCCATGTTCACTCCATATTTAGCTCGATGGTTTAGTTTTTAGTATAGTTTTAGCATCACACAGTGGAAATTCGATGCGGCTGAAACGGCGCATAGCATACGTCATGACCAAACGTTATGTGATTGGCTTACGGGAAACCAATGATTTTATGCTTCAGACTAGCGCCCCCAGGCGGTAAAGAAAACCTTTTTCTATTACGGAACTCCAGACTCTCTCTACGAAGCAAAGCGAAGTAACAGAGTCTGGTATTACCAGGCTAGGACACCACTACTACACAGTTTCATTATACGTCGTTGCTAGCGCCTACGTCACAGGAGATGCGCCAATGTTTATCACAAACTTCCAAGATGCCGTCGTCAGCTGTAGTCTTGCGTGAGTTAGAGCTATTTTTTGCATTTTTCTTCTTAAGTTCGCAGAAAACAACGGAGATGACGATATCTTCGACGCATAATGCTGCGTTCACAACAAACGTGAATAGAGCGTCTGGCGCGAGTGATTTCTATGTTAACAGTGCGTGTCCACTGGCACGGAGCGAGCGTTTTCAATTCATTCCTATGGAAGTCGAGCTTCACGCTCGCGCAGTGCATTTTGGGATTGCCAGCGGACCGGAGAAAGCGTTGAGAGCAACTGTCAACAAGGTTGGTTTAAAAAGGTTGGGCACTTTATGCAAATATCAAGCGAAAAACGCGGTCGGCAGCCAATTGCTGTGAGGTTCGGGATGTGACGTCTGTCTTGAGATTTTAAAAATATGCAAATTGTGACTGAGTTTATGCTGGATTTAGTGCGTAAATCAAGTTGTTTACCGCACCGTCCACT
This sequence comes from Leuciscus idus, assembly GCA_021554675.1. Lineage (NCBI taxonomy): Eukaryota > Metazoa > Chordata > Actinopteri > Cypriniformes > Leuciscidae > Leuciscus > Leuciscus idus. The sequence continues at coordinate 40,776,102 of CM038628.1, read as the reverse complement.
ACAGCGGCAAAACTCTGCTCAGTGCCGCTGGCAACGCTATAACGCCTCCGCTTTGGGGTGTGTCTGTTGCGAGTGTGTTTAATCTAAGTTTTTTACAACACACACACAGTATAATCATCAGCGATGCATGTGATTACATTTAGAAATAGACCAGCTTTGTTTCCAAATGCACCAAGCAGAGATATCCTTTAAATTTTATTAATAATATATTATTTATAAACCCAGCTAATATAATCACAATAAACACATCCAAAATGAAACATTTAACATAAATAACAGCTGCAAAGCGTCTAATTTGTAAACAAAATGATTTACGCACTAAATCCAGCATAAACTCCGGCACAATTTGCATATGTTTAAACTCTCAAGACAGACGTCACATCCCGAACCTCACAACAATTGGATGCCGAATGCATTTTTCGCTTGATATTTGCTTAAATCGAGAACTGCCCAACCTTTTTGACACTCTCGGTCGCTCTCAATGCTTTCTCCGGTCTGCTGGCAATCCCAAAATGCACTGCGTGAGCGTGAAGCTCGACTTCCATAGGAATGAATTGAAAACGCTCGCTCCGCTCCGCTCGCTCCGCGCCAGTGGACACGCACCGTAAGACGTATTTACTCGCGTCTGGAGGTCTTGCGGCGCAAATGAGGCATTTAGCGTGGCGCGGTGGATGCGAATTCGCCTCATTCGCGCGTCCACTTCGTTTCAAACTTTTGCTTTTTACACGCGTCATATTGTTAACGAACTTTAGCATTTTTTTTTACAACCGTTTCTTTGAAGAACATGACCGTAAATATGAACACAAGATTGAATGTGACAAAGAAAATGATCATTGGCAGTCATGTTGCCTCTGTAGCCGGTGTATGCAGGTACAATTCTCATACCCCTTCGTTTGAAGTGTGGTCCCGAAAAATCTTCGTTTCAAGGGCTATCTGGCCCTTCCCCCTACCCCTACCCCTCCCCCTCCAACCAAAAGAGAATTGAGACAACCCTACCCCTTCACAGGAACGCGCAAAACAGAGGAGTAGGGCCAAGGGGTAGGGGCAAGGGGTGAATTGGGATTGAGCCTTTGTGTGCCAGTTATCTCTAAACTCTTAAAACCTTGTTAACTTTTGTTTTACTTATTTGGAAAAGAGACATTTGTACCAGTCGTACTGAGACATTTCAAATTATACCAAACATGTACAATACTCTGTGATAATCATTCACATTAAACTTTATATTTTCTTGGGTGAATTCAGGTGATCTGAGCATAAGAGATAGAGAGAGTGAGGGAAGAGGGAAAGAGATGTAGATTAGGATGACTTGGAGGTAGGGCTGAACGATATTCTGTTTTAACATCGACATCGCGATGTGCGAATGAGCGATAGTCACATCGCCGGAACATGCGATGTGAAGGGTAACGTTAGTAGCAGTGTAAGAGAACGGTAGCACCAGGGTAGCACACAGTAGGCTAAACACGAGTTTGTTGTATGGCTTTTTGCTGTGGTGACATACGCGTTCCGCGTGCCTGCACAGTGATTGGTTCGCTGTGCCCCGCTCACCGCTCACAGCCAACATTCACTGGAAATGCGCGACGAAGAGGATCCACCGCAAAAAAGTAAAAATCAGCTATTTGGGACTAGCCTATTTCGTCTACAAAAAGGAGGATGTTGACCAAAAAGAGGTAGGCTACTTTGCCGGAGTGTTATTAAGTTGTGGATGGTTATCTTTTTTAAAAAAGTCGTTTCGTGTTCGCATTTATGAGGATATAACAATGTTACGTGACATTACGGACGCGTCACGCGACCGTTATAAAAACGGCACTAAGAGACTGCTTTAAAACTTTCACAGAGACCTCAAACAGAAAGCACAAAGCCTTTCTTTAAAACGAATTTCGTTTTGTATGAATTGTATCTTAATTTTAATCAGTATTTCATTACCCAATTTCCTGGATTTAATAAATAGCCTAAAAATTAAATTTAGCAGCCAGCGCCTGAACTGGAGATTAAGCTATCATCCATGAACCGAAACTCAGCATAAAAGGTAGCCTACTCGCCTCACACACCTAAAAATAACAATAATAATAAAAAAATAGAAATATAACTATTATCTACAGAAGAACCATTAAAAAAAAAAATCTGTATGAAAAGTGCATTTCTCCCGATCACTGCTGCGAAGATCGCGAGTCAGTAGGCTATTGTCAACTTCATCTTTACAGAAAACACTTGTTTATTAATAAACAATTAAAATGTCTCATTGTAATATTTTACATATTATTAATCATTACTTTTGCTGGTTCTAGGTGCCGTTTACATGAACGCGTCACTGAATCAGCACAGAAAACATCATTTTTCGGGTCCTAGAACCTGAAGAACGTTAGGTCCTGTGTAGAACGTTCACCGAATTCTGAGAGAAATATGTTTCTGGAATAAAATATTAAGTGGCCTTTTTGTCACTTGTAATGAAGCTTGCTTATTTGTGAAATTATTAATAACATGGAATGGTAATTATTGACTTTAGCCTGGATTGATGGCTCGCAATATCGCGATATATATCGTTGGGAAAAAAATATCGCAATGTAATTTTTTTTCCAATATCGTGCAGCCCTACTCGGAGGTGAGACTTTCGTCTCGATAGTGCACAAGGGGGAGTTCAAAAGTTAATTTCCAGAGAGGTCCTTTGTCCTCTCAGGGCCTCAAGTAGACTGCCTGCCATTTATCTAATTTCTCAAGTCTTACAAACGTCACGGATAGTTCATAGAGTGCTGGTTTAGATCGACTCTGAAGTAGGAGTAAATTAGTTCCTCCAAAAGGAGTTCCTAGGACTAAAATCTTTACTAGTTCCTGAGGTGCGAACGCACCAAAATACGGAAACTTCCGCCAATAGTTCTAGGAAATAGTTCTAGTTAAATACCGGTGCGAAAGGTCTCCCCAGAGGTCACTGCACCGACCTGGCGCTTCCCCTTGGTGGCGATCATTTTATCTGGCACCTGGACCGTCGTTGTACCTGAAATTGAAATATAAACTTTGATGAGCTTTCATGAACATTTGTAAGTGTTTATATACCTAGTAGTGTTGTCAAAAGTACTGAAATTTAAAAAATGTGAGGCTTTGAGTGCTGTTGAGCCTCATAAACACCTCTGATTGGCCATTGTGTTCATGAGTTTATCGGATATGTCTGTGATTGGCTACAATGATCAATGCACAGGAGCGTTTGAAAGTGTTTTGAATCATTGTAGTCAATCACAGACATATCCGATAAACTCATGAACACAACGGCCAATCAGAGGTGTTTATGATTCCGCTCAACAGCGCTCAAAGCCTCACATTTGTAATATTTCAGTATCGACGTGGTACCGAAGTCAGTACTTTTGACAACATTAATACCTAGATGTGTGTATTGTTAGTGTTTGTATATAGTTATTTATTTGCATTATTGTTTTATTATCTCTATATCTGTATTAATATTTTTTTTGTTTATTTGTATGTTTTTATTATAGCTAGGGGTGTGTGTGTGCATGACAGTGTTTTTATATAACTACATATTTATTCACCTCATAGTTTTATAATCTGTATTTATCTGTACAAGCTACAGTATGTATTTATCATCAAAGTCTATAGTTTATTCAATTTGATATAACAATAGATTTGTCCCTTGTGTTTTAAACCACTGAATCATTGTAACTTTTTTTAAGTTTTAATGAATTGTAAACTTTACCTGTTTCATCCACGTTCTAAAAGTCCTTTGCGTCAAAAGGGTAGCAGGCAAGAACTGTATGCAGGTTGTTAAAAAATAAAAAGAGGACACATTTGTTCTGTTGAAGCCAGTGGAACGGGACATGCTGGAGGCTTGAGGTCTGCGAACAGATAATGTGTTGTTTCATTCAATGAAGGAGGTGAGCCGGTACTTTCCCACCATCTCGGTGGCATACCGTCCACTCAGATATTTACAAAAATATCATATCTGCTGGCTAATAAAAATCTGGCACCAAAAAAATAAAAAAATAAAAAAATAAATAGTAATAATAATAAAAAGGTTAGAGGGAGATTGTTTATGACATGATTAGGATAAAATAAGATCCTATGGGATTTTTACATGTTGCAGCAGGTTTACAGACAGTGGAAAAAATAAATGTAATTCTACATAAATGTAAATGTAGGATAAAAATGAACAATCTATTTAAAGAATATACAAATCTTCTCCCTAAGACAGATAGGCCCTATGTCCAGAAATGCCCTCTCATGAATGTCTGGCTGAATCAGACCTCTGTTTGTCTTTCTGACCCTCACTCTTGGCATATTCTGTGGGTATAATATGACATAAACATGTTTTAATAAATTCTGCAACAGAAAGTCACCACATTAACAGCGCGACAGAAGTAACAAGTGTTTCTTTCGTCCTGACTGGAACTCCTGACACTTAAACACGATTATCTTGTTTACTGAAAAACTCTGACAAGGCTAACTTTAAGATGTGTTTCAGCAGTAAATAATCTGTAGATTGATCATTACTGTGACGCAAGAAAGGAAAAACACAACTTAAAAAAACAAAAAAGTACATCTTGCCTGCTCGAAACCTGCTTTCCGAACCTCACGAGTCACGACGGGAAACGATGAGGAAATCACGTGATATTTGGCAGCTCATTGTTTGGCTGAAAGTATTGTCATCGCTTGAAGTTGCTTTGTTGCTTTCTTCTAGGTTTTCCCCTACTTCCTCGCAACAGGTACTTTCGGAGGGGAAATATTGACAGCAGTTCCTACAGTATAAACACAGAGATTACCAGTCCAAACTGACTCCCTAGCTCCTGAGGAAAGTTCCTGCGGTGGAAACGCGTCTAGAGACAGCTAGGGCGACACGCGTCATTAATCTCAAAACGAAATATTCTGCAGAAGAGAGAAGTTTAATTTCTCAGCGCGATTCAGATGCAGACCTCTCTCTTCTGCACAATATTACGAGATTGAAAAATATTAAGAATGTACACAGCAAGAAGAAAATACCCGTCTCTGAAAGAGGACAACTAAAATAAAAAGTCTTGCTATATGAGATTAGTGCAAACGTTGTTGGTTATACAGTTGAAGCAATACTGAGATTCAAAATTGTTACCTTTGTGTGATAACTTATAAGTCAGACACTCTCAGAGAGAGGGAGAGAGAGATTATAATCAGTGGTGGAAAGTAACTAATTACAAATACCAGTGGTGGAAAGAGTAAATAATTGTACTTAAGTAAAAGTATTGCTACTTAAGTAATAATTTACTTGAGTACAAGTAGAAGTACTGAAAAATAATATGACTCAAGTAAGAGTAAATAAGTAGTTTGCTTAAAAACTACTCAAGTAACTAAGTTACAAAGAACTTTAGTATTATTTTTCTGTTTTTACCCAAAATGGGGAGATGATAGCGATATGGAGCGCTAAACACTCTCATGTCAATTCTGTTTCATTCATACTGGAAGCCCAGTACACACTGATTCATACCTGCCGCAGAAAGTCCACAAGTGAGATTCATAGAATGATTCACATAATGACGTTTCAGGAAATGCCATTATGGATATAATAACATGCAAATAGAGACATTTGACTGAAGAAACATGAAGACAAACACATGATAGCGATATCTTAGGTATTTGCATAAGAATGATGTATGTCTTTAAAGGGATAGTTCACCAAAAAAGGAAAATCAAGCCATCCTGACATTCTTCGTTCAGATGAATACAATCAGAGTTATATTAAAAAATGTCCTGGCTCTTCCAAGCTTTATAATGGCAGTGAATGGCTAGAGAAAATTTGAAGCCCAAAAAAGTGCACCCATCCATGATAAAAGTGCTCCACTTTTACTCCAGGGGGTTAATAAAGGCTTTCTGAAGCCATGTGTTTGTGTAAGGATAAATACCCATATTTATAACTAAATATTATAATCTAAAATAACTAGCTTCAGCCAGACGACCGACCATACGCATCGATTTACGGTGGAAGACTAACCCCTGACTCGACGCACAACGTATATATATTATAGAAGAGGAGCTTCAGTTTGTTGCACAGCCCTATTTGTTTAAACCACAAGAGGCGTCTGAGCTTACGAGACTCCTACATTCTACATCATACATGTGTCACAGGTTACTCTTGTGGCGCAAGTCAATTTGCTTAGTATGCATACGATCGTCTGGCGGAGGATTATAAAGTTATAAATATGGGTATTTTTCAAAAACCCATGGCTTCACTTCCGAAGGCCTTTATTAACCCACTGGAGCAATGTGGATTATTTTTTTTTTAATCATGAATGGATGCACTTTTTTGGGTTTTAATTTTTTTCAGCCATTCAACTTGGAGGAGCCAGGACATTTAATTATGTGTGAGTAAATCATGGGCTAATTTTCATTTTTGGGTGAACTAACCCATTAATGCAATGTTAATCAACATAACCTGTATTATAGAATTTAATAAAATAATATATTCTCACACATGAAACCACAGAGGTGATTTCAAGTAATTTTGATTTTGAAGCAAAACATGATATTAAACTCATAAATTGTAGTTTTTGACGGTATGCTAAGCAAACATACTAGCTTTCCCTGTTGTCAAGAGAACATTATTACTAATCTTTAAAAGTAAGTCCAGGTAAGATCATTTTAATGTTTTTATTTGAATAATTTCATATTTGAAAGCAAAGAAAGGTCCGATAAAAAAGAGTGATGTAGTATGAATAAAAAAGTGCCAGTAAAAAAAAAAAAAAAAATTAAGTGGGGTATGGTTAACGTTAAATGAAATGCTCTTTTTTCGTTCTACCGAAAATGCGCAAAGAGCTAGGCTATTGCTTTTACATGCATCTGATTGACAGACAAATCATGCGATCTTATTTCACTGTTGTTGAGGGTTTTTCAGCTTTGTACAAAGTTTGCTTCGTACATTTAGTTTAACTGTATTGTTAAAGAGGGCGAGCTTTACCTTTCAGTTGAACTGTGTTAATGTTTTTCAAGACACTTAGGCTACATTGTTCTTGCTCCGTCCAAGCAATAACGGTGCATGTTATGAGCCGAGTTTTTTATTTACTTCAACAATGCTCTGGTAATATCAATGGGATGACCCATTTCAGGAGTTGCCACAAATACATTTTAAAATCTGAATATGAGCATAGCTCACTTATATTCAATCAAATATTGAAACGTTAGCAATACGGATTCTAAACACGAGCGCCAGTGATTGAATGTCAAAGCGCGGTTTGAACGCGCCGCCCCCCAGCTGAACTGGAAGTTTTGATTGGTTTTGCACCCAAGTCAGACCTGTCTGTTATTGGCTGAAGCGCTCCAGGGGGGTATTCCAGAAAGCAGGTTATGTGACATACCCGGGTAAGTTTAAGGGAAAGTTAGTGGATAACCTCAACTTTCGGTTCCAAAAACGGAGGTAACTTTCTGGGTATGTAACCATAGGAACTTACTCTCTGAAGATAACCTGCTCGGTAGCAGGTTATGTTCCAGGGTTAGTTTGTTTCAGAGAGGTGACGGAGCATGGCGTGCCCTTTTGAAGACGATCCAGTGGATGTGGAAGCACAGATAATACGAAATCTTTTCCGCCGTGAGGGTGATAGGCTACGACCACATATCGATGTTTTATATTCAATCAAATATTGAAACGTTAGCAATACGGATTCTAAACACGAGCGCCAGTGATTGAATGTCAAAGCGCGGTTTGAACGCGCCGCCATCAATCCAGGCTAAAGTCAATAATTACCATTCCATGTTATTAATAATTTCACAAATAAGCAAGCTTCATTATAAGTGACAAAAAGGCCACTTAATATTTTATTCCAGAAACATATTTCTCTCAGAATTCGGTGAATATTTACCGTTTTTCAAAAGAATCGTTAATTTATTAAAGGGATAGTTCACTTTTAAATTAATTTTTGATATGTTTTAGCTTACCTCAAGGGCATCCAAGATGTAGGTGTCTTTGTTTCCGCAGTAGTTTCAATTTTGATATTTTTAGGTCAAACCGTTCTTGTCTGTCAGTCATATAATGCAGGTCGATGGTCACTGGCTCAAAACACAAAATGGTGGTAGTATCTTATCCAAAAATCGTAAATTGGAGGAAGAAAGAGTGGTCTCTAAAATAATTTCCTTGTATCAGAAGGACCCTGCAGATATATCAGAAGAGGAACGACTAAATTTAATTTCAGAACATTTTAAACTAAATGAGATTTATTCCAACAAAGCAAAAGGTGCCTTTATAAGGTCAAGAAAAAGGTGGATTGAAGAAGGGGAGCAGAACTCTGCCTATTTTTTCAGCTTAGAAAGATATCATGGGAAATTTAATTTAATCCAGCAACTTATTATTAACGATATTGATAATTCGATCTTTTATTGAAATTTATACAAGTCCAAATATTGCCATCAGTCATCCACTACATTCTTGAACTCTCTTATAGTCACTCCAATCTCTCAAGATGATAGGAAACTCTGCGATGACCCTATAACCTTGCAGGAAATTACATTTGCAATTGTACATTGTAAAACTAACAAATCTCCAGGTGTTGATGGCCTTTCTGCAGAGTTTTATCAGGCTTTTACACAAGAGTTAGCTCCCTTTCTACTTGAAGTAATATTAGAAAGTGTTGGAAAAGGTTCTCTACCTCCTTCGCTGACCCAAGGCTTAATTACGTTAATCCCCAAACCCAAAAAGGATCCTTTGTTTATAGATAATTGCTGAACACTATTTCATTGCTGAACACTGACAAAAAATTTTTTGCCTCAATTATTGCAAAACGATTAAAAAATGTTTTAGACCCTATTATTGATGAAGTCCAATCAGGATTCATGAGAGACACATCTCAAACAATATTTGGCTTGTCTTAGATATAATTGATTATTCATTTTTATGTCCTGCTGATAGTTTTGTTTTTTTATTGGACTTCTATAAAGCCTTTGACAAAGTAGAGCATAACTTTATATTTCAAACTATAGAGAAATTTGGTTTTGGTGATTTTTTTTGTAAAGCTGTTAGAACAGTGTACTGCAAAGGCAATAGCTCTATCAGATAAAAAAAAATGGGACATCGCCAAGATTTGAGCTGCAAAGAGGCATCCGAAAGGGCTGCCCTGCCTCCCCCTACCTATTCATTTTATGTACTCAACTTCTGTCCACCCATATTAAAAATAGTGCTTTAAAAGGAATTTCAATTGCAGAAAGAGAAGTTATCCTCACCCAACTAGCAGATGATACTACATTATTTTTTTTAAATGCCAGCCAAGTGCCAATCGCTATCAAAACAATATAACTATTTTCTGCAGCGTCTGGACTCTGCTTAAATCTAAAGAAATGTGAACTGTTTTCCCTTAAAGAAAGCAACACCTCCCAGATCTGTAGCATAAGGTCACTTATCTAGGGATTAATGAAAAATGAGGAGGAGAGATGCTCTGTAAACATTAATTTGATTAGTGATAAGAAGAATAAGCTAAATCAATGGCTGCAGATGGATTTATCCTTGAAAGGACGAATATTGCTGGCAAAGGCAGAAGGTTTATCCCGTCTTTCATATGCAGCTATCCCCTTGTTTGTCAACAAAAAGCTCTGTAATTCCATTGATAAGTCACTTTTCAATTTTATTTGGAAAAACAAGACGCATTATGTGAAAAAATGTGTTATTATGAACACCGTTGAACGTGGTGGTCTAAACTTTCTTGATTTTACAACCCTTAATTATGCTTTTAAAATAAATTGGATAAAGCATTTTCTAAAAAATCCCACATCTACATGGAATTTTATACCTAATTATATTTTAGTTTAGGTTAGTGGTCTAGAATTTTTACTTTTATGTGATTATAAAATAGAAAAAAATCCCCTTAATTTTATCTAAATTCCATAAACAAATGCTTTTAGCATGGTCATTAATCTACAAACATAATTTCTCCCCACATAGGTGCTTCATCTGGAATAATGGGCTTATTAAATTCAAGAATAAATCCTTATTTTATAAAACTTGGTTCAATAATAACATAATTCTAGTATCCCAACTATTAAATTACAATGGATCATTGCTGAATTATTCTGAATTCCTTCACACTTATGGCATTACAATCACCCCTAGAGAGTTTGCAATTTTTATGCCATCCCTTCTGGTATTTTAACTCTCTTATAAGGGGCTGGAAAACCAGATTGCCTACCAGATTTGGACCCTATTTGACCTCAGTTGGTAATATTTGTTTCGCATCCACAACTAGAAATAATAATCATAATATTCGCTCTCTATTCCAGAGAGATGTCACCAGCACCCCTAATGTTGTTCCCTATTGGTCTAACTTTGTTGACAACCTGAATTGGGGGAATATATGGAACCTTCTATACAAATACCTCCTTACGAATAAAGTAAGAGAAGTCTCTTTCAAAATCATACATAGGTACTATCCTGCTAAGCATTATCTCCTTAGGTTTAAGCTTGACAAATGTGTTAACTGTTCTCTTTGTGGAATATGTCCAGAAACAATAGCCGCGTTTCCACTGTCGGGCCAGGGCCGGGCCGTGCTAGTGCGTGCCAGGGCCAGTCGCGTTTCCACTGTCACTTCCGGGGCTTGATCGGGGCTTACTCGGGGCCAACGGCCAGGATTTCTGGCCCGTCGAATACCTTGGGCCAAAGCGGGCCAGCTCGGGCTAGAGGAGTGGTTACCAACAGAGGAGGAGTTACCGTTGGGAGACGGCAGCGCCGGATGATTCTGTCAGCATTAAAGACTTAAAAATAAAATAATTTAAATTGCGTTCATGTTTGAATGCCTTCTGTTTGTGATGCAAAAGACTATGCGCGCTAGCCGTTACCATAGTAAACATAGTAAACGCTTGAAGATACGCATAGTAAAAAAAACAACATAGCGAACGCTTGAAGAAATCAGACCAAAGGCTATCACAGTCATGTTTTTATTTTATCTGTCATAGCCTACGTCTCGTCTCTTTAAACCGGACTATCAAAAAATAAAGTAACTTTTTTTTTTTCGGGAGCTTCCTCTGTTTCTCTGACTGAAAATATCTGTATGGGAGTCGAGAGAGTGCTAAAGCTCCTCGGTCGTATGGCATATATTTGTAGAAATTATCATTTTTTCTAAATGTGATGTAAATATGTCCTGTAACTAAGTTACCAGATAAAGAAACAGACGCGACTGAAAAAGTAAGTGTGTCCTCTTTCTTTTGTGAAATAGACCTAACGGTAATTTATTTCTGAGTGACTAATGTGCCATTTTTACATAAATTAATTCATTATGATCAATGTATCACTTTTTATTGTAAACCTGTGGTAAAACATCGATGCTTGGGTTTTAAATATTCAAGTAGCTGCTAAACAAACAAACAAAAAAAAGCTAGCAAACGGCCGCTTTTATCGTGTTTGTTTTCAACGCTGTTTCCAGTGATTTCTGATTAGTTTTCTTATAAAACTTCCATTTGTTGGTGAAATGATGGGTTAGTGTGACGTTGTCCCAGAGAGGCGTGTTACGGGGGTGTTTTAGTGAAGCGCTGTGGAGCTTCTGGCCCGACAGTGGAAACGCATGCCCGGTGCTATTGGCCCGAGGCTATTAGCCCGGCACGGCCCGTTTAAAGCCCTGGCCCGGCCCTGGCCCGACAGTGGAAACGCGGCTAATGGTACACCTGTTCTGGCAATGCTCCTACACCACATGTGTCAAACTCCAGTCCTGGAGGGCCACTGTCCTGCAGAGTTTATCTCCAACCAGCTCCAAAAACACCTGCCTGGAAGTGTCTAGTAATCCTGAAGACCTTGATTAGCTGGATCAGGGGCCTGTACCATGAAGCCGGATTAGGTGGCTAGCCAGCTATGTTTCAGCTTAGTTTCCGCCAACCCTGGGTTTTAGGTACTATGAAAGTAGCTTGGCTTTAATCGGTGTTCGTCGCCATGTTATCTTACGCTGCACGGCTAACCTGCTCCGGGGCAGGTTATGTTCTGGATTCAAGATCTCAGACCGAAGTTTGACCAATCAGCTGAGAGCAAAGAAACATATAGGTGACGTAACTAATTCCCAGTGTCTGTTGCAATGACTTCACCTTTTCTTCCAAATCCGGTGGACATCTCAGCGCAAATTGTTAGACGAGCACTTCGTAGAGAAAGAGTTTATAGCCAGACAAAATCCCCTTGTCTTAACTGATAGTTACTTGTATGAAAGATACAGATTTTCCGCGGAAGGAATGTCTTATCTTTGCGAACTTCTTGAGCCGCACATAAAGAATTTAACACGTCGAATTCATGCACTTACTGTAACGCAAATGGTATTGTGTTGCGTTTTTTTTTTTTTTGCAAGTGGTACATTCCTGCACGGTGGGTGACGCACAGAAGCTAGGGGAAAACATATGTTTGTCGAACCATTCGCAAGGTGGTCCTCGCTCTGCAGGAGTACATGAAAAGTTTCATTAATAATGTTCCCCGGACATTTATCGACCATGTCCATAAAAGAGGGCTTTTATAAAATTGCCGGTAAGATATATTGATAGGGTGACATCACATGAACACTTGTTTTTTTTGTTTTTTTTTCAAAAAGCAAATTTCACAAATGTACTATACAATATAATACATGTTAAGAATTATTTTGAATTATTATTTATTTTTTATTATTATTCTGTTAATCGTATGATAGGATTCCCAAGTCATTGCAACATGTATGCAGTCTATTGCTCCAATCTCCACTGCTCTAGGGGAACATGAGGCAGATTATGTTAATAGGAAGTCCTATCACAGCCTTAATGTTCAGGTAGAGATATGTTAGATGATTATTTTCTGTGAGAAGAATCTTTAAATTAATAGTAACATTAACAGATATAACAATGATCTACTAAACACTTCATCTGCAGACGACTTGTGGTCATGAACATATGATCAAGTTTGGATGCCAAATGTCCTGGCTCCAGTGCTTGTCTCACAAATTTTCCATGAGTCTGTGTTGTGTCAGCGCTTTGAGGAAAGCAAGTTAAATTTGGTACAGTACAAAACACTGTTAATTTGAACTGAAATAGAAAAACCTACACAATAACCCCCTATCATGATCCTCAGACAGGGCCACAGCACTGCTTCAATGTGGCCCTCAGTAAAACCAGAGTGAAGATAGAGATGACCTTTGGCCTCCTAAAGGCACATTTCAACAGTGTTCGGTGCTTCAGAGTCACCAGAGCGGGCATCACAGATAGTCGCTGCATGGGCCATTCTGCACAATATAGTCACCAGTAGAAAGGAGCGAGAAACACCACAAAACCAGCTTCTCCCCGATGAAACTGACCCGATCACACTTGACCACCCAGCTGGTGCAGATGTAGATGCAATCACCATACAATATTACACTTAATAAAAGCACACTGAAACTGCAGATAGGTCTCAAACTGTTTTATTGGTTTTGTGGGATGGGAGGGAGAAAGAGAGCAAGAGAAAGTTGCATTAATAAATATTCATACTAAAGTGTTACTTGGTTAAATAAGTTATACTAATATATATATATATATACATACAGTGCAATGCATAAGTTAATACACCCATGCTAAAGTTGACTAAAAAGAGGAATAAAAAATCATATTTTGGAAACTGAACTTAATGCCTTAATTAAAAAAATTAGGAAAAATCCAACCTTTAAGGACACCAATTTTCTTTGTGAATGAATAATGTATCGTAAATAAATAAATGTTCTTCCTTAAAATACATGGTGCATAAGTGAGTACACCCCTATGTTAAATTCCCATAGAGGCAGGCAGATTTTTATTTTTAAGTATTTAAAAAAAAAAAAAAGTTTTAGGATACTATGCATCCTGATAAAGTTCCCTTGGCCTTTGGAATTAAAATAGCCCCACATCATCACATAGCCTTCACCATACCTAGAGATTGGCATGGTTTTATTTCAGTTAGCCTAATAGCTAGCTTTGATTTGCATTGAGAGATGATCTTATGGAAAGTACCCCATGCCAGTCTCTAGGTATGGTGAAGGCTATGTGATGATGTGGGGCTATTTTAATTCCAAAGGCCAAGGGAACTTTATCAGGATGCATAGTATCCTAAAATTTTTTTTTAAAAATACTTAAAAATAAAAATCTGCCTGCCTCTATGGGAATTTAACATAGGGGTGTACACACTTATGCACCATGTATTTTAAGGAAGAACATTTATTTATTTACATTACATTATTCATTCACAAAGAAAATTGGTGTCCTTAAAGGTTGGATTTTTCCTAATTTTTTAAATTAAGGCATTAAGTTCAATTTCCAAAATATGATTTTTTATTCCTCTTTTTAGTCAACTTTAGCATGGGTGTATTAACTTATGCATTGCACTGTATATATATATATTATATATATATATATATATATATATTATAAATATATATAATAACTATATACATACTGAGATCAGTTTTATCAAGCTGTTTGATTTTGTTTGGAGCCTCCTCAGCTCACAGTCCAGCTCCTTTAGTGAACAGTCTAGTTCAAGACTCCTTTAGTGTGCAGTCTAGTTCAAGACTCCTTTTGTACAGGGCCCTGACTGAGTCTGTTTCCACCTGAAACATAATTCCACCACAAACATGATCATTACAAGTTTTCTGGAGGCTCATCAAAATCACAAAAAGTTCCTTGACTTCCTACAAACACAGGACTGACTGTAATTTATGTCAAGGGTTTTAAATCCTTACACATTTCTTCTGAAGCCCATTGAGGTAGAGGCCTCAGTTTCTGGGGCAGGTTGTGAAAAATCCTACAATAAAAGAGATGTGTAAGGGCCAGTCCCTTTTTATGCCACACATTCAAATGTTTGCCATAATAAAAAGCCCAGTGCATTCACATCAGCAACATCAGCAGAGTGTCTTCATTTCCTCCACCCTAATAAATAAAACTGGCCAATGTAAAGCATAACTGTTATAAAGCAGGTTATGTTTGGTGTTCTGTCTGCTGCATACTGACCTCTGTGTGGGAGACTGTGTGTATGTGTGCTGGCTTCAACAGGGACACTAAATTTCCCTCTGCAGAACATACAGTCAGCCATATTTAAAACTTTAAAAAGTAGTAATGTATTGCACACGTACCCAGTGTTACTTGCTTAGAGGAGCCAGCACCAGGGTCAGATTGTACAGCACCTGTAATCCCATCCATAATCGGCCGTCCCTTATTGCCTACTCAGAGCCCACTCCTCCGCCACAGTGTATTCTGGTTTTCTGAATTTAATAATTTATTTCTGTTTGCTGCAAACAAGTGTTTGTGATAAAATGTTCACAAAAGTAATAAAAGGTTGTGGTAAATACTCACCACTTTGAATTATATTTTTATATTTTGTCTTTATCTGCTGCCAAGAACATTTGGAGTTGGGGTTGCATCTAAAAATCAATGAATATTAATCTTTCTTAGTACATACAAGCACATTTTTTATATATTATAAAAATAGGCTATAGGCTATATTACACATAGGCTACACATACATATACATACATACAGTACATAAATAATTTTACATAAATATAGAACGTATTTGTTTAACTTACACATTAACAATCAGCAATCTTTCTCCAACAGTCTTCTCTTGCTTTGGCAGCAGAGAACGTATTGTTTCGAGCTTGAAATACATATTTAAATTCATCGTAATTCTTAATGATTATCTCTTGCTCCTCCGCGGAAAAATAGGTCTAAATCGCTCTCGCTCTACCCGCGATTGGTTGTTCAGTGTCGACGTCACTCTTTTATGTGCACGCGCTCGTGGAGTAATCATAGCTTGAGGATCAAAGCCTGAGTTGACAGAGAAAGTTGATGAGCTGCATCATGGTACCAATAAAGCCTGATTGCATCGGTTTGGTTTTGTCAACTCAAAACTAATCCTGTAACCCCGAGTTTGTTCAGCTACCTTCATGGTACAGGCCCCTGGTGTGTTTAATTAGGGTTTTTAACCATTCAGTTATGCTCTATCTTTTATGTACTTATTTGAAACTCCCCCTGGCTCTGTTCTTGTCTATATTTTTTTGTTCTGTATTAATGACTCTATTTGTGTTTTACTCGTTGTATTGTAAAGATTTAATAAAAAAAAAAATAAATAAATAAAAAATACAATTAAAAAACCTATGTGTGACGTGTGCACAGACTAAGCCAGAAGTCTGCGCACACGTCACACATAGGTTGTTTTTTTTTCACGCCCTCAGATCACTTGGACGTGGTGGTGTACAAGAGGTAAAAACGATATAAATACTGTTCGTTTTCTCACACAAACCGCTCGTTTCGTGTCTTAGACCATCATTGTGTACTTACGATGGGGAATTGTTTAATTTGGACTCTGTGCATGCTCTTTGAGACAGTGACCACAGACCTGCATTATATGACTGACAGACAAGAACGGTTTGACCTAAAAATATCAAAATTGAAACTACTGCGGAAACAAAGACACTTACATCTTGGATGCCCTTGAGGTAAGCTAAAACATACCAAAATTTAATTATAAAGTGAACTATCCCTTTAACACCAATGGCAAAGAAGTTGCAAAAAGTAGAAAGTAGGTCATTTGGACTCTCTTGTATATTCAAAACTCAGCCATTCTTTGAATGATATGTTTAAGATGAGATGACTTTCTGCAGTTGAAAACAAAAAAAAACAAAAAAAACATTGCACGTCTCAAAAAGAGTAGGGGTGTACTTGTCATAACATTGCCTCTTAATAATCCCTGTCTACTGAACTGGATAAATCTCTCTCTCTCTCTCTCTCTCTCTCTCTCTCTCTCTCTCTCTCTCTCTCTCTCTCTCCTCTCTCTCTCTCTCTCTCTTTCTCACACACTCGCTCTCTCTCTCCCCCCCCCCCCCCCCCTCTCTCTCTCTCTCTCTCTCTCTCTCTCTCTCTGTGAGTGGGGGGAGTGAATGAATTATTATGAAAATGAAATCATTTTCCACTGTAAATCCCCACAACTGAGGTGTCATTAAGAAAGACCAAAACCTGTATCGCTTCCCGGACGCCGCATCAAAAATAGCTCTCCTTGAAGTGTGTGAAATCCAGAGCACAATTTCTGAGAATGGGACACCATACGTGACTACACGTCACTTTCACTTTCAGTGTTTTGTGGGTGTACAGTAGCACATAGTAAAGCACTATATAACCAGAATCAGAATGAGCTTCATTGCCAAGTATGTTTACACACAAAGTTCAAGGACTTTGTTTGGGTGACAGAAGAAGCTTCTTTTGTATTAGTACACTTGAATAAACTTCTTTTTCATAAGGGTAGTCTGGAGGAGTGTTGAGATGATGGGTTTGAAAGCCGAACTGAGGTCCACATCAGGATCGTCATAAGCCCCTGGTTTGTCCAGGGGCCTCTACCATGAAGGTAGCTGAACAAACTCGGGGTTACAGGATTAGTTTTGAGTTGACAAAACCAAACCGATGCAATCAGGCTTTATTTGTACCATGATGCAGCTCATCAACTTTCTCTGTCAACTCAGGCTTTGATCCTCAAGCTATGATTACTCCACGCGCGCGTGCACATAAAAGAGTGACGTCGACACTGAACAACCAATCGCGGGTAGAGCGAGAGCGATATATTTTTCCGCGGAGGAGCAAGAGATAATCATTCAGAATTACGATGAATTTAAATATGTATTTCAAGCTCGAAACAATACGGTCTCTGCTGCCAAAGCAAGAGAAGACTGTTGGAGAAAGATTGCTGATTGTTAATGTGTAAGTTAAACAAATACGTTCTATATTTATGTAAAATTATGTATATACAGTACACTGTAAAAAATGTCTGTGAAATTAACTGTGTAATTCTGTAAAATCATGACATCAAAATTTTGTAAATAGAAAAACAATGAAATTTTGTTAAATTTACAGTATTTTGAAAATGGTACAAATGCTGTTGTAAAATACTGAACCAAACAAAACTGTTGATTTTACAAGAATGTGTTAAAATAATCATATTAATTTGTAGAATTTACAGATTTATGAAATTTAAGCAGAAATAAAAACTATGCAGAAAGCAACAATGCAGTTAAAATTACAACATGACAGTGTTAAAATATTTTTTGGACATACATATTCTCAATAGCCTATCAACAAGAGAATTTACATTTTATACATGTTATATTTTACATACAAAATATGTTCCAAGGACAGCATAACTGTGTTAATATGAATTTTAAAATTCATATTTAAAAACAGGCAATGGGTCTTTTAGGTCCAACAGCACTGTAAAATTACTAAATATTAACTGGTAGGAATTGCACATTGTATCTGTCGACAGTTAAGGGGACATTATACAATAGCCAAACCGTTCATTTGTTATTTTGAACAATTAATTCAATTGTAAATGATCAAATAAAATAATTTATTTTCTTTTTCATTTACAGAATAATGTCATTAATATTTATATTTATATTTTGTCGATGTAAAATTTACATTCCCATGTAACGTTATATGAACATCTGCGTTTGAATGTCGCGCAGTAGATTTCAGATTATCGCGGGATCACGGATCAGCTGTTTTGATGAACTTCACGACGAGAGTGCGCGCACACCAATTCTGCCAGCGAGTCCGTGGAGTTTTGCATGACATATCAAATCTGGTAAGTGAACGGTTTGTTTTCTACAAACTTGAAAAACAATTATATGTTATGACTGAGGCTATTTTGCGTGGACTGGGTTTCATGTTCAGTTCAACGCACAACTCTTTCAGTTTGTTTCTTTCATGCTGAGAAACGTTAAAGGCAGGGTAGGTAGGATTTTTATAAAAAAAAAAAAAACATTCCAAATTTGTTTAAACTGTCTTTATATACCAATACATAATTAAAATATACTCTGAAAAAGAGAGTATAAAAATCGAGTGTCTGTAGACCTCTCACGACTGTTGTAAACACAGCTCATTATTTCCATTCACTCCACCCCCTCCCTTCTGGGCTTCTTCCAAAGCCACGCCCCCAAAACACATGAACGCGCGACGCCAAACGCTCAGGCTCAGCTGGAAGACGCATTTATTTACCTGAGACGAGTGGAGAGGAAGGAGCGCAGTGCATGCAGTGACATCATGTCAGAATCACATGTAATACATAAAATGGAAGAGAGGCCGCACTATGCTTAAATATTATTTTTATTTGCACAGACGCGTTTCGGCGCGTGCCTTCCTCAGTGTGCAACAGCTTTGTTGCACACTGAGGAAGGCACGCGCCGAAACGCGTCTGTGTTAATTTCCTCTGGCTTTATCCAGTGCCTGTTTCGTTGCAGCCTTTTCTGCCTCAGATTTTCTTTTTTTAGCCTTTTTATCAGGGCGAGCAGTTACCAGCAAAGCTGGCATTGGTAGTTTTTGCTGCATTTTATCTTCCATTGTGCCGCAAACTCCTGCTTACTCGGTGTAGTGAGCTGAATATTTCCGGAACGGTGACATGTGATGAGTGCACGCAGGGCAGCGCACGCAGTGGGGCTCGGGCACGAGACATGAAGGCATCTGATTGGTTCTTTACATTCGGACCGAGTGGCAGTGATTGGTCAGAGTTTTTACTGTCCTGCAGCTGCTACAGAGGTTTTCATTCCTTTTTCTGAACACATAATGTATTGACTACTCTCAGGATGGAAGGACCATTTCACCCAGTATAAAAAAAAGTGTTTCTGAACAGGATTACCTACCATAGCTTTAACTAGGATAAAAAAAGAGCGATTTTGTTAGTTTGCTAAAAAACGTCCAACTGTCGTTTCTGCAGCAAAGCAGATTTCTGAATATCACGTGATCAGCCGTTTTGACGAACTTCATAAGTTAGAGTGCCCGCCATTTCTGCCAGTGTGCTAGTGCTAGTGGAGTTGTGCATGACATGTAAAATTGTGATATCTTGAACTGGTAAGTGAACAAACAGTTCGTTTTATAAAAAAAAAAAAAACAGTAACTGTATATGTTTTGACTGGGGATATTTTGCCATCATAATGATGCGTACGATTGGATGATAAAGGCTGTAAACTGTGTAGGTTTTATTATCACCTCAACTCTTTTCAGTTTTTTTAGCGCAATTTTCCACCGGACAAAATTGCGATTGTTAACTCATGATTTCTGTTCTGTCTGTGCGCACCAATCTTGCACTTCTATCTACTCCTCAACCAGACCACCTAGAGACTTCGGGTTTTCGGCATTATGTTAAGGAAGGTCTACTCTCGGGAACGCACAAAAAAAATCCAGGAAAATATTTTGGATTTCCTGGAAATTCCAGAAAAAAATTCCGTTTTTTGCAAATTTCTCGGCAACCATAATAGCTATCGAGTTGAAACAAATTGCAATCGACTCGACTGACTTGTATTAGTACACTTGAATAAACTTCTTTTTCATAAGGGTAGTCTGGAGGAGTGTTGAGATGATGGGTTTGAAAGCCGAACTGAGGTCCATAATCGAGGAACATAATCGAGCACTTCGACTCGGTGCAGTAATATCGAAGTGCTCCCGAGTCCCAAGTGCTATTCCGCCATACATTATAGTTATCCTTTTTACCCGCTAAGAAATGCGCCACGTTTTATTTTGTTACCATACTTGGTCGTGTAACTGTATTTAAATGGGGAAAACGTGGAGGTGTTTGGTCGCTTCTAACTTCATCTCTGTTTGGTTCCTAATGAATGAACTGGGCTAAGCTAAGTGCTATCAAAGTGTCGCCGCGCGCCAAGAGCGATTGAGTGCACGCAGAGAGGTATGCATCAACTCGTCTTAGTAAAGGGAATGACATAGTTTAATATGAAAAAACGGTGGAGTGTTCCTTTAATGAAGACTGTTTTTATTTTTGTTACTGTAATGTTGTAGTATCTTTGTTTGAATATTTTTTCTTACTTTCTTTTTAGGTCGATCCTGTTTTTCAGCTAAACGGTTCATGCTGTGTGTGGATCAAAACATTATACTTGACAACATCCACTCCTTCATTTCCGCCCTGTGCATGATGTTTAGGAGCTATTATATCTTCAACATCCATTACCCATCAGAGCTGGCATCAACCCTGTAGTTTCTGCAGAGGTATGTCGTCTTGGATAGGCTTTATGCAACAATTTCACTTTATTGAACTTAAAAAAATTAAGGTACTCAGACTCTTACGCCGGTTTGACACCGCAAGCGTCACCAGCGCGTATTTTTTCCGGCGTCCATGTTAATCAATGAGTGTATTCACACCGCACCCAGAAGTGGCGCGGCAGCGCGTAGCAGGAGCAGAGCAGGAGCAGCAGTGCCGCGATAGTTTCGGCGCCCAGTCTATTTTTAACGTGCCGCTTACGCTGAATTAAAGTGACAATGCATTGTTCATGGCCAAAATACACCGCAGTTTTACCCAAAAAGCGCATTGATGATATCTATTGTGTTTTAAACAGTCAATCAAATGACCAAAAGCAATTTAAAAAGAAAACAAATGTCCAAAAACAAACTTGTTGCCCGAACAATAAAAACAAAGATGAACCAAAAGTTATATAAATAAAATTATTAATAAAATAAGCTTCTTGACAAGTCTTTTCTCTTAAATGCCTTTGAAAACGAAATAAAGCAATGCCAACTTATCCATTATAGATATACTCTGTCTGTACACAACCCGCGGTTCAGCCGCGCGTGACAAACGCTGCCAGTGTGAAAGCAAAACGCGCGTGTCCTGCTCCTGCTCACCATATGCACTGCTCCAACGCTCTTTACGCTCTGCTAATGCGTGCAGTGTGAAACCGGCGTTACGCTGTTGACGTAACATAAACATTACAACGCAACAGTGCAACTCTTCCAAAATGCCAGAATGCCGGCTTACCGTTTGCCGACGATATTCAGGTGAGCACCACGATGCATGCGTGCGATTCGTTCCTTATTGGAGGACTTGGAAGCGTTGCATTGTTTATGTTGCGTCAACAGCGTAAGAGTCTGACACAGGCTAGAAAAAAATTGTTGAATAAAGTCGTTATTTTTGTTTTTTTGCCTACAAAATGTATTCTCGTCGCTTCATAAAATTAAAGGACAACTCCGGCGCAAAATGAACCTGAGGTGTATTAACACATTGGTACCAAGTCGGGCGTTCTCTGGGATTTGTTTTCATGATAATCAAATGTAAGAGTTCTATCTCTAAAAACTGACTAGCTTATTATGCTACAGGGTTTTTCCTGCATAGAGAATTATGAGGCGGCCGCCTCCGTCAAACTTCGTGCCGCCTCCGGCTCTCGACAAAATTCGGACAGTCACATGGTCAGATACAGTTTTTCCACCGTGTCGGTTCTGTTGCGGTTACCGGCTTGTGTCCATTCTCAAACCGTATAGTGCTGCGCGGATCGCGGATAATCCGCAGATCGGGCGGGCCAAGTAATACAAACATTCCATTCCAATAAATCGAGGGTGGATGACCGATAAATTATAATGTTTTGAGTTTAATAAAGACACAGAACTCTAATCACGGTAAAATGCAGTGAACGTGCGTGCGTCACTTTTACTTTCGTTTTCAACAACGTAGCGTTAATTCTCTTCAGGGAAAACCCATCAAGGAAAACATCAAGGCTTGACAATAACACTTGTCTGGGACACGTGTGTTTTTTTTGTTTTGTTTTTTTTTAAGGGAAAAGTGAGAGAGAATTGTACTACTTGTCCAACCGAACAAATACCCTGATTAAAACAATTTTTTATTTAAAAATAAAAAATATCTAGGGAATCACCGAAAACGTGAGGATGATTCTGTTTTATTTCATTTAATGTAAGTGGCGATCGATAGCCTATAGTTGATAATAATAAGCCTTATGTAGCCTACTGACGGTAACAATGTTGCGACAATGTTGTTAAGAATGTTGTTAAGAAACAATATATAGCCTAGGCTACACACGTCAAGAGTGCTGTTTTCCTGAATGCCATAAAGACTGAAACCGAGACATAACTCGGTTCATAACAGTTCATTAAACAGTTAAAATTAAGTCACTTACATTTTAGACGCAATGACTGTTTTTCTTCTGTTTCTGCAGTGAAAATAGTTCCAAAGATCACAGCAGAACCATCGCGCATCTCACAGCAACGAGCACTTGTAGCATTACTGAATGATGCAGCGTTTTGAACGAATCGGTTGAGACAAAGATTCAATGACCCGTTCATAAACTGCCTCATTCTGAATAAATCAGCCGTTTGAACGAATCGTTTGAATGAATGACTCAATGACTCGCTCATTAAGACGGTCGCCTGCCGCCTCCTACTGGCGGTTTAGTTTCATAAAGTATCATTCTTTTCAACATTCCTTATTTGTATATTCAAAAATATTTAAAATAATCTAATTTAATACAGTTATAATTTTAAATGTAAATTATTTTTAATTTGATTGGTAACAGCCTGTGTCTTGAATATATTGATCAAATTTAAGAATTTGAAATGAAAAATGGAGCATGCATTTAATAAAATTAGGGGGAAAATGCCCTTTATAAAAGGTACAAAAAATGTAAAAAATGTAAAAACAGGAAATGTAATTTTGCCAAAGGAAGAACTTTTATTTTAAATAAATGTTCATTTTAAATCAGCCTACTTCAGTGTGATATGTTACCATATTATCATGCTTAACACTAATCTGAATAATTGTAATGTGATGATCAGATGCAGATATCTAAATCCAAGAATATGGGCGGTTTGCGGGTGGATTATTTATTTTTAACAGTGGATTCGGCCGGGTGACTCAAAGTGCACCAGATTAATGAATTTATCTTTAAAATGTACAAAATTTTATTCCGGGGGGGTATGCCCCCGGACCCCCCTAGAGGTACCAAGCTCCACCCACATAAATAACGTGGGAAACACATTAGGCTATATGATGATCTACAAAAAATACCTTATTATTAAAATACATTATTAGGGGTTTACCACCTCCACCTCATTTTCAG
Source organism: Leuciscus idus (assembly GCA_021554675.1). Classification (NCBI taxonomy): domain Eukaryota; kingdom Metazoa; phylum Chordata; class Actinopteri; order Cypriniformes; family Leuciscidae; genus Leuciscus; species Leuciscus idus. The sequence goes on along the minus strand of CM038628.1, from coordinate 40,752,313 downwards.
CCAGGAAAAACCCTGCGCTAGTATATGGGGCAGCAACTAAGTCAAAATAAATCGCTAGTTAATAACACTAACAAGGCTCAAAATAGCCTCACACTAACACGGTAACATAATGAGGGTCCCTACATGCAAACCGAAGCATTGAGAACTTTGTAAGTGTACAGACAGTTTAATAAGAAGATGCTTTATAAAGACAACACTTCGCGTATCATCTTATTAAACTGTCTGTACACTTACAAAGGTCATTATTGCAATATAAACATATGAAATCGCCTTTTATTTTATCATTGATTTTTAACTGGAGTCACTGATAAACTGCAGATGTCTGATTGACAGGCCCAGCTATTATTAAAGGGTTCGTTCAAGGGATACTTGCCCTAATGTCTTTCCAAACCCATAAGACGTTTGTTCATCTTTGAAACGCAATTGAAGCTTTTAATTAATGCTTTTTAATGAAATCTGAGAGATTTCTGAATAAATACGCAACTACCACTTTGACGCATCAAAAAGTTCTTGAAGAGATTGTAAAAACTAATCCATATGAATTGAGTGTTTTAGTCCAAATTTTCACATCACTTTATTTGATGAACAGATTTATTTAGGTTTTTATTCACATATAAACATTGGTCAGCAAACACAAACAAATTCAACCAGCCCTGCTTGATGCACAAGAACAAACCTCATTGGTTCTTGAGAAAGCTCAAACAGGCTGCCTGGTTCTCGCATGTCAAGTGAACATGCTTGAGCTTCTATTTACCACAACTGATGTGTAAGCTGATGAATATGTGAGTAAAAGACTAAATTAACTTTGTTCATCATATAAACGATTGTCTGCAATTCAGTACTTCAGTACTGCACTTCAATTCAGATTAGTTTTTCAATCTCTTTCAACTTTTTGAAGCAAAGTTTCAGTTGCGTAGCAGTCAATGTAAGGATCAGATATCTCAGATTGCATTAAAAAATCTTAATTTAAGATCTTAAGAAGACTTAAGAAAGAACTAAAGTCTTACGGGTTTGGAACGACATGAAGGGTGAGTAATCAATGACAGCATTTTTGGGTGAACTAACCCTTTAATACCTAAAATATTTTATTTATCTTGAATAAAGAAATGTAAGTTATTTTTTCTGTTAATAAAACTATTTTATAATTAATAAGTTGCCTGTTTTTCTTCTTTCCCAAGGTGTTTTTTCTCCATCAACCCAGAGAAGGGCACCAAAGTGGAGAAGACACAAACTTCACGCCTCAATGTGAACCCAAGAGTCCTTTAATTCAGGAACTTTCAGATCATGAGTGGCGCGATGTCTGAAACTCTATGGACGTTTGTTTGGACTTTACTCTGAATTTTGTTTTAGCTTCTATGCTCAGTTCTTCAAGATCAACCCAGAGAAGGGCACCAATGTGGAGAAGACACAAACTTCACGTCTCAGTGTGAACCCAAGAGTCCTTTAATTCAGGAACTTTCAGATCATGAGTGACGCGATGTCTGAAACTATGGACATTTGTTTGGACTTTACTCTGAATAAGGTTTGTTTCAGCTTCTATGCTCAGTTCTGAGGATAATTTTTTCAGGCGAGTTTGTATGCAACTTAGTTTTATTGCTCTTATATTTTGTGATATTGTCCTGTAGATCAGTTTGCAGAGATTAATTGTTTAACAAATATTCTCTTTCTTGCCCTCTCCTTCTCTATTTTTCATTTTTAATCTTTTTCTCATCTTTGTTTCCTTCCATCTCTTTACCTCCATCTTTCCTCTATCAGTTCCAATGAGATAATTAAGCTGTACATATTACAAATGTGTATGTTGTGCTGCTTTAATATTAATGAAGAAGGCAAGACAAAAGGCAGAAAATTGATGTTTTTTGCAGTTTTGTACTGAAATGCAGTTTAAAACTATAAAGTTGTTTACACTACAGTGACTGTCATTTTTACAAAATTATTCTGGCAACCACAGCTGCCAAATTATGTTTGTAAAAACAACAGGATTTTTTTGCATAAACAAACTTAAAGTCTGTATTTCTTACAGTAAATCCCTGTAAATTTTCAGATCTGCATCTCGAACGGCTTGAGGGTGAGTAAATCATGGCTTAAATATCATTTTTGGGTGAACTATCCCTTTAAGTCTAATATTGTGTGGTGATTGCATCTACATCTGCACCAGCTGGGTAGTCCGCTCTGGTGACTCTTAAGCGCCGAACACAGTTGAAATGTGCCTTTACAGAGGTCATCTCTATCTTCACTCTGGCTTTACTGAGGGCCACATTGAAGCAGTGCTGTGGCCCTGTCTGAGGGTCATGATAGGGGGTTATTGTGTAGGTTTTTCTATCGCTGTTCAAATTAACAGTGTTTTGTACTGTACCAAATTTAATTTGCTTTCCTCAAAGCGCTGACACAACACACACTCACGGAAAATTCGTGAGTCAAGCACTGGAGCCAGGCCATTTGGCATCCAAACTTGATCATATGTTCATGACCACAAGTCGTCTGCAGATGAAATGTTTAGTAGATCATTGTTATATCTGTTAATGTTACTATTAATTTAAAGATTCATCTCATAGAAAACTAGATGTACCGCATCGCGGTACAAAATATGACCGCCGCTCAGGCCTGCACTGGCTTTCCACAAAAATAAATGACGTGGAGTAATTTGGCTGTATTGCGTGTTTATGTATATACCTAAAAAAAGTAATAGTATGTGCATGTCTGTCTGTGTGTGTGTGTGTGTGTGTGTGTGTGTGTGTGTGTGTGTGTGTATATGTGTGTGTGTTTGTGTGTGTGTGTGTCTGTGCGTGTATGTATGTGTGCGTACATGTGTGCGCGTGTGTGTGTGTTTGTGTGTGTGTGTCTGTGCATGTGGATTTGTATGTGTGTGTATGGGTGTGTGTCTGTGCGTGTGGATGTCAGTGTGTGTGCATGCTTGCGTTTGTTTGTATTCCTGCATGTGTGTGTGTGACAGTATCATCCTAAACCAGCAACCCTTCGCTCAACAGCACCATCTACAGGCCGATGAGTGTACAGTCACTAAATGTGCACATAAATTAATTTATTTTATACCCCCCCATGGATGAAATTATACAAAACTTAGCAAAGGATACCCCCAGAGGATGTCAAGTTAATCATACACATGAAATATGGTGCAGTTCTGAACAGCGCGGGGGGGGGAGTGGCCCCCGGGGACCAAACGAAATTTTTCCGTAGAAGTTTAGTGGGGCTACATGCCCACCAAATTTCATGTTCCCCGGTGCTTCGGTGTCCCTGGTATCGTTGACAAAAAATTTACGGGGGCCCCAGCGCGGGGGGGGGGGGGGGGGGGAGTGGCCCCCGGGGACCAAACGAAATTTTTCCGTAAAAGTCTAGTAGACCGACATACCATAAAAATTTCTTCATCCTCGGTGCCACGGTTCAGGTAGTTATTTAGGAAAAACTTAATTTTTTGGGGTTTGGGGGGGGCCCAGCGCGGGGGGGGAGTGGCTCCCGGGGACCAAACGAAATTTTTCCTTAGAAGTCTAGTGGGGCTACATGCCCACCAAATTTCATGTTCCCCGGTGTTTCGGTGTCCCTGGTATCGTTGACGAAAAATTTACGGGGGCCCCAGCGCGGGGGGGGGAAGTGGCCCCCGGGGACCAAACAAAATTTTTCCGTAAAAGTCTAGTAGACCAACATACCATAAAAATGTCTTCATCCTCGGTGCCACGGTTCAGGTAGTTATTTAGGAAAAACTGCATTTTTTGGGGTTTGGGGGGGCCCAGCGCGGGGGGGAAGTGGCCCCCGGGGACCAAATGAAATTTTTCCGTAAAAGTCTAGTAGACCAACGTACCATAAAAATTTCTTCATCCTCGGTGCCACGGTTCAGGTAGTTATTTAGGAAAAACTGCATTTTTTTGGGTTTGGGGGGGGCCCAGCGCGGGGGGGGAGTGGCCCCCGGGGACCAAACGAAATTTTTCCTTAGAAGTCTAGTGGGGCTACATGCCCACCAAATTTCATGTTCCCCGGTGCTTCGGTGTCCCTGGTATCGTTGACGAAAAATTTACGGGGGCCCCAGCGCGGGGGGGGAAGTGGCCCCCGGGGACCAAACGAAATTTTTCCGTAAAAGTCTAGTAGACCAACATACCATAAAAATGTCTTCATCCTCGGTGCCACGGTTCAGGTAGTTATTTAGGAAAAACTGCATTTTTTTGGGTTTGGGGGGGCCCAGCGCGGGGGGGGAGTGTCCCCCGGGGACCAAACTAAATTTTTCCTTAGAAGTCTAGTGGGGCTACATGCCCACCAAATTTCATGTTCCCCGGTGCTTCGGTGTCCCTGGTATCGTTGACGAAAGATTTACGGGGGCCACAGCGCGGGGGGGGGAAGTGGCCCCCGGGGACCAAACGAAATTTTTCCGTAAAAGTCTAGTAGACCAACATACCATTAAAAATTTCGTCATCCTCGGTGCCACGGTTCAGGTAGTTATTTAGGAAAAACTGCATTTTTTTGGGTTTGGGGGGGCCCAGCGCGGGGGGGGAGTGGCCCCCGGGGACCAAACGAAATTTTTCCTTAGAAGTCTAGTGGGGCTACATGCCCACCAAATTTCATGTTCCCCGGTGCTTCGGTGTCCCTGGTATCGTTGACGAAAAATTCAGTAAGGTGACGAAAAAAAAAAAAAAAAAACTTTGACAATCCCTATATGACCGCTTTCGCTAGCTACGCTTATTAACTATAAGCTACGCTATCCTATTAACACAATCTGCCTCATGTTCCCCTAGAGCAGTGGAGATTGGAGCAATAGACTGCATACATGGAGCAATGAGAATCATATCATAAGATTAACAGAATAATAATAATAAAATATTTTAAATAATTCTTAACATGTATTGTATAGTACATTTGTGAAATTTGTTTTTTGAAAAAAAAAAAATGTGTTCATGTGATGTCACCCTATCAATATATCTTACCGGCAATTTTATAAAGCCCTCTTTTATGGACATGGTCGATAAATGTCCGGGGAACATTATTAATTAAACTTTTCATGTACTCCTGCAGAGCGAGGACCACCTTGCGAATGGTTCGACAAACATATGTTTTCCCCTAGCTTCTGTGCGTCACCGTGCAAGAATGTACCACTTGCAAAAAAAAAAAAAAAAACGCAACACAATACCATTTGCGGTACAGTAAGTGCATGAATTCGACGTGTTAAATTCTTTATGTGCGGCTCAAGAAGTTCGCAAAGATAAGACATTCCTTCCGCGGAAAATCTGTATCTTTCATACAAATAACTATCAGGAAAGGCAAGGGGATTTTGTCATGCTACACAGAACAACAAATACACGAGACACGAAGAAAACAGTGAATTCATGAACCGTGACATATGGCGGCAAATCAATGCCAATAATAAACGAGCGCACAACTGATGCGGGCGCGCGCGGTAAATGACATACGCGAGAGGATAACAGATCTACACGCGAAGAAACGGGAACTCGCGTATGGCAAGCCAAGAGGCTCAGAAATACGCCATAGATTAATCGCGTTTAAAGCCAAACGCCGTAAAATACGGCGTTTTAAACCGTATTGGACGCCGTAAAATACGCCGTTGTAATTACAAACGCCGTAAAAGACGCGCGAAATACGTCAATGACGCCGTATTTGACGGCGTTTTAGTGTGTATGGAAAGCGCCGCTTTTTACGCCGTTCATCTCGCCATATGACGCCGTAAAAAACGCCGTTTTGGTTACACAGAGCGCGCGCTATTTTACGGCGTTTTGCTTATAGTATAATGAGACACGCCCACTGATTTCTACAGCCAGTAAGTTTGAACTGTTATCTCCCAATCAATGATGAACTGAGTCAGACCAGACGAATTCAGCACGGATCATTTGTGGTAATCCAATTCGTATGCTCCCAAGGAATTATTAATTTTATGTATTAAAATAATCCAAGCTAAATAATAAACTGAAATTAAAGAAAAATATTAAAGAACATTCAAATCAATAAAGCAAAATGAATAGGATTTTCACATTTTTAAAGGGTGTCACACAGGGCTTAATTTGAGCCGGAACATGTGAACATGGGTGACACATGACTTGCCCGCTTGTTGTGCTAGTTGAGATTGCTGTTAGCCTCGATCGTTTCACTCAGGGGAAAAATGTCAAAAAGACAGCAAAGTTTGCTTAACTTTTTCAAATACGCTGGCCAGTCAGATCCCAAACAAGCTTTCCACTGATCAAGAATGTGGAGACCATGGTGGACACAGCAGTAGTATCGACATAATATCTCGTTATTTCGACATAATAAGGGGACATTCTAATCTGCAATAAGCCACATTAAGCGTTCTTATAATGGTTTTCTATGGGGGGGAAATACTTAACGTGTAATTGCGTTCTGGGCTCATCTGATTTTTTTTTTTTTTTTTTTTTTTTTTTGTACATAGCATAGCCCACATTGTTATGATTTTAGTATCATAATGATTAATAAATGCACGCACAATTACCCATGAACTTGATTTGAACAAATGCCTTTCAACTTGTGTGTGCAAAATTCAGAATTAAATGAATGTGCAGCAATTTGTACAAATAGAGAGTCTGTAAGCCTATACTATACTGTTGTAGCCATTAAATAAGCGCATTTAGTTTCATATTTGTTAAAATATTATATATAAATATATGTTATTTTTTTCCATTTATGTTGATTTATGAAAAGTGAACAGCACCAGTAAGATAGGATGCGCAATATGAGACATGGAGTGGTTCAGACATGATTTTGACCACTTCATTAAGTTTTGTTTTGTTTTGTAGAAAACCTTTCTTTAAAGTGAATTTCGTTTTGTATAAATTGTATCTTAATTTTAATAAATTTTTCATCAACCAATTGCCTGGTCAACATTATATATGAAGCAAATATAACGGACAATATAATCATGAAGGCGCCCGCGCGGTCTCTTGCATTGCACGTTAACTGGAGCGCATCTCATCCTAATACTTAACGAAACTCAGTGTATGCCTCACACAGACATGAGAAATACATCAAATACACAAAGCTTGAAATGTCTTTAAACGAAATAATAATAAAAAATAAAAAAAAAGGCTAGGCCTAGGCTACTCTCTGATTATGTAATCCATTATGTGCATTTCTCTCTAGGTGCGTTCACTACGAATATGGCGATCGTCAACTTCATGTTTGCAGCAGACAGTCAGAAACACTAGTTTATTAATAAAAATCAATGCACGCGTCACCGGATTTACAAATGCACATCTTGCTTGTTGCACGCACACATATTATGTCGAAATAACGAGATATTATGTTGATATAACATTATTATTAATAGCCTACATCTTTTTGAATATTTGATTGTGCTGAATGCTGAATGTTGCGCTTGTTCAATTTAATAAAACTTTAATTGTGATCATTAAAATAATTGAATATTAAATATTTAGTGGCCAAGTTTTGCGCTGCTTCCCCTGTCAATGATCTAGCACCCCCTCAGCACATGCGTTAAAAATTCTCTGGCGCCGCCCCTGCAGTAGGCAGTGTAATTTTTTTTTTTTTTGTTCCGTTACCTCCAACCCCCGTTTTGAGTCGCCGGATACGCCCGAAATGAATCCAGGGCCGGGTTTCCCGATAACGATGTATCTTAGCTCTTAAGAGCGCTTTCTACGTGCAAGGTTACGAACGCTCGCAGCAATTCCACGAGCGTTTCCCTATGATGAGACGTGCTTTGGTGCGACGTTGTATGGCAAGCCAAGTATGGAACGCCTAATGGGTCATATTTCGCCACTTTCCTACGTCGTTTTGTTAAAAAAACGCCGTAAAAAGCGCCGTTTAAACGGCCAGGACGCCGCTTTTTACGGCGCCGAAAAGCGAAACGCCGTAAAAAGCGCCGATGAATCGTGTAAACAACGGCGTATTTTTCGACGTTTTGGAGGCGGAGAAAAAAACGACGCTCTAAATGCCCATGTAACGCCGCTTTTTACGGCGCACAGTGTCCCCAATGACGCGTATCATAACGCGTCACAAGACACGTACTGTTAAATGATAATGATCTCCACCTGTCTTTTCCAAAGCCAATAAATTTGAACTGGTATCACCCAATCAGTAAAGAACAAGAACAGACGATATTAATCCAACCCAGCACAAGGATGAGATTCGATCCATGCCTCAGCTCACTGAATGTTGCTGAAACTTAGATGGTCTAGCTCACTGCTAACGTTATACCGCCTTGTAAGGCAAGCATATTTTATTTATCATTATAATAGGCCCACTTTAATCTGTTATTTTTCTATGTTCTTTTGTAGCACATTCTCGATTTTTTTCATCTGATTATTTGTAAAGCACTTTGCATAGCCACTTTATGCATTGTGCTTTATAACCTCTTGCCGCTACTCCCCCTTACACATTTGTTTGTGACGGTGTCATTGCTTGGGAACAATGATTGTAGACAGATAAACTGTAGCCAGAAAACTTTTGGCATTTTTTGAATTTCAAAAAACACCATATGTTTTAGTATGAGGACACAGATGTCGTCATAAACCATGTTTACGTTGTAATACCCATGTCATTATACACATTTGTGTCCTCATAAACCATATACAAGAACACACACACTAACAGCAGGCCCTGACAGGAGGAGGACAGAGTAAACACAGGACCTACAATATCCACACTTTTCTCCTGTGTGTAATATAAATGTGTAGGGGGGGTGTACGTGTTTTCATTGAAAATGTGTTCTGATATATATTCCTCACAGAAAATGAGCCAAGGCCAAATGAGTCTCTGTCACATGCCTGTCCTGTCTTGTCAGCCGCAAAGCACTGGCAAAAGTAGGCTAATAATATAATAAATGTGTCTGAAAAAAATAACGAAGCATTTTAATTGTTTATTAATGAACTAGTCTTTTCTAAATCAGTGCGGTTAGGCACCCTGCAAACATATCACCATACATCTCCGCTGCCTAGATGCGCCTTTCATACGGACAGGATTACATAATCAGATGGTAGGCTACCGTATTTGCCATTGGATTTTTTTCGTTGGTGGACATTTTTTTAATAAACTTTATATAGTTAGTTAGATTTCTCATGTCTGTGAGGCGTTTTTCAGTTCATTTTTGAGATGCGCTCCAATTCACAGATCATGAAAGCGCGCCCTGTTCGTTTTCTTTTATTTTACAAAAGCACAACGTGTTCTTGTTGTTGTGAGTTTACACAAATAAAAGTAGTTGCGACTGATGTATTATTATTTTCTGTATGACCAGAAATGGAGTATTTTAAGTTGTTTCCACTGTTGATAGGAAAATGCGAGTGATGGCACCGGCGCATCCATGTCATGTAGTGCGCGCTCCACACTCCGCACAAACACTCGGATATGCGCTTAATAATAGCGAACATTTATAGGTTAACGTTAGAGCGAGCGGCCATGCCAGACTGATAATTCCTCTTCATGTTTAACAAATCAAATTCTATTGCATTTTATTGCGCCAGTTTGAAAAGAGCGGCTGAAACACTTAGCCTATACAGATAAACGCCCAACGCTGGTGTTTTTCTTTAAACAAATTCGTTTAGGCTTTAAAATAAATATTGTTTATGGGCTAATTAATGCCACAATAATTTGTTTATTTTATTGGCTACTTGTATTTTTCATTTTTGTTTTGCATTGAATACCATTTAAAGGATTTGCTGCACCGCAATCCCATATCCTCCCATAGAAAGACACGTTAAGAGCCACCTTTATTTTCTTTATAATAAAGGGTTTCTATGGAAGGAAACCGCTTAACGTATTAAATTCATTGCGTTCATATTCTGGGCTCATCTGCTTTTGTGTACAGCATTTGATCTTTATCACTGAAGCTTTTTCTTTATTATAAGGGTTTATTATTCCATTCCAAAGGACTGTTTATAAGGTGACAATCCGTTACATGTGAAGATTGTGTGGCTGTATCTTGAAGATTTTTGTATTGTATTGTATCTTCTGTTATAAAGACGAAGATTGACATTTCGTTAATTAAACAAAATAAGAACACAATGTTGTAAAAAATAAACAACTTAGGCTATGTTGTTAGATGTGTTTGACTACTTTTTGTTTAATGATATCTCTATGAAGATATAGCCTATTAACAAAATAAATCTTATTATATAGCCTAATATATCATATTAAAAAAAAACCTTATAGGCCTATATAAAATATATTTTAAAAAAGGCCCTCATTGATTAATTTTGCATGATTGGGGGCTGCTACTATTTGCTTAAGCTTTTTGAACGTAAAAGTGTGATAAAGGCGCGATAGGCTGTCAATTTTATGTGGATAAAGAGGCATATTTTGTACATGACTGCATGTCCTTATAAGGGCAAAAAATATGTCGTTTTAACGACATAGCATCTCATTATTACGAGAACAAGATGTCGTTTTTAATGACATATCTCGTTATTACGAGAAAAAGATGTCGTTAAAACGACATTAATCTCGTTATTACGAAAAAAATATGTCGTTTTAACAACATAAGATCTCGTTATTACGAGAAAAGATGTCGTTAAAACAACATAAGATCTCGTTATTACCACATAATTGAGGGGGAAAAAAGTATGTGGCAGCATGTGTCACCGTATACATTTGCCAGACTTATACGTTGAGAGAGAGAGAGAGAGAGAGAGAGAGAGAGAGAGAGAGAGAGAGAGAGAGAGAGAGAGAGAGAGAGAGAGAGAATTTCTTCAATATTATTATTTATTTAATAAATTAGTTCATTCTTTTATTAGCAGTAGAATAGCCTAATAAATGAAAACGCAAAGCTCTTTTAACAAGTAGGCCTAGGCCAATCAATATGCCTAATTATTTATTTTATATGATCTGCAATAATTACAAAAACCTGTGCAGCAGGACTTATTTATATATTCAGTTTAATAAATTATTTATTATAGATAGGACTATATACTTTATTTATTAAAATTAAACTGCATGTTTCAGTTGACTGTGAAGTTAGACATCGAACATCAAGCGCATGCTGGGGCTGTTTTTCATGTTATAATTGTATCCTAATTTCCGTTATTACAGTTAAGTTTGACTGTAATAATTAAATTCAAGATTTTATTTCATAAAAATACAATATAATTGTTGGCTATACGCCATAGAATAGGGCATACGATTATATTATATTATATTATCTCCACCTAGCGGAGATCTTGCGTTATGTTTGGATTGTGCTTTTCAAATCAACTGGGCAAACAATACGACTGGCTACAGTTTATCTGTCTACAATCATTGTTCCCATAGCAATGACACCGTCACAAACAAATGTGTAAGGGGGAGTAGAGGCAAGAGGTTATAAAGCACAATGCATAAAGTGGCTATGCAAAGTGCTTTACAAATAATCAGATGAAAAAAATCGAGAATGTGCTACAAAAGAACATAGAAAAATAACAGATTAAAGTGGGCCTATTATAATGATAAATAAAATATGCTTGCCTTACAAGGCGGTATAACGTTAGCAGTGAGCTAGACCATCTAAGTTTCAGCAACATTCAGTGAGCTGAGGCATGGATCGAATCTCATCCTTGTGCTGGGTTGGATTAATATCGTCTGTTCTTGTTCTTTACTGATTGGGTGATACCAGTTCAAATTTATTGGCTTTGGAAAAGACAGGGTGGAGATCATTATCATTTAACAGTACGCGTCTTGTGACGCGTTATGATACGCGTCATTGGGGACACTGTGCGCCGTAAAAAGCGGCGTTACATGGGCATTTAGAGCGTCGTTTTTTTCGCCGCCTCCAAAACGTCGAAAAATACGCCGTCGTTTACACGATTCATCGGCGCTTTTTACGGCGTTTCGCTTTTCGGCGCCGTAAAAAGCGGCGTCCTGGCCGTTTAAACGGCGCTTTTTACGGCGTTTTTTTAACAAAACGACGTAGGAAAGTGGTGAAATATGACCCATTAGGCGTTCCATACTACAGGCTCCACAAACAGCAAGAAAAACAAACTGGGCTCACCCGCACCACGAAACACAACAAACAGTGCTCCAGCCAATCACCGACAAGAAGTATTTGAGGGTGGGGTTTAGTGCGCGTGCACATGAAGTGGGTGTGGAGCGTGTGGAGGAGAGAGAAGCATGAAGAGGGAAGTTTGAATTATGGCCGAAACACGACCAAATAAGAGACGACGTTCCGATGAACAAATTGCAAAGAAGAGGGACAAGGATAAGGAACGCGCGAAATACCGAATTTAAATCTGACAAACCTTTTAAAGGTGGCGAGAACTCCGCCGGCAGAAGGGCTTCCAATCCGACATTCAGTTGCTCTGTTTTTGTAGAACAGGTAAATCCATCTTTCTTTCTAAACTGACGTTCATGTTCGCCAAACCCACACAAGGATGTAATTAGCTAGAACTATGCAGTCAGCGTTAACTTTGGTGAATACAACATGTATGTTTCTAGCAGCGATCAATCTCTGTTGTAAATGATCAAGCAAATTCACAGTAGGGCGACAATTTGTGTGAATGATTGTTTTCATCCACTGTTTGTTATGAATTTGAATGTTCATTTATAGGCTATTGACAACTTTGACTAAATTTGTTTACGACGTCGCTGTTGCTTATGCTCACTGGGAAACGCGAAGCTAACGTTATCATGCTATTATTGCGTCCTTGTATGGGAGCTATAACGTAGTAAAGTTAACCTCAGGTGGAGAAACGATTTTAAGATAATGTTTATCTTTTTATGCAATATATAAAACCCTTTATCTAACTTGGCGACATTACACATTGAATGAAGTATCAGTAAAACTTAATTTTGTTTGTACTAGTGACTACTTTGACTTTCCTTTATGCCGGAAGGGAGGGGAGGAGGGAGGAGATGGGATGAGGAGGAGGGAGGGTCTAGCTAGCCTCCGTTTTGTTTGACAACAATTCGAATGTCAACAAGAAGTTATGTCTCCCGGCATCGCTTATAGCACCTTTAAAATAAATAGGTAGCCCCTTTTCCTTAATTTTATGAGGTTTATCAGTTCCTCAATTCAAGCCTTAAAATTGTGTATGTTTCCTTAAAAAAAATAGGAAAATGCATCTCTTGGTGTTATTAGTGAAATGTTCTCAATATTTTCAACAAAAAGTGAACCACAATTTTCTTAATAAAATATACATAATATTTTTAATGATCACCTCAATTTTTTTAATGAAAATTACAAGACTCATGATTCATTTTTTTACAGTGCAGCAACTATTTTTGAAGCTTTGTTTCACTGAATGATTTGTTTTGTACCAGAGAGAGCTGAAACAGTTTTGAAACTGCTGAAACTCATGCAGTAACACATTATTCTGAAAGTTTTACCAGAACACTTAAACATTCACCCCTGGTTTCACAAACGAGGCTTCATCTATTCTCAGACTAAAATACATGTTTGAGCTGTTTTAACTGAAAGCATATCTTAAAATACATAAGTGTCATTGTTTTGTCTCAAGATTCACAGCATTAATGTTTCTAAGGCATGTTTATAAAAGCTACTCAAATGTCCTAATTGAACTAAGGTCTAATCCTGGCTTAATCTAAACCCAGTCTGTGAAACGGGGCCTACATGTGTTAACATGAGACTAATGTAAAGTAAATGTAAACTGGGTTGTAAACTGGGAAGAGACATGATTTATATTAGTACATTTGTGTAAAGAAAATTATTAACCAAGCAAGATGATTCCCAACTGGACTCCAAGTTAGCCAAGTGTCTATGCAAGCGAACAGACCACATCCAGTATTAAAAACTACATTATAAAATCATGAGGATTGTCATTACTGCACATATAGTGTCTTGATGTAATAAATCAACTACAGTATTATTAAAGGCTTAATTTAGTTCTGGGAGGGAAGTGGAAACACTTTGTGGTTTAGAGTCTCTGCATTTTGATATAATTATACAATTTCAGCATGTTTTAAACTCTGAACACAGAAGCGGAATGAAGGAATGTTTTTTCTGTATTCAGTAATAATAATAATCCTGTTAAGCAGCTCTAACGCTGAGATCAGATTTCACCGGGTTGGAGGAGCCGTATTCAGTCAGTCTCTGGAGGCTCTCATCTTTGTGTCATACTTTTACTTAAGTCTTGCTAATTGTGCTGTGGTTTACACAAGAACACTCATACAAAGACTCATACAGAACCTTTACCATGTAAGTTTTCATGTTTTTAAATTTATATAAAGTCACCTTGTGTGTTTTTGTGCTATTATACAAATAGTTGTGTTTCTGTGTGTGGAAAACTAAACCTGCTAGACATGCTAAGGAAATAAGTGAAAATGTTTATGAACGTATCCAGTCATATTCATGATTATGACGATGACTATTATGACAATGTTTTATTTTTATTTTTATTGGAGTTATTAATATTATTATTAGACTGTTCTATTGATAACTCAGATGAGAAAATTGGATTGGAATAGCAGGAAAAATGATTAAATAAACTTTGTTTGTGTCTATTAAGCCTTTGAGTTTAATGGTTCATTTTGAGTTTTAAATATTACACTGGAATCATTTATTAAACCAAAGATTCAGATTAAATTTTGATGATTCTTATCGGACAATTTTTATTTTTTTTATCAAGTAAGATCCACATGTGTTAAATCTTTAAATAAAATTGAAACTGACGGTTTAGAGTTTTGTATTGTAATCCGTTTTGTATTTTTTTTTTTTTTTATCCCTGTGTAAATGCCTTTGTGATGTGTGTGTTGTGATGTGTGTATCTGTGTCATAACCAGCTCTTATTCTCATCAGGCTCATACGGCTGAATCTGCTTCTGCTGCTGTGCTTGGCCCATTATAGCAGTCAGTGTAATTTATGTTTATAAATGGCAACTATTTAAAAAAAAAGAAAAGAGAAAACTTTGATTACAGCCAATAGGCAGATGCTTTTTATTGATGTATTGAATGAATATTATTTGCAGGAATCTCCTCTAACTCTGTGACGGGGAAAAAGAAGGAAACGTCACCCTGCCGTGTGATATTGAGGCCAGAGACATTTCAGATATTGTTTTAATCAGTCAGACAAAAAACATCCCTGTGTGTGTGTGAGAAGAAAAACTGCAGTGTTTAATGAAGGATCATGTGGCGTCTTCATCAAGGATCTGATGTTCAGTGACGCTGGGAAATACTTTCTGAGAGTTTATTACACTAATGATCAGACAGAAGTGAAGCGATTAATCCTGGAGTATCATCTTCATATTCATGGTAAAGTCAAAACTGATCAAACCATCAGCATGTGCTTATTTACATGATTACATCTGGTCCCCTGATACTAAATATGTGCTCATGGCCACGATAGTTTGACACCTTTATAATAATGATTAATGTCTTCTCAATGTTCCTCCTCAGATGAGATCTCTGTGAAGAAAGGAGAGGATCTGAAGTTGGATGTTCTGTTGATCAATGCTGATAAAGTGGAGAGAAACTCTAGTGAAGGCTGGACAGAGGTGTGGATGAGAGGTCACGGGGTCAACAGTGATCGACTGACCGTCAGTGACGAGACTCTGATCATTAATGAGTTTACAGTCACTGACACTGGAACATACAGAGTTCTGGATTATGAAGGAGAAACCTTGATCACAGTCTCAGTCACAGGTGAGAGAAGATCAGTGCATGAGGAGAGATATTTGAGCTGATTTTTAATCAGGTTTTTAGTGATTAAAATAGTGATTTTAATCATTATTTAATGTATAAATTAATGTATATGTCCAAAAACGGGTAATGTCATACTTTCTAGTAGTGCTATCGTGGTGTAATAATCTGTTTGGTTGTAAAATGTATTACCTGAGTGAAAAGAAATCGAATATATCGTCCTGACTCCTGTGGAATCATTCATTCACAGACAGCTTATGATGTTCAACTAATAAAGATCTTCATCGCTGGCAAATATATGATGCATTTGAAGATTTGCTCTCACTTGACTGTACTGTAGGTCCACTGCCACTTCATCTACGCTCTTGATGTCCTTAAATCTTCCTGTTACGACTACGAGTCCAGTGTGAATTGAAATCGCTTCAGACGATTCAGTGCGTGCAGGAACTGAGGCCCCGTCCACACCACTGCGTTTTAGTTTAGAAACGGAGAATTAAAACGAATACGATCTCCGTCCACACCAGCGTTTTAGCTGCGTATTAGAATTAATCTCCGTCCATATTAAAACGACTGAAAACGCGGATCACGTGACCATTCACCAACACTGGGCATGCGCGTGCCGGTGTAAACACAACTTCATTGATAAAATTATCCCACCATGCGCTGGTTCTTCCCGGGTTAACACAAAACCGACGCTCCATGTACGGTCGATACCGCCGCTGCACACGGGAATTGTCACAGATTGCTCGAATAATAGCTTGCCTCCGGCGCATGTAGGCAGTTATAGCATTGTAAAATGCAGAATTTACTTGCACAACAGCTGCTAGCAAAGCTATACGCCATGACTGATGACACCCAATCATAGAGCCGAGCGTGAGCCTCTACTACGTCATCGTTCCTAAAGTCCTCCGTTTTGACCCATAGATATCATATAAAGGCTAGATGTCTCGCCGCGCTGCTGGCCAATGGAGCTCGACATCCGCACACGGCGGCCATCTTACGACAGGGAGCTCGCTCACTCATAACATGGTGCATGTACTTTTAAATAACCATAACTTGCTCAATTTTCTACCGATTTTCAAACGGTTTGGTTTGTTATAAACGTCAGAGATGTAGCTATTATACTGCATACATATGAATAATTATGTTCAAAATGTTTAAGCATTCAGAATTATAGCCACGTTAATAACGTTTGTAAGAAACCAAACCGTTTGTAAATCCGTCCAGATTTCAGTGAGATAAGAGGATTTGTGTGCGTGCTGCTCACTCACCTTAATTCACAGAGCCCTGTCCTAAGATGGCCGCCGGTGATGCCGGAAGTGACTCCACCTTAAGACATCTAGCCTTTATATGATATCTATGTTTTGACCCGTCCACACTAAAACGCCCTCCGGAGATTCAAAACGAAAAACGGGTTGGCAGCGTTTCTAAACTTCTCCGTTTTGGGTCTCCGTTATTGCCGTTTTAGTCTGGACGGGAGGTGCAAACGCAGCAAAAGGTCTCCGTTTTTAAACGAAAACGCAGTAGTGTGGACGGGGCCTGAACAGTTCATTCAAACTGATTCGCGAACCGACTTAGACAGATCTGCCAACTTGTTTGATGAAGTCTTTGAACAGAATCGACTCAAAAGAGTGATTCATTTGTGAATTGAGCATCGCTCAAGTCCTGAAAAAAAGATACAACGCGCTTGGAATAAACTATACATTTAACAACACAAATTGCATTAAAATAAAGTAACGAGAGGAACATCACCCAACGTAACAAAGTAAAAGTACAGTTTTTTCATTAGAAATGTACTCGAGTTAAAGTAAAAGTACCCACATTCAAATCTTCTCTTAAAAGTACAATAAAAAAAAAAACAAAAAAAAAAACACTCAAGTAAATGTAGCCTAACGAAGTAAATGTACTTCGTTACTACCCACCTCTGTCAGCAGGATACATGGACCCAAACTACGCTGCTGTTTTTGTCTCCCTTATAAATTTGCTGTGTTTTGTCGATTATATTTCTTTTTATGATTTAAGTGGGTTCTGTGGGTTCTCTCTGGGACATCTGGAGGGGGGTATTTGGCCCACCTCTGTTTGAGGTGTAGTGTTAAACACACTTGAGTGTGGATTTGATTCATTGCCTTTTGTAGTGTGGGACACTAGTGTGTGGGTGTAGTGAGTGATTACTTACACGGTGAGTCAGAGATTCTTTCTCCTGTCAGTGTCTTCGATTAACCCCCAGTCTTTATTTACTTTCTTTGTTTTCTTTCTTTGTTTTCTTTCTTTTTCTTTTTCATACCTTCTCTTTTTTTGTATTTACATATGTAGGTACTTAAGAGGTAAATGTTTGGAAGGTATTTATTAGTGAATGTGGTGTTTTGTTTTGTGAGAAGATTTTATGTAATAGTTTTTTTTTAATTGTCAGAACCGTCTCAGTGTGAAGAACGAGCCTGTGTTGTCTGAGTATATCCTTGGGTGAAAGCCCTGAGGTGGCGTAGTTGGCTACATTGAAAATCGTATTGGAGTTCTATTAAGGGGAACTTCCTTGCTGTCTAGCTTTGCTCCTGTCCCCCACTCTGCCACATTATGATAGGACAATATCTGTCAGAGATACAACTATTGAAAATCTGGAATCTGAGGGAGCAAAAAAAAAAAAAAAGAAACATTGAGAAAATCTCCTTTAAAGTTGTTCATGTTCATGATTGTGCTTCATTCACTCACACAAATACATGTTTTATATATTTACAGTAGGAAATGTAAAAATATCTTTACTTAATATCCTAATGATTTTTGGCCTAAAAGAAAAATCGATAATTTTCACCCATACAATGTTATATTGTATTGTTAGCTGTCACGTATAACTAAAGAAAAACTAAGGGAGTGGACTCAAGTGCAGAAAGAATTATTTATTAAATAAAAGAAACATGAAATGAAACAAAAACCCACAAGGGGGAAAACATAATTTAACCAAAACTACAACTTCAAAAACAACATACCGGGGTTTCACGGGAAAGCGGGAGACGTAAACAAGACAACGATCCGACACAGACTGCAAACACAAAGGAACTTATAAAAGGGACAAATCAGGCAGGTGATGAGGGAACAACAGGTGGGGCAAATGAAACCAATAATTGGATAACAAGGAGGGTGGGGATATAGACAGAGACAGGAACACAAACACCGCATGTGCTACACAAGACAGGACAGGCATGTGACAGTTACCCCCAATTTCCACCGGCTGCGTTACGGCTCCGGCACGGTGGCGGAGTCAATAGGTTTCCATTAAAGTCAATGAGTGTATTTCCACTGAATGCGGTACAGCTGCGTTCCGACTCCGGCAATCCGCAGCCCTCCGGAGCAGATACGCAGAGCTTCTATTTTTGCCGGATGCCGGAGAGCTCCGCAGCACTACAGGGCAGAGTACGCAGGACAGGAAGTAGAGCAAAAAAACAGAACAAACCAAAACAAAATAAAAGATCCGGTTAATTTTCTAAATAAAATACACCGTGATCATGGCGGATCATATTTCCCTACACTACACCTTGAAAACGTCATAATATACCATTCCTCATAACGTTCTGTTTATAGAAACTATATATCGCGCGATCATACGTGAATTAGCGAGATCTCGTGGGTCCTCGTGACTTCAGCTGTCAGTCATGGACGCAGCCGTTCCGCAACAAATCCGGACCTGGTGGGTATTGACGGACGACGGAACACGGAGCTGTAACGCAGCGGAGCCGTTCCGCAGCCGTTACGCATCTGGTGGAAATTGGGGGTTAGCTATCTCCACAAATATACGTGTGCGACTCGAGACTGGTGACGTGATCCAGGGTCACATATGTATATACAGTATATGTGTGTATATATATATATATATATATATATTGTAACAACCGAACAAAATGCTAGGGAAGCAGAGATCAAACACACTCGGATGGTATGTGAAACGTACAAAATTCTTTATTAAACTTAAAACATGATAAGCTCTTAAAAAACGTGTTACCCCCCTTGGATTGTTGATTACAATGTCCCGTGCAACAGTCCAGCTCACGTCCGACCAGGAGGGGCGGCTACCGGAAATCCTCAATTTTCAACAGGTCCACGTAGACGGGCTCGCATCCAATAGATGCACACAGGAATCGGGGACCGTCCTTAAACAAACAGGATCGGCCTCTCCAGTCTCTTTAACTTGATAACAGAGTACATGGGTCCAGAGCTCTCCTAAATCCAAGCAGAGTCCCTATCTGTCTACATTTACCCCCCACTGGCTGGCTATCTTCACCGCCGGTGGTACTAATTACCGCGAGCGGCCGTCAAACGGGTACCCAAGTGAGAGCTCTCCCACCTCTCTCTCGAGCAGAACTCCACACCTCAATAAATAATCCTCCACTCCTACCCCTTCACCTGTACACACTGATTTAATTACACATCCATCCATTTGTTCAGACCAAGGGGGCGTGTGCTTCAATCACTTAATTTCCTCTTAATCATCACAATATATATATATATATATATATATATATATATATATATATATGTTTTTTTTTTTTAAATCTGTATGTTTAAATAATATGTATATTTAATATGGCATGAGAAACAGTTTTAGCTTCTCCTGAAGTGTTCATTCCTGTGAATTATGAAGTGATGAAAGTGTTGCATTATTCCTCGTAAAGATGCTTACTATCATTATTTATTTACTGATTTTTACTGGTATTGTTATTTTGTATTTTCATGTGTGATTTGTCAACAAATAAAGAAAAAAAAAGGTTTGTATAAATATGTTTTTCAATTTATGAGTAATAAAAGGTCTGTGATAAGCTGGTGTACAGAAAAAACTGCAATACCATTAATAGTTTATCAAGTTATTATGATCAGTGAGTTGTAAAATAAAAAAAATAAAAACTCAATGTGGGCTCATGTCTTATGCCTTCATGTTCCTGCAAAAGTGTGTTTATGAATTTATATTTTCCACAGTTACACAGAGTTACTGCATAACTGCCATTAGGGCAAAAATACAAACCTAATAAAGTATTTATAGAAAATAGATTTATAATAAAGAAAACTTGGTTACACTTCATTACTAATTCATATGCTAATTTCTAAATAAATAATCAGAGGTGGAAAGTAACGAATTACATTTACTCGCGTTACGTAATTGAGTAGTTTTTTTGTGTACTTCTACTTTTTCAAGTCATTTTTAAAATCTGTAATTTTACTTTTACTTAAGTACGTTTTGTTTGAAGTATTGTACTTCGCTACATTTTAAATCACATCCGTTACTGAGTAAAAAAAAAAAAAATAGTTTGGAAAAAAAAAAAAATCGCGCTCCGGAAACTGCTACATTGATTGAAGGGCGGGAGAACAAACGTGCAAAAAAGGTGACGCTGACTCAGCTGGAAGAGAAACGCCCTCGAATTACTTTAGATGTAGGAAAAACGCGTGGTTAGATATCCAATTTGCTGAAAATGTGGACGCAATGTGGTCGCAAAAAGGATGAAACATAGACCATCTATCCATGCAGATAAAGGTATGCAGAGCGCATCCCCGAATCCAGTCATGCAAATGGAATTAACATGCAGATGTCACGTAAACCACGCAATGAATAAATTGAAATTATAGCTGTGCAATAAATCCAATCGTGACATGGTCTCAAAGCGCAAAAAGACTGCTGCGTAAATGTTCTGTGTGCCTGTGTGAACGAGCTGTAGTGCTCCGGTTTGTCTACTGCATACTCAAGTATGCCTGATGCTCGTTGTGTTTTCGGCGTCTAACAAACAATATGAGGACATGATTTAATGAATGAACATTTAGAGAGCAGCTCTGAGAGAACGCATAACACACTCTGCTGAAACAGATCTTCACTACCCGTCAAAATAAAAATTGAATATCAGAAATATGTTACTATTGTAGGCCTACAATAGAACGTACTTATCAAAATAATAACAATAATATGAATAATAATAAAAATATTATTTAAGGAATATATTTTTTCACCCAAAAATGGAAATTAGCCCATTATTTACTCACCCTTGCCTTAAGTCATCCTAGGTGTATATGATATTCTACTTTAAGACTAATACAATCGGAGTTATATAAAAAAATCTTTTCCAAGCTTTATTATAATGGCAGTGAATGGCCTTTTCTGTTTTGAAGTCCATAAAAGTGCTTCTATGCATCATAAAAGTGCATCTATCAATGATAAAAGTGCATCTATCAATCATAAAAGTGCATCTGTCCATCATAATAGTTAACCCATCCATCATAAAAGTGCTCCACACGGCTATGAGAGGTTAATAAAGGGATTCTGAAGCAAAGCAACGAGTTTGTGTAAGAAAAATATCCATATTTACTATAGCTTCCGGCTCTAAAGCACAATTTATGCGAGTAAGGAGACGTACTGCTGATATTAACGCTACACAACGCTACTTCGACGTCATAAGTTACGCAAGTTGTGCTTTAGACGTAAGTAGACTCTGTATGGCTGTGTGGCCAGAAGCTAGAATTGTACATTGTAACATATTAAATATGGATTTTTTTTTTATGAGGAAAACTCATTGCTTCGCTTTAGAAGGCCTTTATTAACCCCTCAGAGCACTTTTATGAATAGATTATGAATAGATGCACTTTAATGGACTTTTTTAAAACATAACTCTGATTGTATTTGTCTGAAAAAAGAATGTCATATACACCTGATGACTTAAGGGTGAATAAATCATGGGCTAATTTTCATTTTTGAGTGAAATATCCCTTTAATATCATAAACCGTAATATTTTCTGAGACAATATCATACTGTGAAAATCTCATACCATTACAACCCTACACGGGAGAAACCCCCGCTGTTAAAAAAAGTTACTCAGTAATTTTTACTCTGAGTAAATTTTAAATGAGCTACTTTTTACTTTTACTTGAGTAGATGTTTTAGACCAGTAATTTTACTTGTACTTGAGTAAAATTTTATTCAAGTAGTAGTACTTTTACTTGAGTAGAATATTTTATTACTCTTTCCACCTCTGTAAATAATTTACTAAATCACATCAGTCACTGAACTGTATTATTTTCGACGGCTCAATCTGCTTCATTGAATTTTGATATAACAGATTGATTTGATTTAAACGGGTTTTGCCTTTCTCTATTGTTTTTTTTTTTAAGACAAAAAGGAACTGGTTCAGAGATCTCCGACGCCTAGTGGAGAGGACAGGGTCAGTCACGTGACATGAGGCTCTAATCCCAGATTCAGGATTCAGGAAGTCACATGATGACCTTCAGGTAAATTACTTTCAGTTTTGTTATGATTCAGTCGGTCTCACCTCTCGCTAAATGCTGTAATTTATGAAGTTTTAACGCCTGATCAAAAGACTCATGCTGAAGTTTAATCATGTAAGTGTTCATGTTTTTAAATATATATCCAGTCTGTGTGTTTTTCTGTTATTAAACTAATAGTTGTGTTTCTGTTTGTGGAACACTAATCCTGCTAGTGATACTAATGAAATAAGATATGTTTATGATGAACGTACAGTAAACACTACTGTTATTATCACCAAATCACATTCTTCTCTTATAAAATAACCTTTATCAAAATAACCTGTAGGAAAATCTACATATCGTTCCCAACGAAAGTATTGTGTAGCATAAAACATGTTTCGTGAACAGGCTGTCGATACTTGTTTGTAAATGCGAAGGTGTTTACTACGGTGGCTGAGAAGGGTCACAACACATACAAACGCCACAACAACTACATATTCAGAAAACAACTTTGTCGATTTCACATCACGTACGCTGCAAATATTCACAGCATGAGCAAATAGGGAAACGAACTGCAAACTGCAAAGACACAACGGAAATGTTTCCAGGGGGGCCATAACCAGTGACGGACCCGCATCCATCCGGTTGTCTGAATGTGCGCTTTTGTTGTCTATATGGCTACAAGAGGTAAGTGTTTCTCTTTTATTATGACAGACTTGTTGGTGTAGCCATTTAGACAACAAAAGCGCACATTCAGCGCGAAGACACCCGGATGGATGCGGGTCCTGACGTCACTGCCGTCACACGATAGGCTGAGGTGTGTCACGTGATCCAAGTTAGCCATTACGCTTTCTCCAACGGTTAGAGATACAGACCCTCTAATCTCCATAATATAAATGTGTTTGTGGTTATGATTATTAGCCTGTATCTGTGACATAAACCAGCTCTTCTGTTTCTCATCAGGTTCAGATGCTTGAATCTGCTTCTGCTGTTTAGCTTTATCAAATATAGCGGTCAGTATCATATTAGTTTATAAATTGTAACAATGTTTGATTTTCAGTTCCAGGTAGAGTTATTGTAGTAAAATGTTGCTCTTTTGCACCAAGTGACTTTGCTTAACATTCAGGTATTAATGATGGACATTTCACATTATATTACATCATCACACACCATGACTACTTCTCTATGCAGTTCATCTATTATGACCTATTAATTGTCATTAAAGTGAAATTACTGAACCTAAATATACGAGCTTGATAAAAATGCTCATTTTAGAAGAATATTTCAGATGGCGTTTAGAGGATTTTGCATCTGAAGTCTATATACAGTATATACAGTATGTATATATATTTCATGATGGCATTGATTATGGAGAATAGAGAGAAACAATACATGTATTTTTCATTATTGATACTTTGTATTGAATGAATTTGATTCTGTATCTGTGTGCAGGAACCCCTTCTGTACCTGTGACGGGGAAAACAGGAGAAAGCGTCATCCTGGCATGTGAATCTGAGGCCAGAGAGATTACTCGTTTTAAGAAGACTGTCAAAAAACATCCTTGTTTGTGAGAGTGAAGAATGTAAGGGTGAAAATGACAGAGTGTTTAAAGAAGGATCGTGTGACGTCGTCATAAAGGATCTGATCTTCAGTGACGTTGGGAAATACTTTCTGAGAGTTTATTACAATAATGATCAGACAGGGAACAGCACATGAGGATCAGGTGAAAACAATCAAGCAAACTAGGACTAGAAAAGGACTAAACAAGGGGGTGTGGTAACGGGAAACAAGGAGGCGGAGCAAGAGCATCACATGACCAACACAAACAAAGACAAAGCCATGTGCTGACCATAGACTGTAAAAAAATATGGACGTAGTGTCCGTGACGTCACCCGTAGGTTTCTGAAGAGCATTTTTGAAGCCTAAAGTGGGCGGAGCCGGCCGTCGCCATCTTGGCCTTGCGTCACTCCCGGATAACAGAAAATAGGCAAACAGGCGGGGCGTGAGTGGAGCTAAGAAGCCTGGCCATAGATATGAGCCTGGCTATCTGAAATCACCTAGCTCGACGTGATCGAGTTAGCTGATGATGTAAAGCCAATTAAAAGTTCCTATTTTTGCCCTTCGAAATATTATAATAGTTAAAAGACATGGCTACAAGTGAGACTGTGTATTACTTCGAGAGTGTTTGTGCGTGACAGTGATTTATGTGCATAACGTTACATGTCAGTCACTCTTTCATGGTCCGTCAGCGCGGCATCGCTCAAGTTCGTAGAGAGCTTATTCAGTCCATTTTAAATTCTGATTTTGGCCGCCTCTCAAATTGGTTAAACCGTTAAACCATAGATATATTGCCATTGAAGTGCAAGTAAATGCGCTAGAAAATCCGCGCTCATTCATGTGCATTTAATGCACGGACGGAGAAAGCGCCGACGCCTGCATGATTTCATCTGACGGTACATAAGCATATTATAATCCATCTGTTCCATGATAGCAGAACGAACGAGCCTTTATTGACGTTTTAAATTTGAAAACCCCAAAAAGCAAAGAAATTGTCAGACATCCATCCATGTTCACAGAGGAAAACAACTGAAATACAGCGTTGGTTGTTCTCTCAAACGATAACGACGGAATCCAAAGACGTGGGCTTTGTACCCAAGTATTAAATTGTATGAAATAATCCCGAAAAAAAGCACAAACACTGCAGAGAAGGCAAGTTCAGCAGCTAACATTTGCTGAGATGAAGTGACGGCTAGTAACAACAGACAAACGGCTAGCATTGACAGCGGCAATCCATCTGTCACTCAAGTGGCCAGTGGCCACACCCTTAAATTTAAATATTAATCAACTAAACGGACGAGTTATAAAAAAATTCACCCCCCTCACAGTTGTTATGAAGGGCAAAATTAGCTGTATAGACTAAAGCCACATAGAGATCCAGGCTGTAAACACGTTTTTTTCTGCTGTAAAGTTGGTAATTTTAACATGAGGGAGATACAGATTTGACTCACTTCTGCAGCCAGGCCAAGCGGCCAGTTAATGAATTGCAGTTTAACTCACTTCCGTGTTGGTTTCAAGAGAGAGACGGGGAGGTTGCCGCTTGGTGCTGACACACAACACAAACAGAGAGACATGAAACAGAGACAACACAGACAAGACCCTGACAGGCTCTCTTTATTCATGGATAAATCTGTATGTGCAGACATTGACTGAATGTTATTTGACTTTCTGGAAGCACTGTCAAAAAGTCTGTGGTTATAAATGAATATGAATGTGGTATATACATTTTTTTTATTTCAAATTGAATACTAAAAAAATTGTTTGTAATAAAAACATGGTACCATTCAAAAAGTTTAAACTTTTGTGCAGTTACTGATTAGATACATTATGGTTAAAAAACATTACGTTTTGACTGTTATAAATAAATAAATTCCACCGGGTCCAATCAGACTCAGGAACAGAACAGGTGTACTTTTTAATGCATAAGAGGATTAAAATTAAACCCCTAAGCTTTAGAGAAAGATTGTATGTGTTTGATATGTGATTCATCTCATATACGGTGTGTATACATATATATAACTACAAAAACTGGCACAGACAACAGGAACATGACAAAAAGCAAACTAAAAGTGTAAAACAAAACAAAAGCATGACACAATGCTTTTCACTGTACTATACAGAAGAGAAGAGGAGAACTGGCATTTCTGCTGTGTTGTGATTTCACATCAGTCATGTGACCCGTTCAGCTCTAATGGCTGATCACTTTGTTATCGAGCCGTCATGGAAACAGGTTTTCCTCAAAACAAAAGTTGGGTTAAAGAATGTTCAATTAATATGCAAATAATTAAACAATTCACAAAATTATGTCGGTCACTGAATACCATGCAATATTATGTTAATCTTCAGCTTAATCAGCTTTGAAAGAATAACCAGTAGAGAACAATAATAACTATTAATTTACTCGTCATTAGTGGGAGGCGCCAGATCACCAGTGTCTGGAAACTCACCTGTGTGCCATTCTTTTAGTTTTGTTTTTACTGAATGTAAATGTGCTGTCGATGCCCAGAACACTTGCAGAATTTGTACCATGTAAGTTTTCATTTTATATATATATATATATCTGTTTCTGGGAAACTGAACCTGCTGGTGATATTAAGGAAATTAATAAACATCAAAATGCAGAATGTATCCATTGCTGTAATATGACAATATGAAAATTATTATTACGATGACTTTAATTAGTGGGGTTATTAATATAATTATTAGATTGTTACTGAATTTCTAAAACCTGTTGTTTGTGTATTGGTACATTTGTTTTGAGTAATCCTTTTCAGTGTTACAAAAGAATCATTTACACTCTCAGAAATAAATGTACAAAAGCTGTTTGTGCAGGGCTATCATTTCTAACTTATTAATTTTTGAAAGTGTGCCGCCCCACTGTCAGCTTTTTTACCTTTTTCTCTGAGAATTATAGTCTGATGTTTCTCATTGTGAATTGTTATCATGTAACATCCTCATGTTAAATATTCCGACGAAATGAAAGTGAAAGATTTTTGTTTTTATCTTGTGATGAATCTGTGACATCACAGCTCTTCTGTTTTCTCATCAGGTCTAAACTCTTCAATCTTCTGCTGCTGATGTGCCTTTACACTTACAGCGGTCAGTATTCAGTCATTTCTGTTCATACATCTTAAACATTTTCATTGTCAGGTAGAGCTTTTATTCTAGTTCTCTGATAACTTATTTCTTCAGGAATTCACTACATCTGCACTGACACATCTAATACAGCTTTATGTTATTGTGATCAACATTTAAAATGTTAAAATGTGGCACAGCTAATATTGTTGGCTAATTCATGCTTTTATTAATATATTTTTTATATTATTATTATTATTATTATGTTATCCAGTTGATTAAAATAACTCTACAACAATTGTACAATACAGAGAACACTGAGAAATGCCACATTTATTTTTCAGTATTGATTATTTGTATTGAATGAATATTTATAATATTCTATATTTGCTGGAACCACCACTATATCTGTGAAAGGAAAAAAGGGAGGCAACGTCACCCTGCAGTGTGAATATGCCAAAGACATAGTTTATACTGATTTAAGCAGGTTTAAAAGCATCCTTTCTTGTCAGAATGAAGAATGTGAGAGTGAGAGCCAAAATGGACGAGTGTTTAAAGAAGGATCATGTGACGTCGTCATCAAGGATCTGAGACTGAGTGACGCTGGGAAATACATACTGAGAGTCCATTACACTAATGATCAGACAAAGCTGGAGCCACAAACCCTGGAGTATAATCTCTGCATTCATGGTAAAGTCAAAACTGATCAAATCATCAGCATGTGCTATCTGGATTTTCTTTATTGTGTTGGTATTGCATGAGGGCCCGAGACACTAAATGTGACACTAATATTCAGATTAGTCGTCTCCAATATAGGCTTTTCAGTGACTTATTTTTAAAATGATGGCATTTGGTCCCCAATCCTAAATATATGCTCATAGCCTTGACTGACTGAACCCACTTTAATAATGATTAATGTCTCTGTTTCTCCTCAGATGAGATCTCTGTAAAGAAAGGTGAGGAACTGAAGCTGGATGTTCTGTTGATCAACGCTGATAAAGTTGTGCACTGGGCCAAAAGAAGCACAGGGCGAAAGGAGGATTGGAGCAGAAGCCACGGGGTCAGGAGAGATCGAATGACTATTAGAGATAGAAAATTGATCATTAATAATTTTACAGTCACTGACGCTGGAACATATGAGGTTCTGGACTCTGAAGGAGAAATCTTGATCATGGTGACAGTCACAGGTGAGAGAAGATCAGTGGATGACTTACAATTACATCATGATTTGAACATCAGACTGATGTTAAACTGACTAACCTTTCAATATCATCTATAGAATCAAAGGACAAAAGGAACTTCATAAATGATGACACACAACAACATAGTAAGTAAAGCAAGGGGTATTGAGAGTTTTAGAAAATCTTTAAACATTGAGTTTAAAATTAAAATGTAATTAATTAATTAATTAATATTCTCTCTTCCCAGCTTCCCCCCTTCCATCTGAAGCATATTGGATTGCAGTTGTACTGTTAATGTTTTTGGTGATTCTGGTTGCTTTAAAAGGAAAAAAGATGCACAGATGTCCAGGGGCACAACTGCACATTTGCTGAGGGGTATGCAAGTAAAATAATAAAACAATAATAATAAAAATTAAAACAATTATAATATATTAATAATAATAATAATAATAATAATAATAATTTCATTAGTATTGTTTTCCGTTGTTTTGACCCATATAACATTAAATAAGCCACCAAAAATTTTATTTCACCATTCTCTATACAATTTTGATACCACAGCAAAAGCCGTTAGCCTAATTAAGTTCAAACATTACAAGTAAACAGTCCGTAATAAAATAAGAACAAATAATCAATTTACAAGCAATAGCATAAACAAGATGAAACATAAACAGTGAAGGTTTTCGGGGCTTGTTTCCACCAATGAATAAAAAAGGTAATTATGTATAAATCATAATTACCTTTTTTATTTTTTATTCATTGGCGGAAACAAGCCCCGAAAACCTTCAGAAGTCACAATTGCATGACATAAGATCACAATTCTGAAAAAAGAAGTCAGAATTGTGAGATATAAACTCGCAATTGCGAAATAAAAAGTCACAATTTTATTTGTTTTATTAGGTGGTGGAAACAAGTTCCATTGTATTCAAGTAGTCTTCACTGTATTATGAAATATAAATTCAACCTTATTAAAGCCACAAAAGTTATTCAGTCGAGAAGGGAGTTAATTTCTCTTTGTCTTTTGTCGTATGATTAATATTAATGACAGACGGCAGCAGGTATTTATTAGGCTGCTGTCACTTTAAGAACTAATGCATGGATCCAGTATACTGTAACACATCTGTTTTCTTTCTCAACTGTTTATGTTCACTTAAGACATAACCAACTGTGTTTTCTTGAAAACATTTTGAGATGTGAGTGTGTTATCCTTTCAAGCTCAAGAAGACAGGAAGTAGAATGCAATTCGGTGAAAACGCGCGACCAAATTGAGGTCTCTACTCTGACAGCCGCAAGACTACGTAGACTACGCTGTAAGTGTGTGTTAGAAATCAGGAATGGAGAGAGAACATTGTGCTTGGTAATGATACCAAACTTGGATCCTCAGCCGACAAAGTTTAAATCCTGTCTGGCTAGCGCACTTCCCATAAATGTTACATCTTAAATTCATACACTATTTTCCTTAGATTACTATTTAGACAATTTTCACATTTTTGACAGCCAGATGGTAAGATAACTGTTTCTCCTTCTCATCCTTCCTCTCTTGAATCCCTTTAGCTAAAGCAGCATCTACTTGTCTGAACATATGAGGAGGAGTGGCTTTAAAGCAAAAAAGTAAAATACACAAAGAATACTTGAAGTAAAATTTACAAGGACAACTTTAAGTAAATGCAGTACAGGAAAACTTCAAGTAATTTCTTTATGAGGAAAACTTTAAGTAATTTCTTAAATAATACAGCACTGAACATAAAACAGGATTAAGTTGAGATTAATAATAATAATAATAATAATAATAATAATAATAATGCTAATACAAATTGAAAGCATTGAAAACATTGTCTCCCCCACTACCAATTGATATAATAAAATAAAGTTTTGAGCCAATTTTAGAAAGCTAAACAAAAGATAAATACAATTGTAATTTTAACAAATATGCTTTTGATTATTTACTGATTATTTATAATATTTAACATTTTATTAAAGAAAATTTTCAAAGAATGATTGTGGCACAATGGCTCTGCACGGAAGAGGGCACCATTGTGCCACGGCATACACTGCAAACACCATTTTTGTGTCCCTGATTAAAACAACTGAGATAAAAACCTATACATTATTTTAAAAGGAACTTGCTGTTTTATAAATGTCATAACCTCTTTTGATACAGTAATATTATTCATTTTTTAATAATGTATTTTGAAATGGAATATGGTAATATCGTATGTTTGTTACTTGTGTTATTTATCTAGAAGCAGCTCAATGTTTGGGGGACTTTACAGTCTTATAGTAAATATTTACCAAATTAATTTCTACATGTTTAAGATAAGACAATGTCTGTCCTTTTCATTACCTCACTTTGACTGTGAAGTCTTCTGAGCTCAGATATTTTGCTTTGAAGGAATGTTGCAAATCAAGCACTATGGTATCTGTAAGAGGAGAAATTAATTGAATGTTCTATATACCATGTACAGTTGTTCCATTCTATTGTCTGTATATTTAAATGTGTAACTTAATAAATAACTGTTCCTACTATAAAGGTTTTGAGAATCTCGAGGCAGGAAGCATCCACTGAAAGAGCCTCGTGTCATTTCGCCTTCGTCGCTTGCCGGCGGTTTAAACAGTTTAAACATGCTTGCAGAAATATACATTTGATTACATTTTGGAGAACAGACAGTAGAAGATCCGTCGATGTGCATTTGATTTTTGTTTGTGTTCAGATGTTCAATAGCGGTCATGAGCGCAAGCACATGTGAAAAGTTTGAACTCTTTCTTCTCTGTCAATGGTTCCCTTTAAATGCAAAACCCTGCAGAGTCACTTTATTTCGAAATTGTCTAATAATCCAAATGTAGTTGTGTAAGTTACTATTATACAAACCAAAGGACAGGCAATGATTTTCGGGCTACAGATGGCAGAAATCTCTTCTGTTTTTGTTGCAAAGATATCTATCTAATTATAATAATAATAGTCATTCAAATAAAAAAATATCTAAATATATATAGGCCTTTATATGATCCAAAGTAACTAGCTTCTTGAGTACTTTTTTCATTGGATACTTTTTACTCTTACTCAATTAACTATTAAGATTATTTCTTTTACTTTTAGTAAATATTTCTATAAGTACTTGTACTTTTACTTGAGTACAGTTTTTGGATACTCTACCCACCTCTGGTGATGTGCCAGCTTGACATCGGCTTGGTCCAGGAGCCAAAGTCTGGATTCCCGTCACACAGCTCAACCCAAACAAGTCTTGGAGTCGTCTTTTACATCTACCTTCCTTCTGGACACTGAGACCAGTTCCCATCTGATACAGAGGAGGTATTTCCAGGGGCCAAGGCTCTGGTACAGCCATGGTTCACCCTGATAATAATACAGCCCTCGCTCCTCGCTCAAGGTGGGACGCGGGCCTTCAACCAGTGTTGCAGGGGTGCATGTGTAAGAGGCCCAGGGGAACTACTGAGGAGGCTTTTGGCTGGGGGAAAGCGAGCTCTTGCTCATGATGATTCTGGACCCCAGGCTGTCTACAGTAGATGGCTGAGGAGCAGAGATCTGTGCTCACACAGTTCCTCCTTTGAGTGCACTGTTAGCCCTTGCTGTATTTTCTAGGGTAAATAACTGTAAAATAGCCAGTTTTTTGCTGTATCATCTGGGAACAGTATTTTACTGTAATATGAGGTGCATCTTTAAGAATTTATGCAGCTCAAATAAAAAATTACAGTAAATAACCCTATGTACCCATTACAGGTACCAACTGTAACATTAATCAGTAAATTACTGTCCTCCGAAACTACTCGAATGCATTACGTCACATTATATCGTGAAGTGTAGACAGATTCAGGCAGAAACCAAGGATTTATGCATTAACACACACATGCACGAACTGACTGCCTTATCCTAAACGCGAAGGCGTTGCCCCTTTAAGGCAACCTGGCGGTCAAGTCATAGTTGTTTACGTTTCAGCGTGCATCGTTAATCATTTCAGTTGCTACGTTCTCAAGTTTTAAGCCCTAAAATGGAACCTTCCACAACTAGTAAGTAACGTTAAACTGTTCAAATATAAGTGAGGTTTCTAGAATACTTTATGTGAAGTTAAATCGTTATTATTTGTTCTTGGACTCCCTTGGTTCCAGAAAGCTGTTGGCTGACTTTTTAGCCTCTCCTCACAACTTTCAGTTACATCCCTTGGTGTTGCACAATATTTAATTGATAAATAATCGGATGCATTTGAAGTCGTAAATCCACTTGGCTCGGGTAAAAAGAAACATAAAATCCTGGCAGTGTACATGACCCTAGGTGAGATTCTGCCACAGTACCGTTCATTAGTTGACCCAATGCAGCTTGTTTTACTGTGTAGAGATGAGGACTTTAAACAGTTTGGTCAGCAGAAGGTCTTTTCCAGCCTTGTTGCTGATCTAAAATATTTAGAGGATTCTGGATTTCAGTCTGTAGATGGCACTATTCTTAAAGCAGGGCTAATTGCCATTTGTGGGGATAATCTTGGGTCTCATTGTATAGGTGGCTTTTCTGAAAATTTCAGTACCAACAAGTATTTCTGTCGGTACTGTCTAATTGACAGAGACACTTTTCGCCAACAACCTTTAAATCTTGGCCTAAAAAGAACAAACAGAAATTATGCGCATAGTGTTGATCAGCTCACAACTACTGATCAATGTATGGTAGATGGCATCAAATTCAATTCAGTTTTCAATTCCCTTAATTCTTTTCATGTGTGTGGTGGACTACCTCCATGCTTAGGACATGATTTATTTGAAGGTATTGTGGCTAATGACTTGGCAGTTTACATAAAACATTTGGTCACTGCAGAAAAGCACTTCACCTACAATGAGCTGAATAGAGCCATTACACAATTCAGGCATTTAGGAAGTGACTCTCACAATGCACCATGTGCTGTTAAAGCAGATGGACGACGACTTGGTGGTTCTGCTACACAGAATTGGTGTCTCTTGAGGCTCTTACCAATTTATGTAGGAAGTAAAATTGAAAACCCAATCGATAGTGATGTTTGGCAATTGTGCCTTAAACTGAAAGAAATGGTTGAGTTGATTTGTGCTCCAAAAATTAGTCATAATGAGATTGGCTACCTCAAGTTTTTAACACAAGAATATGTCTCTGCAAGAAGCTCCTTGTTTCCTTACGAGAGTCTGAAAGCAAAGCATCATTACTTGTTGCACTATGCAGACCTTATACTACATTTTGGACCATTGATTCGCCTGTGGACCCTCAGGTTTGAAAGTAAACATTCATATTTTAAGAACTGTGCAAGAAAACTGCACAATTTTTTGCATCTTTGTAAAACCTTGGCAGAAAGGCACCAGATGCTGCAGTCCTATCTAGCTTGTGGCCAGTTATTTCCTCCTAAAATTCAATCTGTCAGTGAAACACATGTACACAATGCCCAGTTATATAATACAAAAATACAAACTGCAATAAGGGAAGCTAACTAACTGTGTCACTCAAAGTACTTCAGAGGTATCAGGAGTTGTTTATAAAGGAACCAAATATACCAATGGCCTTGTTGTTGTTGTAGACAACAACAGCTGTGGGTATATCTTTGGAAAAATATCACTGATACTCATTAGTCCAACCGATGTCCACTTTGTTGTTGAATTGTATGAATCGGTGCTTTTGTCTGACCTTGGAGTTCACTCTCTGCAAAAATATGATCCGAAGTATGTGTGTGTTAATGCTGACAGTCTGTTGGATTACTATCCCCTTCCAGTGTATAAAGTGGCAGGCCTTTCTGTGGTGTCATTACATCACTCAGTGTGTTCTTTTTAACTTCAGACACAGAGCAGATACAACAAGAAATCAAAAGAGTTCTCCCAGAATTAGATGTCAACAAACTTCAAGATGTGGCCAATCATCTTTGTTTTGTGGTGGGTGTTCAGAAGACACAGGATCTTGCGCTAGTAGAGGTAACAGATCTTCAGGACTTCTTATTCCCTATACAGTGTCGAAAACTACTAATGGACTTCAAACAAAGAGGTAAGACAAAATATGCTGCTAAACCATGTTTTTGCTCATTATTTTCACCATTATGATCCATTACATTTTATGCTGTTTTTTTGTAGAACACTCATAAGAGAGAAATAATTGACATACAGCTGTTCCATGTATAGTTAAAAGTTATTATAAAAGTCCTACAGAATTTTTTAAAAATGTAAAAAAAAAAAATGGTTTCACAGACAAGGCTTAAGCTAGTCCCAGACTATCAGGCATGTTTGAGCTGTTTTAACTAAAATCAACTTGCACTGAAATACAGTATCTTAAAATATGTCAGTGCCATTTTTTTGTCTTATTTTTTTTCTAAGGCATGTTTATAAAACCTGGCTAAGCCCTGTCTGTGAAACCACGCCGTATACAACTTTTCACTTTGTTTCTCTGTATTTTTCAAAGCGTCTAGAGGCCAAGTGGACGAAACGCCAATTGAGATCACATTCACTCCAGTACCACCACACGACTCACTATCTGAACAGCCTTCCACTTCTTACACTCCTTCAAGTTCTGATTGGCTCAGTATATTCCAGATTCCTTGGGAACGCATGCCTGCAGCCCTTCTACAAGCAGCATCCAATAAGGAGAAGGCTCCACTTGGACCGAGGAGAGAGTTTGTAAGAAATGTTGTGGCAGCCATGAGAGAACTGTGCCCAAACCCAAACTTAGCTGACTGTGGGGAAGTAGCTAAACAAATTTTTTCTAAACATTCTTTAACATTCGGAGACTTTTCAGAGGAAGGGGAACAACTGGGAAAAGGCTATAGTTCACTTCAAAGACAGCTGAAAAACAGAGTAGAACATGTTAATAGAGACAATGTAGCACACAGAATACGTCAACCCCCAAAAAAACACAGCAGAACAAGAACTGAACAGCTGCACAGTCAAAAAAGTTAGATGTAAAGTTGATAGTTATGGATGCATTAATTGGCAACCTACCTCCATGCCTGATGGAGAGACCACAGAATCTCTTGAAATGAAGAGAAATGTTCTATTAGAAAAGTTTCAGTATGGAGGCCCACATTCTACTGAATTGTCTGATGTGGACAACCTAATGCAAGAGACTTACATTTATCAGCGACAATTGATTAATTCATGTCCCCCTCCAGCCATTAGTGACATAGAAGTTGAGTGGCCATATTTATTCACTAAAAGAGGCTTATGCAATCATTTTGAAACTCTAACAGGGATTGACATAAGCAGTCGCCTCAGTGAATGCCTGATTGGCAAAAGCAATAGGATTGTCAACTACTTTCAAAAACAGACATTAAAATGGAATGCAGAGGTCCAGGCTCTCCTAAAAGAAATTGAAGCCACACCAGCAACTAATAACAAGACTGCCATATCAGCCATCCTACTGACAATGAAATACTTCAAAGAAAAAGAAAACTCTCTCTTCATTTTAGTAGATGTAAGTAATTATGACATTACATCACTAATAAAGTAACCCATTAAAACAATAAATGGAGTCCTGGTTTCACAGATATGGCTTAAAATTAATACTAGGACATTTAAGAATATTTGATAAACATGCTTAGAAAACACTGGTGTGTATCTTGAGACAAAACAATTGCACTGACATATCTTAAAATATGTCAGTGCAAGTTGCTTTCCGTTAAGACAAAACTTTTTTAATGTAGCCTATCCAAAATAACTCAATTTCTTAATAAGATTAAACAAATAAATAAAACAGACCAGGTACATAGATTACACTTACATTCGTATGTGACACAAATAGGTTTCTAACAACATGGAGAGTAAAAAAAAAAAAAAAAGTTTTTTACATTTTGTGTATGACTATCCCTTTAATGCACTCATTTTTATTTAAATAATTAAATAAAACTATTAAAATAACCTTTTAAATGGAAACATTGCTAAGTTTTTGCTAAGTAATCTTTTATTTATCTTGTTTTCAAGGAAACTTCCACTAAGATGTCAATAGAGACTGAGCAAACCCTACCAGCCACACCAAGGCTCATCATGCTTGGTAAGCATAAAATATATAGTAAACAACCTATATGTTTCTTTGCAGTTTTTATGGTGACTTTTCATATTTCAGGTGATAAACTTCTAACTTCATCTAAGTGGATGGTCAGCATTGAGGGGAAAGTCACACATTGCATTGAAGAGGAGCTGGATTTTGCTGCAGCACTCTCTGCACTTTTTGGTTGCTTTTATGTTTTTAATATTGAGTACCAGGAGTCAGCCAGTGCCACACTTGAGCTAATTCAACGGTAAGTGTTAAAATCATTATGTCCAATCATGGTCTTATTAAAGGAATGGCTAGTCCAAATACACATGGGAACAACTACTGTTTTTAAACTTTTTTTCCAATATGTATTTGTTGTTGTACTTGGTTCTTATAATACAGTTTGATTTTTATTTTTTTTACTAACTGATAAAATTCTAAAATATATGTTGTCTGATTTGATGATTAGGTTCTTTGTGAGAATAAATCCTGAGGGGACAAAGTGTGCTGCAAAATTTGGAACTAGCCGCAAAACTGGGTCTACAGTTAAAAGAAAGGTTCAAAATGTGAATCCACATGTCCATACATTTTTCAGAGCCTTACCGAATTTGAATGGAAAACATCTAATTAAGTAAGCATGGGCAGTATTTATTAAGACTTTCATTATAAAGATATAAACTGGTAAAATATTTTTTTTAATTATTACAGGTTTGGAACAACATGTGGGTCAATGGTGACTGATTATTATATTTTTGATGGTGTATATTTTTATTGTTTTGCTTTGTTTTGTTTTTTTGGTTATACTTTTATATTGTGGTGATATGATGTAATTATTTTGCCAGTTATGTAGGAAATATGCCAGATAAAT
Organism: Leuciscus idus; assembly: GCA_021554675.1. NCBI lineage: Eukaryota > Metazoa > Chordata > Actinopteri > Cypriniformes > Leuciscidae > Leuciscus > Leuciscus idus. The sequence continues at coordinate 40,714,886 of CM038628.1, read as the reverse complement.
TGATAGAATTCCCTAAAATGCACTGGCTTTGTTCATTTGTATTTGTGTGTGTGTGTGTGTGTGTGTGTGTGTGTGTGTGTGTGTGTGTGTGTGTGTGTGTGTGTGTGTGTGTGTGTGTGTGTGTGTGTGTGTGTGTGTGTGTGTGTGAATGATAAAGGAAGAAAACATTATTTCTATTTGGTTATATTTTATTGTAAATATAGATTTTTTTTATTTGAATTTGTATTTAAAATATGCTTGATGAATTAAGTTACTAAAATACACTGGCATTGTTGTTTATTTATTTAACTTTTTTTGTTATATTCTTAAGGAAATAAGAATGCTTGTATTTTGTTTATAATTTTTACTGAGGTTGTAAGATGTTATTTAGCCAATTGGCCATGCACTGGCTGTGTTTTTTGTTGTCAGAGTGATTACAAATACAACTTAAGAAAATAAAAAGTAAGCCAAGAGTGGTTACTAAAAGAAGAGAAAAGTAAATTAATTTACTTTTAATTAATTTACCGAGTTCAGAATTGCTAAGTTCAAACTTTTTTTTCCATAAATGATCCAAAAGTGTTTTCTTTTTGTTAATTTTCTCATGTTGTGAATACGAAAAATGTATGCTGTATTTCGAATGTTATGTTGCCTTTAAGAGAATAGGCTTGTTTGAGATGAGCAAAATCTGCGCAGAATCGATCACCGGTGATCAGCGCGAGATGCATGCCGGTTAGAAATGTGTCCGAGACAGCTTGCTCTGATGTCATGCTGACGTATGTCAAAAAACTCTAGCGACCGCAAGGCGCACGTGTCGGATTCTGCAGTCGCGCGCATCATCATTTTCTTCTGTCAACGGTAGAATATCCTCAAACTTCTCCATATCCCTTTAGTTTTGAAGAGTACATTATTTTTGGGGGGGCTAGATAGAAGTATGAATCACTAGCATTTGTTTGGAAGCATATTGCATTCACTTGAGGAAAAAAAAATCTACTCTGTTTTTCTGAATTAACGAGTTAATTATCTCAGAATTACGAGATAATTTTTCATGGAAAAAAAGTTTTTGCTCTGTTTTTCTGAAATGATCTCAGAATTATGAGATCATTTTTCATAAAAAAATATTTTGTTCTGTTTCTGAATCAGGAAGTTTAAAAAAAATGCTGGTTTGAAATCTCACGTGTACAGACACCATGCAGGATATAGGACAGAAACCACAATGTGCACTACACTTTCCTTGGAATGTCATGTTGGTTTGTGTAGGTCCAAAAGTTCTTCTTTACCCGAGTTTATTTCTCATGTCAAAATGCACATTAAAGAGGGACGAAAAGTCACATGCCCTTTCAAGCAGTGTGGTAAAACATTTACTGTTAAATCAACATTTACCTCTCATTTGACCAGAAAACATAACAAAAATATAGGAGGCCTAATTGACTCCATTACAGCAAACCCTGAAGCCAGCTGCTCTCAGATTCAAGACATTGATGTTCAGTCTGATTCACAGACTGATGCTGATGAAAATGATGAGGAGCCAGATGTTAGTCCTGAAAATGTTGACAACCCTTTGTTTTTAAGGAATCTTGCTCTGTTCTATTTGAAATTACAAGCCAAGCTATTGCTTCCAGCCTCAGTCATTCAGACAATCATTGAAGACATGCAGTCAATACATGAAATCAATCAGTCTCATTTGCTTTTCAGACTTCAGGAAAAGTTAATCTCACTTAATGTTCCAGAAGCAATGATAAAAATGGTACTTGACGATCTTAAAGCTGAAGATCTTTTTACATCCTGTAATAGCCATACATTAAGATCAGATCAGCGAAGAAAAACATTTTTCAAGAAAAGCTTTCATTATGTTGAGCCTGTGCCTATTCGCCTAGGACAGAATGAAGCAGGTAAAGAGTGTTTTGTGCAGTATGTACCAGTAAAAAAAACAATTGAATCTCTTCTTCACTGCAAGTCTGTACGAGAACAGTACAATGATGTGCACAGTCGTGTCCAGTTGAAGGACATTTTAAAGGATGTGTGGGATGGTGAAAACATAACTGCAAACTTGCATCACGCAGATGAATCTGCATTAGGCTTGGTCTTATATCAAGATGCTTTTGAGGTTGCAAACCCTCTTGGGTCTGGGAAGAAAAAGCATAAAATTCTAGCTATGTACCTCACATTAGCAGATCTATTTCCTCATAATAGGTCAAGTACTGACCAAATGCAACTGGTGTTTCTCTGCAGGGAACAAGACTTTAAGTACTTTGGTCAAGAATTGGTCATGAGGTGCTTAGTCAATGACCTAAAAGACCTTGAGACTACAGGCGTAGATTTTCCAGACGGACTGAACGTTAAAGGAATCTTGCAGGCAATAGCTGGTGACAATTTAGGCTCACATAGCATTGGTGGGTTTCTGGAGAATTTCAGCGGAAGTAGATATTTTTGCAGATATTGCGAAATTGACAAATATACTTTTCAGGAAAATCCACTTTCCAGAGCCAGATTTCGTACAGCGGAGTCTTACAAACATCATGTTGAGAACCTTGATAAGGGTTTGGCCCATAGTGGAGGCATCAAGTTTGAGTCATTGTTCAATGAGCTCTCCTTCTATCATGTCTCTCAGCCAGGGTTGCCCCCGTGCCTTGGACATGATTTGTTTGAAGGTGTTGTGTCGTATGACCTTGCTTTATGTATACAACATCTTGTAAAGGTTGACAGACAGTTCACGTACCTGGAATTGAATCGAAGGATTAGTCAGTTCAAGTTTCTAGGTAATGACAACTGTGACAGACCGTGTGAGATTAACCCAGGAAGTGAGAAGCTAAGTGGGCATGCTGTACAGAACTGGTGTTTTTTGAGGATGCTGCCAATGTTAATTGGTGACAAAATTGAATCACCTGGTGTGAATGAAGTTTGGCAACTAATTTTACTGTTAAGGGAAATTGTTGCACTTGTTTGTGCACCAGCCATTTACAGTGGTCAGATAGGGTATTTGAGAGTTTTGATTGATGAGTACCTACATTTTAGGAAACACATATTTCCCACTTACTCTCTCAGACCTAAACATCATTACCTTAGCCATTACCCAGAGCTCATTATTCATTTTGGACCACTCATCCGTTTGTGGACATTAAGATTCGAAAGTAAGCACATGTATTTCAAACAGTGTGTAAGAAAACTACATAACTTTAAAAATCTGTGCTTTACTCTCTCAGAAAGACATCAGCTTCTGCAGGCGTTTCTTCGTGCTGGTGAGCTCTTCCCTCCTGCTATTGTAGCAGAAAAGGCAACAGAGTTTGTGGTGAGTGACTACAATGATGTCATAAGAGAGTCTGTATCTGGATATGATTTTCAGCCTGAAAATTCTTTGGTTTCTCATGAGGCAACTGTGAACGGCACAACATACAAAAAAAACATGTATGTTGTCATTCATGAAACTGACGAGGGACTTATTGTGGGGAGGATTGTGATGACAGTCATACACAATACTTCAGTGTACTTCATCACAGAACTTTTCCAAACTTACAGTATCCCTGACATGGGTGTTCATTGCTTGACACCAATGAATGGATCCTACTCTTGTGTTAATCAGAATGACCTTCTGGATTATTATCCATTGTCAAAGTACACAGTGTTTGATATGTCTGTAATAGTTCTTCATCATTCTTTTGTCTCAATTTAGAGCAATGTCCGCCTTGGTGGAAGAACTGAGGGAAATCATCCTCAGGGCTTTGCCGTCAAATGATGAGAACACCACACAGCTTTTGATTGACAAACTTGTAGGCTCTGGATTGGAATCCAAAGATGATCTTCAGTTTGTTCAACAAGAAGACATCAGTGACATACTACCAACTATAAAACTCAGAAAACTTCTCAATGCTTTTAAAATGGGTAATTATAATCTCACATCTTCATCTATATTTCTATTCATTTTAAAATGGCTGAACATGTAAAAGTGGGTTGTTGAGAGATGTTAATGGGGTTATAATTTTCAATTCATGAGATATGAGCGTTGTTACTCAGTTTCACTTAAAAAATGTGTTTGCTTGCTTGCACACTCACCCCAGTAGTAACATGAACAATGTGAATAGTTTTAGATGTAAACAATGTCTACATTTGTAGAAAACCGGCCATTGTTACCGTGTGTGGAATTGTATAAATTTGATTCTGTATATATAATGTTGTGTCTGTACAGATCATGTGGATTTTAACTACCTGTTCAATATTTTGTATTACTCATAGAGTCAGAAACTGTCACTTTGGATCTCACCAGCATGCAGTACACACCTTCCTTATCAGCTGGGAGCTCCTCACCACAGCCATGCTCTTCTAGGTTGGTAACTACTGATGGAGAATCAAGCAGTCTTGAAGACAGTCGGCCATCTACATCCCATTTTAGGAAATCGTGGTCAAATACCTTTCAGGTACCATGGCAGCTCATGCCTGCAGAAATTCAGTCTGCTCTCTCTTCTGGGAAGAGACCTTCACCACCAGCAAGACGACAAATGGTCAGGGTGCTTGCAGATGAAATGAGAAAATTTGAGCCAACCCCAACACGTGCACAGTGTCTTACTATTTGTAAAGCGATTGTCCATCAATATCCCCAGAGCTTTGCGGATCAACTTCATGATGGCCGAGTTGTAGGGGAAGGTTACAGCTCCCTTTTGGCCCAGATCAAGAATAGAATTGATAACCTCAGCCGGACCACTAGCTTCCGACAGCACCGGTCAGCTGGCAGTGGTGTTAAAAGAGGACCCACTGACACATATGGTTGCACCCGGTTTCAGCCTGATCTTCCTTTAGATGAGACCGATGTCTCCATTGAGACTAAACGTCAGAAGCTGGAGGATCTATACTCTCAAGAAGGTGCAAAGGGAGCTGAGAAAGCTGAGGTAGAAAAACTGATGGAGACAACTTTCTGCCTGCAACGAAGCCAAATAAATAGTGTGCCAGCACCTTCTGTTGCGGAGTTGATGGAAAAGTGGCCGTACCTCTTTTTTCAAAAAGGCCTGTTCGCCCATTTTGAGCTTCTGACTGACATTAATGTCCTACGTGCACTTGAACTTTCTATGGAGGAGTGTGGAAAGAACATCTTAGAGTTTTTTAAAAGCAAGCCTACCAACTCAGAAGTCAAGTCAATCCTTTCCAAAGATGAACCCATTGATTCATCATACCAAATTGTTCAACTCCTAATGGCTCACTTCATGGAAAAGCAAGATGAACTCATTCTTCAAGAAAATGTAAGTTTATCTTTAGTTCTTACAACAAACACCTGTGTAGAAATGGTTCAACCAAACATGATAGTCCTCTCATCATTTACTCCCATCAAAATATCATATTTTTTGTAAGTTTGAATCAACATAAAGGTGAGTAAATGATGAGAGAATGATCATTTTGGATCAACTATTCCTGTTATGAGTACAAAAAGCCTTTTACCTCTGTAGAATATTATGGACTATTATTGGTTATCAGCAAGTATCACATTAAGATTAGTCAGTTGTCTTAAATTGTTATCTTTGACAATAGATGTCTGCCACTCCTGCTGACCTCGAAAAGACGGGTAACCTGCCTGTGAGTCCTCGTTTGATCCTGCTTGGTAAGTATATCATATTAGACATGTCTGCAATTTAAATCAAGGCTCACACAAGTTTTACTATTATGAGAGGCTTCACATTTATGTGCTTCATTCTAGAGTTTGCTGTCTTTGAATCATGTTTTTATTCATCAAACCCAAGTTTGAGTCTTTACAACACAATCACTACACTTTATTGTATTGTAAACTTTTTTTCCCTCTCGGAGGCTGGCTTAGCATTAAGTTAAAAACAGACTAAAACAACCTTTCCTTTTCCTTTTTTTATTTTTATAGAGATATTGTAGGTTTTGTTATCTTGTAAGACATGACATTGTGTGCCTTTTTTCAGGTTATAAAATAATGTACTAATTTCTCACTACCTTTTCTACACCAAACTCTCCAGAGATCATGATTAAACATTAATTTATCCATTCCTTTATGGTCCAGGTGATAATCCGGGGCAATGGATGAAACGATGGATGATCAGCCTGGAAGGCCGAATAATCTGCGAGGGTGTGCAGCCAACTTTTCTCTCTGGACTTGCTGCATTGTTCTCTTTGTATTACATCTTTAATTTGCAGTACCAAGAGGAAGCAGCATCCACACTAGAATTCCTTCAAAGGTAACAAATTTGGACTTATTTTATTTCTTTCTAAATAATATGTTAGTATTAGTATGGTGACAATGGAATCCTCAAGCCATCCTAGGTGTATATTACTTTCTTCTTTGAGCCGAACACAGTCAGAGTTATATAAAATAATATACTGGCTTCCCAGCTTTGCAATGGCATTAAATAGATCCCGAGTTTTTGAAGCTCAAAAATATCCATGTTTATAACTTTTATAAACTATAATCACTGGCTTCCGGAAACAGCCGTACGCGAGTTCATGATAGAGTCGAGTTGCGGCAGAAAAATGACCTCTGACCCGACATATGAAATCTTATATCAAAGTCCTTTTCTTTCAAAACGTCTCTTTTTAGACTTCTAATTCATGACCGGCATTTTGTTTTACTCTATCCTCTGCACTTCCGCATTCGTCAATTCTAACCTAATCTTTCGCTACGTCTTCGCCATACGTCAGGTCAGAGGTCACCCTTCCACCAGAACTCAACTCAATCATGAACACACATACGACCATGCCAGAAGCCAGTGATTATATTTCATAAAGTTATAAAATACAGATATCTTTCTTACAAAAATGCATGGCTTTTCTTCAGAAGACATTTATTAACCCCACTGGATTCATATCGATTACTTTTATGATTGATTGATGCAGTTATTGGAGCTTCAAAAACTTGGCATTGTTCAGTGCCATTACAAAGCTGGGAAGGATGTTATGTAATATAACTCTAATTGTGTTTGGCTGGAAGAAGAAAGCCATTTACACTTTGAGGTTGAGTAAATTGTGGGATAAATTATTGTTTTGGGTGAACTATTCCTTTTAAATCATTGTTCACTGAAGATATTCTCCTCTTATTTTTCAGACGTTTTGTTGGAATTAATCCAGAAAAGGGGACCAAGGCTGCAAGGGGAAAAGTGATGTCCAAAAAATCTGGGAAAACCGTGCAGAAGAAGACCATAACCGTCAGTACCAAAGTATCAAATCTTTTAAAAAGACTTATGGACTTTGAGTGGCACTTCATTTAAAATGTAGCTGACACTCCCCACACATGCAGTTTGTTTTCAGAAACATGGTGGCCTGGTGTTATATTTTGTTTATACAGAGTTGTTTAGATATTAAAAAGGGCTGGTGTTATTTTTTAATGATTTAATTATTTTAAATAATTACTTTGTTTTAGTGCAACTGTTTTTGGGCTAATGTTTGCTAAAGCCTCATTTGAGACTAGATTTGTATTTTATATACAGGTAAGTCAATTCTATATATTGTGTATTTGTTTGCTTTTTCTTAAGCTATTTTTGCATTTTGATGGGTGCTTATTTCTATGCACTGAATATTACTTGACGACTATATTACTATATTTTTTTATTTGCCTGTTTTAGTTCACAATAATTGAGCAGAATTTATCTGGTGTTGTATCAGAATAAAAAAAAAATCCTAACTTGGCTTTATTCCTTTTTTGTAATCCATGACAAAGATAATGTGCAGGGTTATAATAGCATTTAGAATTGAAATTATTGGGGTGTCATTGTAAAAAATTATACTGTAAAAAAACAGTAAACTACTGGCAGCTGTGGTTGCCATTATCATACTGTTAATACGGTGTGTTACTGTTTTTGAAATTAACAGCTAAATACCGTTTTGACAACTACAGCATATAGCTGTTAAATACCGGGCTGTAAAATTACAGTTTTATACTGTAGTTGTCAAAACGGTATTTAGCTGTTAATTTCAAAAACAGTAACACACCGTATTTTAACAGTATGATAATGGCAACCACAGCTGCCAGTAGTTTACTGTTTTTTTACAGGATTATTTTTTACAGTGTAGATAAAAATTATCATTCTAGAAGAAAATGTTTTGCATCTGAACTCTTCATATATATATATATATTGGAGTTATTAATATTATTATTAGACTGTTCTACATTGATAACTCAGATGAGAAAATTGGATTGGAATAGCAGGAAAAATGATTTAATAAACTTTGTTTGTGTCTATTGAGCCTTTGAGTTTAATGGTTCATTTTGAGTTTTAAATATTACACTGGAATCATTTATTAAACCAAAGATTCAGATTCAAGTTTGATGTTTCTTATTGGACATTTTTTTTATCAAGTAAGATCCACATGTGTTAAATCTTTAAAATAAAATTGAAACTGAAGGTTTAGAGTTGTGTATTGTGATTCATTATGTAATATTTTTTTTCCACTCAGGAAAGTGTTTTATCTCAACTATTTAAAAAAAATTGAAGAGAAAACATTGATTACAGCCAATAGGCAGATACTTTTTATTGATGTACTGAATGAATATTATTTGCAGGAATCTCCTCTAACTCTGTGACGGGGAAGAAAGGAGGAAACGTCACCCTGTCGTGTGATATTGAGGCCAGAGACATTTCAGATATTGTTTTAATCAGACTCTCAGAAAACATCCCTGTGTGTGAGAAGATGAACTGCAGTGGTCGAGTGTTTAAAGAAGGATCATGTGACATCGTCATCAAAGATATTATCTACAGTGATGCTGGGAAACATTTTGAGAGTTTATTATAATAACGATCAGACAGTGCTGGAGCGACTAATCCTGGAGTATCATCTTCATATTCATGGTAAAGTCAAAACTGATCAAACCATCATCATGTGCTTATTTACATGATTACTTCTGGTCCCCTGATACTAAATATGTGCTCATGGCCACGATAGTTTGACACCTTTATAATAATGCTGAATGTCTGTGTTCCTCCTCAGATGAGATCTCTGTGAAGAAAGGAGAAGATCTGAAGTTGGATGTTCTGTTGATCAATGCTGATAAAGTGGAGAGAAACTCTAGTGAAGGCTGGACAGAGGTGTGGACGAGAGGTCACGGGGTCAACAGTGATCGACTGACCGTCAGTGACGAGACTCTGATCATTAATGAGTTTACAGTCACTGACACTGGAACATACAGAGTTCTGGATTATGAAGGAGAAACCTTGATCACAGTCTCAGTCACAGGTGAGAGAAGATCAGTGGATGAGGAGAGATATTTGAGCTGATTTTTAATCAGGATTTGAACAAAAAATTTATGCTAAACTGTGAGTAACCTTTCAATCTCCTCTACAGAAACAGAGGATAAACCACCTGAAAAACAACCTAGTAAGTAAAACAGGAGGCATTGAGAGAAAAATAGAAAAAAGAAGCAAACATTTTTAAAACGGTGTTCTCTTCCCTCCTTCCTCCTTTCAGCTGCAGAGATCAGGATTATTGTGTCTGTGTCTGGAGCTCTGGTTCTGGCTCTGGCTCTGGCTGGGATTATATTTGCTGTCTACAAGATATGCCAACGTCAGCACAGAAACACTGATCATGATAAACACCAGGATGTCCCAATGCAAGACACTGTACAGTAATCCAGAACATCTAATGATGACACTGGCTAATCAACAGATCTACAGAGGATTCTGTCAACATGCGTTTGCAGCTAGAGGTCTGTGATATAGTATATAATCTAATATAGTAGTTGTTGTTTTAGTGATGTGCAAAATGAAATTATTGAGTATGACATTCACTTGGCTTGATTTTCACTGCGTGATGTAGACTAATACAGTTAGATTGACCCTGGATTCAATATATGAGGCAAAAATGCTCCTCTGTGAGTTTTCGTCTCATATATTTATATCATGTATTATAGTTAAGCAAGCTTGCTGTTCTTCCCGAATATCAGCATGAGTGCAAATGTGATCCTGATTTTAATAGTTCAATAAACAAGAAGTTACTATTATGTCAGTTAAATTTCAGACACAATATTGTCTGTTTTTGATCTATTTCGCAAATGAGAATAGTTCAAAATAAACCCAAAGCAGAACCGTTGCACATCTCAGATCAACACATTTATCAACATTATTTCAGTGATAAATGTATCTGCATTTTTGAATTAACAATTCAATTATGTGTTCATAAAGACAGACACTCTCTTCATTTCTGCCATAGTAACCATGGCAACAGACGTGGACGACTGCGTTACGTCTAGCGGCGCGGTTGTTTCGTTCAAACATTATGGATCATGGCAAGCAGACTTTGGGACAAAAGGAGAACTAAAACGAGGATCAATATCAGCGTGGCGTTTTTGAGATGCCGAGAGCTAGCGTCCGCGGCTAACTTCGACTTGACAGAGACGCCAATCTTGCATGACCTTTATTAGACAGGTGAGCAAATGTACATAAAACTAATCAATGTTATATATCTCAACATGATGAAATGTTAGAATATGATCAGTATCCACTTTTCCACTTTTTCTCAAATCAAAGTTATTAAAAATACAGGACCTTGTTAAATTCAACACGGCACAATTCTTATTTAAAGCATTTCACAACCTATTACCTGCTAATATACAAAAGTTATTCACACAGAGAGAGCAGTTGTACAGTTGGAGGATCTATGGGAACTTTTCAATACCAAAACCACCAGGAGGAGTTTCTGTGTGTCTGTATATGGAGTTAAACTATGGAATAATCTGGGGCTCGAACTCAAACAAAGTCAAAGTCTTCACCAGTTTAAAGCACTCTATGAACAGAAGGTCTCGTCACAGTACAAGGAGGACAGCGCTCAACCGTCTGGTGTTGTATTCATGTATTCATGTATTCATAGGCCGTGTTATCTTATCTTGTAGGTATTCTGATTACCATGTTTTGTCTATATTACTATAATTGTATAGATGTATTCATGTATTCATAGGCTGTGTGGGTATTCTGATTACCATTGTTGGAATTACTATAATTGTTACCTGCAGTAATATATGGTGTGTATTTAAGATATGTTTGTGTTTTTTTCATATGTATAAAATTGTAATTGAGAGTTATGATAACGTCAACAATTAAGGGGTGGGTCTGACTTCTTCCCTCTCCGTTTCGAGCAATTGATTGATTTATGTTGTTAAAGTAAGGTGTATTTACCTTGTTGTATAGATTGAATCAAATGCTTCTTTATTGCCTTTGTTATATGTCACTATTGCTCGAAATAAAAATGAGGGAAGACCCAGTGAAGTACGAGGAATACTTAAGGAAATAAAACAAAAGAAATAAGAAATGAAGGGAAGAAGGAAAGTTGAAGAGTATCAGTGAATTATCTGACAGGGAGCAAAGACATGTCAGAAAAGCATGGAGGAAAAGACAGAAAAGACACAGGATGATGGTGAAAAGACAAAAAGAGACGGAGACATTTTGCAGGGCTTCCACACCACCTAGCACTTCCAGTGAGGGTGATCAGACACCAGTACACACACACACACACACACACACACACACACACACACACACACACAGAGTTCAGTGGTTCTGGAGATTTATCTGAATGAGGAAAATTATTCTGAAATTAATGTTTTATGTAACCACACACACACACACACACACACACACACACACACAGAGTTCAGTGGTTCTGGAGATTTATCTGAATGAGGAAAATTATTCTGAAATTAATGTTTTATGTAACCACACACACACACACACACACACACACACACACACACACACACACACACACACAGAGTTCAGTGGTTCTGGAGATTTATCTGAATGACTCATAAACAAAATGTTGAAAATGTGAAAATAACACAAAGTGGTTCTAAATCTACATTGTAAGTTGTTGTTTTTTTGTGAAGAAAAATCTAGGAGCATACCTCTTCTCACTTGCACCTCAAGACCCAAAATATAGAATAGCTCTAGGTGTTCTTATAAGATATTTACTGTCAGATGTGTGTCTGCTATATGTACTGACTGCATATGTGCATCATAGTTATTTATTTATATTAACATAAAATGTGGACAGTCTGATTAAGCCATGGCAAACTAAGTATTGTGGTCACTACCAAAACATTACTGTCACTACCAAAAATGTGCAGTCACTACCGTAACATGGGATGTTTTGTCAAAAATAAAGTTTATTGAATTATCAACTAAGATGTTATGATAGTGTTTAGTTCAATGCATATTCAAACTAATGAATCCTTAACTTTGAAATCAGTACGATAAACTTTATGCCTTCTACAAAGAAAGATCGGGTTCAAAATACAACAAATCTCATAAATCACACTTAAAATATTATTAAAATTATAATCTTTATTGATTTAACCAGTAAAAATATTTTTTAAAAATAGAAATAAATATATTTATAAGGTAGATGTAAACAAAATCTTAATAGGTCATTATAAGCCTTCTTAATAAATTATTTAATATTGTGTTTCGGTAGTGACAAATTTGGGGAGAAGGAAAATATTCCAGCATTTTCTGAAAATACAATATGAGAATTAACTGCACAATTACTAGAAAAGCGTACCTTGGATATTATACAATTTGCATACATGCAAAATTTGTGGGAAAAAACAAAAAAATTTCAAGATGTTTCCAACTCTGACTTTGCACCAATTCTGTAGAATGGCCCATATACACTTATATATTATAAATAACTATGGCATTGCACAATGCACATAATACTGAAGTGTAATAAACCACAGCTGTAACAAACACAGCACTGTAAATGATGTTGAACGTGTTTAGGCTTTAGTTATGAGAGGAAGCGTGTGGTTTCGTACAATCTAAAAAAAAAGTCTCCGGATGTGGAATTTGTACTTTTTCTCTTTTGTGTGTTTCTTTTTTTTTTTTAAAAGACCTGTTGAAAACTTTTTCTTCGTCGAAGCAAGAAACCAGGAGACGTTTGGATCACGTTCAAGAAGTTATTCTTTATTGAGGACTTCACGTTGAAGTGGCTGCAGGTCTTCCAAAATCAGTCTGACTAACGTAACTTTACATGGTTTCTTTATAGGCATTTCAGTGGGCTGTCCTTAAAGGTGCTGAACTTATACACAGCCTTTAGGGATGACTACTGCTAAAAACAATAGAGGCAATTACCCCCAACTGAGCTGATGGTACCCCCCAAATTGTATAAATAACACATGGTCACGAGAACGAAGACTTTGTAACATTCACATAGTTCAACTCTGAGTAGGAAGATTAAAGACTTCCCCAAAAGGTATAAACAACAAATGGTCAACAGAGCTAAGACTATGTAACTTTCACACACAGTTCAACACTTAGTTGGAAGATCAAAGACTAACAAAACCCCTGACTATTACAAGGTTTAGACAGCTGACTTAAAGCTGACTTGCATTAAAGAGTAAATTAAATTTGATATTCCACAGTCCCCTCTTAGAGAGTTCTTAAAATAACTCTCACAAAATACAAATTTAAACACTTAAAAGTTAATTCTTGTAACTTGAAAAAGTTACAGGCACATGGCATATGATCTGTGTTGTTCATCTGTAATTGCATGTTGACACAGAAACAAACATGCACTTAGGGTCCGTGAAGTCTTACGGGTAATATTCTTTTATGGTTGGACCAGTCATTTTCTCGTGAGAGGCGCGAGTCATTTGTTGAATGAAACACTTGATACTGTGGAAGCATACGTAGAACGCCAGTAGGAGAAATAACAGCAGCATTGCTATTTCTTTAATCCACAGCCAGGGTTTACCAATCAAGTTTCCGAACCATGAAGAATTGTCTCCAGTCATTTGGTGTAATTTTGTTGAAAGATCAAGAATGTCTTGTTGGATTTTGTTCAAATTCTCTGTTGGATCCATTAACCCGGTGCAGCACTCAGGGCCGATAATGGTGCAGGCTCCTCCTTGCATTGCAAGAATGTAATCCAAGGCTACTCTGTTCTGTAAGATCATTATCTTGTGCGAAGCAAGAGTGTTCGTAATGTTACCCAGGGCCAAAACCGTATCATTGGCCAATTTCTGTACAGAATCCGACAGGCTTCTGACTTGATCGAGAGCCTGCATGACACCATACGATGGGATTAAGGCTCCAAGAGTTCTTGACCACCACGTTTGAACACGAGTCCTGGAATGCAGCCATCTTTGTTGGTAGAAGGAGCTGAATTATGTAACTGTGGAGAGCTTGGGGTGGAGTGTGTATTTTCTCTGATAGCTGGCAGAACATAAACCAGGGTGCACCTGCCGTTGAATTGGCTGGGTAGGATGCTGTAGACAGAAGTTCCACATAACCAAAAAGTGCCAGTTGGTGGAGGAATCATACACAACTGATTTATTGCAAAAAGTTTCGGTAGGGATGGGTTCCTGGAGAGACACTCGTTTAAATCATTTTCCTGTTTCATTTCTGTAGTGGTGACATACACATGGGACTCATCTGTTCCTCTTTCAATCACAAAACTGCAACGTTCACGAGGAATTTCACCCAGTGGAGTCGATGCTGGAGCATAATTTTCCATGCACCAGTGGAACATCATTGGCAGGAGTAGATCTGTCATGATGGGAGTAGCTGAAGTTAGGTTGCAGGATGGTAGTCCAGGAATGCAACTCTGAGAAACTGGAGGAATGGTTACGTTGTGACATGTATCCTTGTTGTATAATCCACTGGTATGATGATCGAATAAGGTACATGTGTCACATTTGGAGATAGGGTGCGCTACCCATGGGATTCCTGCTCCTACTGAAGGTGCGTGTGGCATGCAAACATTCTTTCCAGCAAACAAAGCGTTTCTTGACATATTCATCAGCTCTAGGAATATGTTGTCTCTGGAGTCCGCACTTTGTGTGATGTCCATGATGGTTAGTAGTAGTACGACAATCTTGATCATGTTGGTGACTGGGATGACTGAAGGTTCCGTATGTATATCTCTGCGTTGTGTATTTTTATTTTTAGTTTGTTCGGCAGTGGGTCAAATTGTCTTTGGGATGTTGTCGCTTCATACGCAGATAAAGAGGTTGTTGCATATGGATCTCTGGACAACCATCAAGTGATATTTGCACAGAGGAAAAAAGAGGAAAAAAAAACATAAGAGAAAAAAAACAAAACAGAGCAGTATTTCTTCAAACACTAGGGTTGTAGCAGTATTTGTCATAAAGACTGCAAACATTAGGGTTTTATCCTCTGTTCAATCTTAGTCTGCTATTGTTGTTCCGTCTTTCCCTGTTTCTTATTTTAGGCGACACCTAAAGACCAGTGAGGTAAGGATGGACTAAAAAAATGGGGAAGGCCTATGAGGTTGTCTTCACCCTGGATTGGCCCCCGACGCCTGTTGCGTTCAGTTCTTTCCAGGGCCCTCACTGAACCGTGTGTCCTTTCCTATCCCTGTTGGTGGAGGAACAACTTTACAGTGTGAAACATGAGTCCAGGTTTTCCTTCCCTGACACAACACTGCAGCTGCTGTAATCAACATAACTTGATGTGGTCCTTGCCACTTAGGCTCTAATGGTTTGTTTTTGAATGACTTTATCATGACCCATTGACCTGGGACGATTGTGTGTCCACCTTCTGGTGGAGTCTGCCAACAAGACTCAACTCTCTCTTTGGCACTCTGTACTGCCTTTGTGAGGTTTTCACAGTAAGCGATCAGGGCATCTGAGGCAATGTGTACATCAGCATTTCTAAGATCAATCACACCTGGCATTTGCATTGGGCGTCCAGTAATAATCTCCGCGAGTTCCAATTTGCTCTTGATCTAATGAATGCGCCCCTTGCTTTCTCTAAAAATAAATCATCCAGACTGCTTTGTAATGTATAAAGAGATTCCTTGTCATCCTCTCCTGGGTTAGGATTCCTTAAAATCTCACTCATCTTTCTAATTAACTCTGTAATTTCCTTATTTCTAACAGACACTCTATTCTTTCCAAATTTTATAGAAAATTTTCTACATTCATATTTAAAAAGTTCCCATTTAGAAATGGCCGAGATATTAGTCTGAGATATCAGATTATCCGCGATTAGAAAAGTGGAGTCAATTAGAAGCTCTTCTTCCTGATGGCTGAGCGACTGCGCAGACTCACACTGAGCTTGACGACGTAGATGTGACGTGAGCAACCCGTCTGTCTTCTAGTAGCTGTGCCGAGAGAAATCTGAATCATTCCCTTCTGAAACTTGCAGAGACGGAGAGTGTGAGTAGGAGGTGTCCATGAGCTAGGAGCAGGAGACACTTTTGCTCAGTATTCTGATTAATTATTTTGTCATTTTGCCTCCACGTCCCCCCGATCACCCGCGAGCTTCTCCTCCTATCCATACGGTAATCTCTCTACTGTGCGACAGAGAGTCGTGTGGTTATGACGCAATCGTTAGCCTACTTTTGCAAAAACTGCTTCTACGGGGCCATAACGGAAGCTACAAGGTAATGGAGCCTTTTATACATTGTCGTGTTTCTTTAGAAATAAATAATGGACAAATGGAGTCTTTAAACGCCTCAGATGTAAAGTTATTCGCTGTCAAAGTGACGCCAAAATGAATGGGAGTCAATGGAATGCTAACAGCAGGTGGGGGTAGGGCTGTCGCGATAACCGCAATATCGCAGTACCGTGCTACTGACAAGCCAACTGCAGCGGAATTCAAGTAACCGCAGCAACCGCGATATTCGCGTGTTTTCTTTTTTCATAAGGCTATACCCTTCTTGTTTTGAACTTCGTGCATGTTTATTGGATGTTAAATAAGTTAATAATGATAATAAGACGTGGTGATCATGGTTTTATCATGATGATTTGTACAGAGGCTTTGTGGATTTGCACTTAAGCCTAAACAGACAGTGAATGAGAGAGATCGACTGAGCGCGTGCGATTACCTGCGTCTGTCTTTGAGGTCAAGTCATATTCGTGAAAAGGTTGCCGTGTCCAAGGAAAGTTAAATATTTGTCCTGTCATCCTTTTAACGTTTAAAATAAAGGGTATTATTTACCATGAAAACGACAGCGCTGGTCAGCATCCACAGCGCGAGGAACTCGCGGTCGCGGGAAACAAAACTCAATAAATCACGCATTAAAACAATGCCATTTGTCTCTATTAAAGGAGAACTTGGTAACTTTTTTAACTTAATAAAACTGTCTAGAAATCATTTGGATGGTTAAACAACCTGTTCTGGTGATATTGGTGACTTTCCCCGCTCCCCCCAGCGTTCCCAGGCGGAAAACCAACCTTGCAACTTGGGGACTACCGTCCCGGCAAGATAGAAATTGGAAGTCTCGTGAGAAGCGAGAACGAGAACGAGAACGAGCGTGAAACACGAATTGCTTTACGGCAATTCGACATAAACACACACGCATGTATGATGTATTACCAGATTACCCACCTCGGTAGACATAGCTCCACACGATGTCTGGCTTGCTCCGATCAAAACAAACGCACATGAGCAGCGGTAGAGAGGGGGAGGAGGCCGCCGCAAGTGAGTTTTTTACGATTGTGTTGTGAAATATACGTCCCACCACAGCTGTAGGGGGAGCTCGTGGGGAAAACATGCGACAACAAAAGGGAAAATCAGCGAAGAAGTGACTAGAGTTCGCTAGAGTTGCCGAGTTCTCCTTTAAGTGAAGCTTCAGCGTTACTATGCAACGCATTGCTGGTCAGCTGAGCCTTGAAAAGTGGAGCTCAAAGTTAAAATAATTAACCTTGTTTCATTACTATCTTTTAATGAATCAATCAGCGTTTTTGAACATGTTGTTGAATGAATGGTTTAATGACTCATTCAAAGACAGTCCGTTGCCTTGCCGTAACAACTGCGCGCTGAGTGACAGGCTTTCAATGCGCAGATACGCTGTTTAGTTTCGGTTTATTGGTTACTGAAAATGTACTCGTTTTTGTGCATGCTGACCAAATCGTAACACTTATTTATATAGCAACAAATAAATCAAAATAAATGAATAAATGCGGTAAAACCGCATATCGCGCTATTGAGCCACTCATAATTACCGCAAGGGAAAATCCTTCACCGCGACAGCCCTAGGTGGGGGTCTGCTAATCAATGGCGGCGCCCGGGGGTGGTACGCTTTCTGGATGCTGGATTACCCCCCTACACACACCGCGGTCCGCTTACATCGACATGTTTCTACAGTGGCCCTGAGCGGACAAACGCGTTTCGTCACTATGCTGTTCTTCATGATAAGAAGTGAGCTAAAGTCAGCAAATAAAACACTGACACAATGATGAACAAGTAACAATAATATTCGCAATAACAATATAACAATAACAACTGGTAAACCCTTGTGGGTGTAAAATGCCCCACAATTATGGCAATATCCGTAATCCTAATGGGGACAAGGATTTTTTGATCCACAGAAGGAAAACTAAATTAACTAAGTGATGTTTTTTGAAAATGTAAAAATGCAAAAAGTTTTCTGTGATGAGTAGGGTTAGTGTAGACTATTTTTACACAGTTTGTACAGTATAAAAAATGTGTGTGTGTGTGTGTGTACACTTTGTGATGGGCACTTACAGTGAAAGATCATGACAACAGGCTATTTTATATGTGCTTGCTATTTAAAAAGATGTATAAATCTATCTGACACAATATGTTTCTAGTTGAAATTTTTCAGTCTAGTGTTTTGCACAAGTTTCTGTAAGGGTTGTGTTTAGGGCTGGGGCTTGGTCTAGGTCATATTAAATATGAATTATGAACTTGATAAAAAAAAAAAGTGGAAGTCTGCAATGCTTACTAATATAGTGAAACAAACGTGTTTGTCAGTCAGTCTGTCTGAGTCTGAGCTGACTGCGAGAGGAAATCTGTTAGGAGTTCAGGCAGTCACACACACTGAGCTGACTGCGAGTTCAGGCAGTCACACTGAGCTGACAGCGAGAAGAAATCGGTAAGGAGTTCAGCAAACTTTTACCAAGTAAGTTTTTATATTTTTAAATATAACGATAGCTTGTGTTTTTGTGTTCTTATTCCTCAGTAGTTTTGTTTGTTTGTGGGAAACTCATCCTGCTGATGTTAAGGAGAGTCAAAGACGGTCTATGCTGATTTTTTTTCAGTGGATATATTAAGACAATTATTGTCATGGTTTGTTTTATAGTGGGGTTATTAATATAATTGTATGTTTTAGCATGATTACTCCAATTGGTTGGTGGGAAATTAACCTCGAAAATATGTTGTTGTTTTTTATTGATTAAATATAAATTCATACATTAATCTAAGTTCTTGTTAAAGAGACTCAAGAAGGAATAAAACGGTTGAAATCTATACAGTTTACTAAATGACAAAACAGAGAGAACAAAACTGTTTAAGAGAGATCGAGAGGAAGGCTTATATCCAGGGCTTCCAATTCAATGCACTTGTACATAATGATTAGGAATTTGGGATTATTTTCATAGTCGATTAATCTGTTGAATATTTTCTCGATTAATTATAGAGAAATTATAGGCCATTATAGCCTGTATTATTTGCTTGACCATCTAAATCATCTAATGACCATCTAAATCTGTCATTCCACTATACAAGAGTAATCCATCTATTAGGCTATCTTAAGTCTTGTTAGAAAACCAAAAATAAATAAAAATAAATAAACCAACAAAAAAATAACTGTTCTTGAAAAATTCTTTTAAAAAAAAGATTGTATGGAATAGGAAGCTCCTGCTTTAGGTGCATTAGCTCAACAGGTATCCTCAAGCTACACGACACAATATAATTTATTAATATTACACTTTTACTTAAAGCTCACTTTAAAACACCATCGAGTATTTGTATCATATTCCGGTCGCGGTTTAAAATTGTTTCAAGTCAAAAAAAGATTTTGAAATATGTTATATTTAGCATTTTATATGAAGCTAGTGGCTATCTTTACTAGCATGCATAAGTTACTGTAAACATTCTTTGTTCCTATAATAAAATAACCAAAATCGAACAGAAATCACACACACAAACCAGATATACTTGAATCCTGCATTTATTAGCTTCTTGAATCAGATGAAGAGATGTGTTTAGTTTTGTCCGTCTGTTTGTCTGTAGTTTAGTCGTAGCTCAGAAAGAGGAAGTATACACAGACAGCTAGTGATGTGACATTTGAACCGAGGCGACGGAGCGTGTGTGGAGAAAAAAAGGGCGTGCCAATGAAGCCACGATTCGAGGCTTGTTGTTTACGTGAAATCACGTGACTAATGACAAACGAGGCCTCGGTTTGTGTGGATACGTCATCGGTTCGTCTGAGTGTCACTTCCGGATAAAAGGGGTTTCGAAACTCGCGCTTCCTCCCTATCCCCTAGAATGTTTCCTTAGAATGTTTTCTTACAATGTTCCTTATGATTGTTAACCCTCTGGGCTTCTTCGTATAATAGTCACACTTAGCTTCCTCCCGCCCGAAAACGGGCGAAGCCTTAAAATTTTACTTTACTTTTTCCCAGGATAACCAATCAAATATATTTTTGTTCTATAATGTTTTCTGAATATTATTTAGAATTTTTAGAATTTTTTATGATACTTTGCATTAATTATATAATTTTTATGAGCTATTTTTTCCATTAGAATTAATATATATATTTTTATTTTATTTATTTTATTTTATTTTTCAATAAATGCAACATTTCCCATCAAAATAGAGTGCAGGCCTAAAAAAAAAAAATTTTCAACTGAGAAGAGCGCCATCTAGTGGCTTCAAAATGTATTAATTTGTGTTATGTCCTATAACCGCCTATAGGCGGCCTATAGCTTTTTTATTTATTTATTTGATTTATTCCCATTCGGAAAGAATTTTTTTTATTACTAAGCAACCACTGAATGGAACAACACAAATTATATATCATTTTAAAGCTCAGCTTTTTAATGCATATAACTACATGTATTAACTCCTAACGAGTGCTGAGTAATCCTTCTAAAACCGAGTGTACCGCCAGCAGGCGCCACCTAGCTGCAAAAATATTCTTTACCATATTTTTTAAAAATCTTGCCTTGATTAACACAAAGTTGATGTCATTTGAAAGCTTAGAGTCTGAACTTTACAGTGAATGTATCCACTTTGAAAAACTCTTAAGTATTGCTGATTTATTTGCTGATAAATAGAATTTCCTTTTTTTCATAATCTAGAAAAAAAAAAGGAACTGCAATGTGTCAAAAACATCATACAGCTCATGAAACATTCTCAGATAATTGAAAATGGCACTTCGTTTTTTACAGCATATTATTACAATTAAAATGAGCCCAAAATTAACATAATCTATTGCTTTTATGACAAGATATTCTTCATGGAGAAAAAATTGCCCATGAGGGGGTGTCAAAGACTGTACAAAAAGGCTGTCTCTTTTCCAAATGCTGTAACATTTGATTCCTTTATCCAAAAATTATTATCTTTTTATCCAGATGCAGCTAACATGTAGGGGGACTTCACTAAAAAAGAATTTTCCTCCTACCTTATTTCCTTCCTGAGTTATTCCATGACAAATAAGAAAGATATGCAAAATCATAATAAAAATTATATATATATATTGTCTTTTATCCACTGTTTCTTGGCAGGACAATGTCCAAATGTAATGTAATTTATATTTTCAAAAAAATTAAAAAGAGTTCTTTCAAACGATACCTACCTTTTGACTCTCCTTGCTATAGTTTTGGAGTTATTATGATTATATCATTTTTATATAGTTTGGGGCAAAATTGGCTGTTTCAGTCTTACCAGTTCATTTCTCTCTGTGTGTGTGTGTGTGTGGATGTGTGTGTGTGGGGGGGAGGGTGTCTTATTTGCACTCTTGATGTTTCGTACAAATTCTACGAGGTGGCTTATTCGTACGAATTCATACGACCTGACTCGTACGAATTAGTACGATTTTTGCAAAATCGTACATATTTTACGAATTGGCTAATTCGTATGAATTCATACGAATGACCTACCCCTGACCCCGCCCCTAAACCTACCCATCACGTGGGTTTAGACAAATCGTACAAATTCGTACGAGTTAGGTCGTACGAATTAGTACGAATTAGCCAACTTTTTATGATTCGTACGAATTCGTACGAATTGGTCGTGAGATAGCGTTGGTTTTAGAGTGTCACCCCTTCATTGCTGTACACTTTTTTTCAGCACAGTGGCTGATCTGTAGCTTGTACCACCAAAAGTTTCTCTGAGTTTTCCTATTTTTTCGTATTTCCCATTCATTTCCTATGTCGCCCGTTTTCGGGCGGGAGGAAGCTAAGTGTGACTTTTTTTTTTTTACGACCCTTTAACATATCAGAATCATCTCCTTGATTTTTTTGTGTGTTCATATAGGTAATAAAACAAAAGTCACCAAGTTTCACCCCCATCCGATGAAGCAAAAAAATTAAACAATTCGAAACGTTCAAGTTTTCGCACGTTTTCGGGCGAAGAAGCCCAGAGGGTTAAAAGATGCACTATTTTTGTATTGTCTTTTATTTGTTGCACCCGTTCTGTTTCAAGGACTAGGCTACTACTGAAACTTAATGCCACTTTGTTTTGTAAATGGAACTTTGTCAATAAAGTTTGAATGAAAAAAAAAAAATTGTGGCTGAAAAGGCTTAAAAAAAAACAAAACAAAAAACAAAAAAAACTCGCGCTTCCTTGTGGGTGTTGCAGGAGTAGTAGAAGAAGCAGTTGTAGTTGTAGTAGTCTCCTCTCCCTCCACCATAAGCACTGCACTCAACACAATCTCACTTTTGTAGGCATGTAGGCTAGTTTGCGCACCTCCCAAAATTCGGAAATAGCGTTTATCCACCTATAGTTCCTAAGCCATTTAAAATTAAGCTTATGTAGTTTTAGTTTCATATTGTTCATTATTAGTTTCATAGGTTGTTAAACCTCTTTCATATTGCTCTGCATTACTGTCAGTGTTGACCAATCTTTTGCGGTGTTGCCAGCAGGAAGCAGCAGACTGCATCAAGATTCATCAGTCACTAGCCCAAACGGCGTTTACGTGCGTTTATTAGCCTAATGCTCGACGCCGCTTTATACACAAATCTTTCTACTCAGTTTTCAGACACGCTGTGTTTTTCTCCATGTTTGGTCTGAGTTTGTTATTTTACACTGTTTGACCAGCAGAGTGGGGTTTATCCAGCGTGCTGGATAGACCTGTTGATCTGAGCAATGGAACAAACAAAACAAGCCCTGAACATTAATAAAAGAACACATATTATACAGACACTTGATATTTAATCTTATTAGATGATAAGTTGATGGAATTTGATATTTTATTTGATATTTTACTTTGTTATGTTTGTAAAAGGTGTTTTTCTGCATGTTTGGTCTGAGTTTGTTGCAGTTAGACTGTTTGACCAGCAGGAGTCGCCAGCGTGTTGCGTTTCCAAACAGTGAATCATTTTGCAAACAAATTGGTTCAATTGATTCGAAGCTTTGAAAAGCTTCGTTTCTCCCATCACCACAGTCTTCTGTATGATGGGTAAATACCATATTCACAAAGCAAGATACCTTAAATTCAAACCTAGTTGCAAAATTTTTGCTTATGATTTACAGTTATTATTGTCTTCACTTCAAAAAATCCCCTCCAATAAAAAAGCTTTGAAAACATATTGTATTATAGTAAGTTTTATATAAATTGTAAAAATATTTTATTTACTGTTATTATTTACTTTCATTTTCTCTGTATCCCCACATGTTCATGTTCATTGTTCTGTTTTATTTCCATTGTACTGATTTATATTGTAATGCAATAAAAAAAAAAAAAACAGTCAGGACACTAAAACTATAATGCATTTCATACAACTGCAAAAACACTTGCATAATAATAATAAAAATAATAATAAATAAAAAAATGTTAGGCTACTTAAAGGTAGGGCTGCCCTGCCAACAACTATTTGAGGGGACAGCCATTTGTAGTGGTGTCCGATAAACCATGGTGGAAATTCAGTTCACACATCACTGCTCTCCTAAATTTTAACTATACCCCCCTTACTGTAAGTACAGTACACGAATATTGACACAAAAATCTTAATGTAATTCACTTAGGTTTTTTTTATGTTTCAAATGTTGTAGTAATTCCCTAGTGACCAGACTGACTTACTACAGGTACAATTTTCACAAATACCTCCCTTACTGTACGTACAGTACACAAATATTAATATGAAAATATTACTATAATTCACCTAAAGTGTTTTTTCATGTTTCAAAGGTTGTAGTAATTCCCTAGTGATACTGACTTGCTACAGGTGAAAGTCTAGCTCACAATCTTTTTGAAAAATGCAACTTAAAGGAGCATTTCACCCATGGGAACATTGATCTTTATTGAAAGTGGGTCATGTATGTAGTCGAAATGTAAAATAAATATCGAATTTGGTGCCTTCTTGACCGAAAAAAGACAGAAAGTAACTTTAGGGCGCATATGAATGAAAGACAACAACTCCCACAATGCACCACATTGCACAGCTCCGCAAGCCACTCCCACTAATCCAGAACAGCGTATATCCGCCTATCTTTTCACTTTCTAAAGTGTTTACTGTATTTACAGCAAGGCAGATATTGGCAAAATTTCACCTGTAGTAAGTCAGTCACTAATAAACACAACAACCTTTGGAACATGGTAAACACTTTAGGTGAATTAAAGTATTCTATTCGAATTAAAGTATATATTTTCATTAAAATATTTATGTACTGTAAGAATGGATAAATTAGGAAATGCCGGACAGTCTGTTTCTGGGTTGACCAGACCCTGAGAGGACAAAAGGACCTCTCTGGAAATTACCATTTGAACTGGCCCTCGTGCATCATTGAGACGAAAGTCTCACCTCCGAGTCATCCTAATCTACATCTCCTTCCCTCTCCCCCCCCCCCAAGAGGTGCAACCTCTGAATGCAAATTTCTTTTGTTAGCACATGTTTCCATGTGAAAGAGGTCTGGCTATATAATGAAAAGCAGCAGGGAGATCGAGGCCTTTTCTGTAACTCAGATCCGCCCGTGAGGCCGAGAGAGAGTGAGATCTCTCAGCTTCATGTATTTCTTACTGTTGGGTTTGCATCTTCTCTCTATTCCAGAGCATTTGATGTTTGTATCGATTATCTTTGAATTGATTATGAAATTGGCATGATACATTTACCTGACATAATAAATTGTTACACTTGATTATTTTAACTGACTTTGACATTATTTTTATTTTAACTGACTTTGACATTATTTTCATTAAAGAGTTAAACGGAATAGTCAAACATTCGCTCACATTTAATGATGCACAGATATCACTAAAACCTTTTCATTTATGGAGTCAGATGAAATAACGAGAGAATACATATTCAAATGTATTGCATTTAATCAAAAAATACTTAGCCTCGAGAATGGAATTTGAACATGTCAGTTTTTAAATGTCAGAAGAAATTTTAACTAATAAAAATTATACGTTTTAACGCAGTTGGTGTAATTGGCAGACGTTCCCTCAAGCATTATGAGCCGTGACAGCGTGTTAAAGCACTCTCAGGTATAAATGCAGCTATAATGCATGTAAGGTTATTTTTAACGAATATTTCATGTCGACATAAATTGATTGACTACTGTTAAAAGTAATATTGGTATTGATATATATGTAAGACTACCGACTCTATAGAGCAGTGGCATGGAAAAAACGAATGTCTGGCGAATATCGAACCTAAAACTAACTTTACCTCGCTTTGTAAGCGATAACCAGCAGGACAGCAGTGATGTGTGAACTGAATTTGGCAACAGTATACAGTAAAGTAGAGTGAAGTTATTGAATATTTGCACTTTGCAGACGCTCCCTTCGGATCTGTGTCTCTGCCTCATGACATGTTCCTCGGTATATTTTGTCCAGTGCTAAGAACAAATGAAACGGAAAACACCTTTTAAAAACAGATAACAAAGTAAAATATCAACTGCCATTAACTTATCATCTAATAAGATTAAATATCAAGTGTCTGTATAATATGTGTTCTTCTATTAATGTTCAGGGCTTGTTTTGTTTGTTCCATGGCTCAGAGAAACAGGACAATAAGACACTATTAACTACTATTATTCCTTTTAATTATACTAATGTCTAATTACACCGTCTACAGATGAATAAAACTGATCAGAGATCAGATAAAAACCATAGACGCTTGTACATTTCACTGCTGAGGACGAATTCAATGAATCCGCATGATACACACACACACACGTCCATTGTGCTTTCTATGATGGGAGAAACGAATATAAAAACATTTTTTAATCATGTATGATCCACATGTGAATCAATATCTTTCAAATAAAGTGAAAGTGAGTGTATAATGTGTGTATCTGACACATAACAAACCTTCTGTTTTCTCCTCAGGATGAATCTCCTTCTTCTGCTGTGCTTTATCAGTTATAGCGGTCAGTGTCATTTATTTAATTTCGTTTTTTAGTTCAAGCTAAAGTTATTCTAGCGGATTGTTTTTCTGTTGTGTCTCTCAGCTCATCTCTAGGTTTATACTGTCATCAACATTTGAAACTTGTGTAATGTGGCACTTCTAATATTGTTGGCTACTTGTTGTCTTCATTTATTTATATATTTTAATCCAGTTTATTAAATTAACTCCACTAGAATATTTAAGATCATATTGATTTAAGACATTTATTTTCCAGTATTGCTAGTGTGTATTGAGTGAATATTGCTGTGTGTATTTGCAGGATCCTCCACTAAAGCTGTGTCAGGAATAAAGGGAGGAAACGTCACTCTATCATGTGGATCTGAGGACAGAGAGATTGTGGAGATCAGATTATACAGTCGGTCTAAAATCATCCGTGTGTGTGAGAAGAAAAACTGCAGCGGTCGAGTGTTTAAAGAAGGATCATGTGACGTCATCAAGGATCTGATCTACAGTGACGCTGGGAAATACTTTTTATATGTTTATTACAATAAAGATCAGACAGAAGTGAAGCGAGAGATCCTGGAGTATCATCTTCATATTCATAGTAAAGTCAAAACTGATCAAACCATCATCATGTGTTTCTGGATAATCTACAGGAGATTATAAGGGGCTTCTCTTTGTAAACTGAATTGAATCCTCTCTTGCTCTGAAATGATCCAGCATCAAGATAAACTTCTCTCCTTTATCACTGATGTTCACTTCTTCAAAATGTCAGTGTAAGCTTCATGTCTTACGTCACATTAGTGATGGACTTCCTCCTTTAGTTTTTAAAGACAACAGAAAACGCATGCGGACTGGTCTCAAAGTTTAACCCGAACACTTGAACATTACATGTGTTACTGAGATCTGTGTACAGTTATATTCACTCTTTAACTCAGGTTGTGACATGTAAACCAGGAAGAAACATGATTTACTGTATAACTGAGTAATTAAATATATCATGGTGTGCATGATATTAAAAACAATGCTGGGAAATCAGGAGGATTTTAATACATCTCTGCACACAGTGGTTTGATACAATAAATCTAAGTGGGAACGAACTGATATAGTGAAAGACTGTGTATGCACATATGCATGAATTGTAAAATATTGTTTTTAAATATGTATGTTTAATATGGCCTTTGCAAGAGCCTTAGCTTCTCCTTAAGTGTCATCATCATCTATAGACTTGTTCCTTTCCACTGTTGTTTTTGTCTGCATAATAGGGGATCTGCATTATTTTTTGTAAATCTGTGAGTAGTATTGTGAAAAACTCAATAAATTAAACCACTTTTGTTAGAAACATTTTTGCGTATTTTTGTATGAATTAAATATTTTGACTTTTTTTTTTTACTATGTTCAGAAAATAATGTTTTTTAAAAATAATATATACAATGATATATGTTGGTGATGTTTAAATATTTTACATCTTACTGCATCTCAGATTCAGAAACAATCAGACTGAAATCATCAGCGATCTTGTTCAGAAATAAACTTCCACACATCATACAGCCGTTTGTGGAACCACACAACAGAAAGAAGAAGCACAATGATGGACTTTCCCTTCTTACTAGTGATCCACCTTATTACCTCAGGTTAGGGATGGGCAAATGAAGCCTCAGGAAGCACCGAGGCTTTCCCTGGGGGGCACTGTTTCATATTTTATTGAAGCTTCCCCAGGCGTTGCCATTGATTAGCGGACCCCCACCTGCTGTTAGCATCCCATTGACTCCCATTCATTTTGGCGTCACTTTGACAGTGAATAACTTTACATCTGAGGCGTTTAAAGACTCCATTTGTCCATTTTTTATTTCTAAAGAAACACGACAATGTATAAAAGGCTCCATTACCTTGTAGCTTCCGTTATGGCCCCGTAGAAGCAGTTTTTGTAAAAAATAGGCTAACGATTGCGTCATAACCACTCGACTCTCTGTCGCACAGTAGAGAGATTACCGTATGGACAGGAGGAGAAGCTCGCGGGTGATCGGGGGGACGTGGAGGCAAAATGACAATATAATTCATCAGAATACTTAGCAAAAGTGTCTCCTGCTCCTAGCTCATGGACACCTCCTACTCACACTCTCCGTCTCTGCAAGTTTCGGAAGGGAATGATTCAGATTTCTCTCGGCACAGCTACTAGAAGACAGACGGGTTGCTCACGTCACATCTACGCCGTCAAGCTCAGTGTGAGTCTGCGCAGTACGCTCGACCATCAGGAAGAAGAGCTTCTAATTGACTCCACTTTTCTAATCACGGATAATCTGATATCTCAGACTAATATCTCGGCCATTTCTAAATGGGAACTTTTTAAATAAATGTAGAAAATTTGGAAAGAATAGAGTGTCTGTTAGAAATAAGGAAATTACAGAGTTAATTAGAAAGATGAGTGAGATTTTAAGGAATCCTAACCCAGGAGAGGATGACAAGGAATCTCTTTATACATTACAAAGCAGTCTGGATGATTTATTTTTAGAGAAAGCAAGGGGCGCTTTCATTAGATCAAGAGCAAATTGGCTTGAGTTTGGCGAAAAAAATTTAACCTAGAGAAAAAAACGTGGAAGTAATAGGAGGATCTCCTCTCTATATATTAATGATACATTATCTAATGACCCCTCGGCGATCTCTTCTCATGTTTTTAATTTTTATCAAAATCTATACACCTCTTCTTTTGATCTTAATGCTTCATCCTTGTTTTTCCATATTGACTCTGTGATTCCTAAACTTAATAACCAGAATAGAGAACTTTGTGAGGAACCCTTTAATATAGAGGATCTGTTTAATGTAGTAAAAAGAATGCCAAAAAATAAATCTCCAGGACCGGATGGCTTACCATTTGAATTTTTTTAAGTCTTTTGGGACTCCATTAAGTTTCTTCTTTACGAAGCCCTTGTAGAGTGTTTAAACAATGGTGAATTGGCCAAATCAATGAAACAATGTCTCATTTGTCTTATCCCTAAGCCTAATAAAGATTCCAGTCTTTTGGATAATTGGCGCCCAATTACCCTTTTGAACTCTGATTATAAAATATTGGCTTCTGTATATGCTGAAAAGATCAAACATTGTTTAGCAAACATAATTTCTAACACTTAATCTGGATTTCTAAAAGGTAGACATATTTCTAACAATATTAGATTAATTATAGATATATTAGATTATTCAGAACTCATAAATAAAGAGGCATTCATTTTGTTTATTGACTTTTATAAAGCTTTTGATACAGTTAGCATTTTTTTATTTTTGAAGCCCTTTCTAAGTTTGGTTTTGGTAGATCCTTTATTAATGCGATTCAAACTCTATATAACGGTAGTAACAGTTGTGTTTCCCTAGCTTCTGGCACTTCTCCCCGGTTTTGTGTGGACCGAGGTATTCGCCAGGGATGCCCTATCTCTCCTTTTCTTTTTCTATTGGCCGCCGAGCTATTAAGCCTGCACATAAAGCATTCCAATATTGAAGGTATAAATATTGGAGGGAATGCATTGATTATAAGTCAGTTAGCTGACGATACTTGTCTTTTTCTTAAAAATGATTCTCAAGTTTCTGCTGCTTTAAATGAATTTATTTTTTTCTCCAAAGCTTCAGGTTTAGTAGTAAATTCTAACAAAAGTGAAATTCTATATATACATGATTTAAATAAAAATTCTGTTGTTGGTATTAAAGTTAAATGTCATGTAAAATATCTAGGGGTTGATATCCGCAGATCTGACTCAGACCGTCTCCATCACAATTTTCAGCCAAGGCTAGATAATATAAAAAAAAATTATATGTTGCTGGCTGCAGAGAGACTTGACTATTTATGGGAGAGCCCTGCTGACAAAAGCTGAGGGTATATCACGCTTAGTTTATCCTGCTTTTTCCCTTTATGTTGATCAAAAATCTATCAAATCTATTAGCTCTCTGCTATTCCGCTTTATTTGGAAAAATAAGACAGAATGTGTTCAAAGGAAATCTATAACTAGGAATCATAAGGAGGGTCTTAACGCGTTAGATTTTAAAACCATTAATCAGACTTTCAAAATTAACTGGATTAAGAACTGTATCTATAATGATAAGTTACCCTGGTTTTGGATCCCTAACCTAATATTCAAGCGTTGTGGTGGCCTTACATTTTTATTATCCTGTAATTTTAAGTGTAGTAAATTACCTACTAAGCTCTCAAATTTTCATAAACAAGCCCTGGAATCCTGGAAAATTGCTTTTAAACATAATTTCTCCCCGCACACATGTATTATTTGGAACAATGAAAATATATTGTCTGGTAACAAATCACTTTTTTTCACTGAATGGGTGAATCAATTTTTTTTTTTTTTTTTTTGAATTATTCAATGCTCAGGGAGACCTTTTTTCTTTTCCTGATTTTGTGTCTTTAAAAGGAGCAACAATCTCATTAAGAGATTTTAATAAAGTGATTAAAAGTATCCCTGTCAGTTTAAAAAATTTGTTTAAAGCACATTTATGTTATGGCTGTGTAAACAACCATTTTCCTACACTTGCATTTAATGGTGTTTATATATTAGATAAAAAATGCAATAACGTCTTTATCAGAAATGCCCTATCTTCAACTCCAGGATGCCCCTCTAAAGCACAATCTAAATGGAGGATCTGTTATCCGGACTCTGATTTGAATAACGTATGGACCTCTCCTCACAGATTTTTTATTCCAAGTAAAATTAAAGAACTCCATTTTAAAATTGTTCACAGATACTACCCTTGTAATCTATTCTTAAGTAGGTTTTTTGAGAATATAGCTTCATTGTGTTCTTTTTGCAATACTGATGAAGAATCTAGGCCTATTCTACATTTGCTTTATTATTGCCAATTTTCAAAATCTTTTTGGTCAGAAGTTACCGTGCTAATCTCTTCCTGTTGTAACAAATTGATCGAAATCACAGAAGCTATCATCTTCCTATCAGATTTTCACTCTAAAGTCAACAATCTTGAACATACTGTATTATTGCTTTGTCTTCTGGGTAAATTTCACATTCATAAAGCCAGAACCATTCAATGTAAACCTAATTTTAGAATGTTTTCATCTGATGTAAAATCTCTTTTTTCTTCTTTTAAGAATGTGTCCAAACCTTTGAATTCAAAGGCTTATATAACATGTAACATTCTTGAATCTGTTGTAAGGTATCTGTTGTGAAGATATAGGCTACCTTGATGTGTTATGTTGCCTGTATATCTACATGTGATATTGTCCGTATCCCCGCTTATTCTTTTTCAACTATTGTAATAATTTTGATTTACAATAAAAAAAAAAAGACATTCTCTGATCATCACATGATCAATAACATCCCGCCGGTAGCCTGAATCCATTTCCGTCGAACTTCATCATCAGCAGGCATAGATATAAACACTAGATGTCGCCTTGGGGCTCTAAGCATGCGTCAAAACCGCCGCCATCTTGGAACAGGGGTCTTGTCATAAGAAGTAGCTAGGTAACGCTGGGACTTCCGGCGAAGATGGCGAACTGAGCACTCAATAATCCAGAGCTCCGTTTATTTGTCCCCAAACTATTAGACTAGTCCTTCTTTTAAGAATAAATACCTACACAAACGAAACTACATTGATACGTGACCAATTTGACTTACTCAGCACGAGTTTCACACTCTGAAATGCCGCTATCTAACAAGATGAAGAAAGCTAATGCAGCAACAGCACTTCTCCCTCATGATTACTGTGCT
The DNA here is from genome assembly GCA_021554675.1 of Leuciscus idus. Classification (NCBI taxonomy): domain Eukaryota; kingdom Metazoa; phylum Chordata; class Actinopteri; order Cypriniformes; family Leuciscidae; genus Leuciscus; species Leuciscus idus. The sequence continues at coordinate 40,682,977 of CM038628.1, read as the reverse complement.
GGTGCCGATGGTAACAACATGGAAACCTCCCCCACGAAGGTGAGCCTGAGCCGTCCTCTTCCTGACACCCCTACTAAAATACCTGTCTCGTTTAAGAAAGCTAAAAACGAAGCAGAGGTATCCAATGCTGCAATACTCGAAGCTGTTAACAACCTCTCTGTCATGTTACAAGAACTCAATGTGCAAATGAAAAGCAACAGTGCCATGATTGCACAAGTGGCCAAAAGTGTTGAGTTTAATGCCAAAGAAATAAAAGACTGCCAATCCAAAACTCAAACTTTGGAAAAGGAGATGAAAAGGTTTGGTACAGAGAACGTCGCTTTACAAGAAAGAGTCCTTGAACTGGAGCGTTACAAACGGCGCTGGAATTTGAAATTGCGCGGGATGAAAGAGCAAGAAAACGAAAACACGAGAGAGAGGGTGTTACAGATCGTACTTAAAATCGCTCCGCATTGGGCTGACAAGATGGACAGTGTCATCGACTCCGTGCACCGCCTGGGGAAAAGAGAGGAAGCTAAACATCGGCAAGTGATAATGCAGTTCACTATGAGGCACCACCGAGATGAGCTCTGGCGTCTGACCAAGAGATCTGCAGTGTGTAAGGAGCTGAATGTAAGTTTCGCCGAGCACATCCTACCAGCCGACCGGGAGGCGAGAGCAGCAGTGTGGCCTCAGATTAAGCAGGCCAGAGAAGCAGGTCAGCAGGCTTACTTCAGGGGCCCAAATGGATACATAAATGGGAAAAGAATTGTGGTTCCTTAACCACACTGCAGTTCACTATCATCTCACTGTCTAACGTGAAGAAATTTGTTTACATTTCTATGAAGGACATCCAAGTTGACTGTTTTTAAGGGGACGCTGCCTTATGTTCACATTCCAAAGCAGTTTTCTCCTGCTGATTTACCTCGGGTTGTTTTTTTCTTAAGTGGTAAGTTCCTGTTTAATGTTCTCTGTTGATTCTAATTTAGGTTTTATTTCATTTAATGCAAGGGGCCTTAGAGACAGCATCAAGCGAAAAGCAATTTTCCTCTTCTGTAAAAGCAAGAAACCACACTGTGTCCTGCTGCAAGAGACTCACTCAACTGATACGGATGAAAAATTTTGGTCCAATCAGTGGGGTGATAAAATCCTATTCTGTCATGGAACTAATCGTTCTGCTGGTACTGCTGTCCTTCTGAACAACTTCCCTGGGAAAATTGTGACATCCAAAAAGAGCACAGATGGTCACTGGATACTATGCGTTCTTTCGGTTAAAGACTCTTTTATTATCCTGGGAAATATCTATGGCTATAACAATGTAAACCAAAACAAAAATCTTCTCTCTGAAATTGATGGTCTTGTTAAAAATTTGAAATTACGTTATCCAACAACTAATATTATCTTAGGAGGAGACTTCAATATGGTATTTAATGAATGGTTAGACCGCTCACCCACCAAGTTTCATAACCATCACTATAACCCTCATTTAGTCAGTTTCTGTAGCATTCATAATCTATCTGACCCATGGCGCTTTATACACCCCAATTTAAAAAACTTCTCTTGGTTTAAACCGGATGGTTCAATCAAATCAAGGATTGACTTTTGGTTAATCTCTGACAGTGTAAAAGACTTAATATCTGACTGCTCTATATCTTCTGCTCCGCTATCTGACCACTGCTTTATTAATCTCACCTTGAAACCCAGTAATAATCCCAAACGAAACAAGGGTTATTGGAAACTCAATGCCAGCCTGTTACAGTCTGAAAAGTATAGCCAAGGGGTTAAAGACATAATTGATGAAATTATTCAAGACCCAAACCTTTTGTCTTATAGATCCAAATGGGAATTTTTAAAATTCAGAATAAGAAACTTTTCAATCTCTTTTAGTAAACAATTGCAACAATCTACCCTTTTAGAGGAGACTAATTTAACAAGAGAGATAAGTCTCTGCTGTAATAAACCCACGCTTACAGATACTGATAAAAGAAAGCTACTTACACTACATACCAAATTAGATAATATTTATACAAGAAAAGCAAACGGAGCCTTCATCAGATCCAGAGCAAAATGGATCGAGGAAGGAGAAAGAAACTCATCTTATTTCTGTAGATTAGAGAAAACTCGCCAAGAAAGGAATAACATAGGAACACTGATCATTAATGAAAATGAATGCTCTAACCCTAAAACTATAACCAATGAAGTTTATACCTTTTACAGTAATTTATACTCTTCTAGATTCTCGGCTGATGCATCAGAGACCTTCTTTAATAAAATTAGAGAATTTATTCCCCAAATAAATGAGGACTTCCAAAATACCTGTGAGGCAGAGATCGTATAGTGAGCTAGAAAAGGCGTTGCAATGTCTGACTTCTGACCGCTCCCCTGGCCCAGACGGTCTGACAGCCAACTTTTATAAACATTTCTGGGAGCATATCAAAGCACTTTTATTCGAAACACTTAAAGAAGCGTTAAACAACCAATCACTTCCAGAGACGTTAAGACAAGGTGTAATCGTTCTTATTCCGAAACCAAACAAAGATCCCAAAGTCTTAGACAATTGGAGGCCGATAACACTTTTAAACAATGATTACAAATTGCTAACTCACATTTTTTCAAATCGTCTCAAAGAAGGTCTTCCTCAAATAATTAGTGACACTCAATCAGGATTTATGAGAGGTAGATCAATACACAATAATGTCCGCCTTGTCCTTGATCTACTTGAGTATAATGAGCATATTAATGATGATGGCTTTATTCTTTTTTTGGATTTTTACAAGGCGTTTGACTCGGTAGAACACCCTTTTATTTTTAAGGCTCTAAAATTATGTGGTTTTGGGGAAAAATTTATAAACACTATAAAATGTTTTTACAATGACACCAACAGCTCAGTGTCTCTCTCAGGTGGCACTACACCTCGCTTCACGGTCAACAGAGGTATTAAACAAGGCTGTCCCATTTCACCCTCGCTATTCATAATTGCAGCTGAAATGTTGTCAATCCTCATTAAAAATTCAGATATCGAACAGTTAAATGTATTTGATAACCAAATAGTTATAAGTCAGCTGGCCGACGACACCACTCTATTCCTTAAAAATATTGAACAGGTCCCAAAGGCTACTGAAACTATAGACTTATTTTCAAAAGCCTCTGGGTTACAACTGAACCTGAAAAAGTGTGAGTTGTTATCTATACATGACTGCCACCTTGAGGCAGCTTATGGTATCCCTATTAAAACTGCAGTCAAATACTTGGGTATTCATATAACCAAAGATACTAAGATGAGTGAAACATTAAATGTATGGAAAAAAATGGATGAATGTAAATCAAGATTAGACAGATGGTTGAATAGAGATCTTTCTCTGTTTGGTCGCATCTTTATAACCAAAATGGAAAGCCTTTCCAGGTGTATTTACCCAGCCTTTTCTCTATCTATCCCCAAAAAAGCTGTTAAATCCATCAATACATTAAACTTTGATTACATCTGGAAAAGAAAACCCCATTATCTTAAAAGAGCAACTATAGTGAAAGACTATGAAGATGGTGGGCTACAAGCCATAGACTTTGATTGTATAAACGGAACCTTAAAGATGAAATGGCTAAGATGCTTTCTCGCAAATAGTAGTAGCTTTTGGTATTGTGTCTCCAGGGAATTGTTTAAAAAAATGGGAGGCATTGATTTGTTTTTGCGCTGTGATTTTGATGTTCCAAAACTTCCTGTAAAACTGTCTGCATTTCATTCACAAGTTTTGTTATATTGGAAACTATTGTACAAACACAATTTCACTCCCCATGATGTTCCCATCTGGAATTGCAGATTTATTCTCTTTAGAAATAAGTCCCTGTATTTTAATGAATGGATGGAAAACAACATTTGGTCTCTCACACATTTACTGGACAGTTATGGCAATATTTTATCTTTTGAAGATTTTGGTACAAAATTTAATTTTCAGTGCAATCGTAAACATTATGATATGGTTATCCAAAGCATCCCTTCTGCCTTCCTTTTGATGGCAAAAAATGCACTACCTCATTTGCTCAACCCTCCTCTTCTGCCTTCACTGATGATTGCTGGTCACCAGTTCTGTAGTAGGACTCTGCAAAACAAAGTGTTCCGTGATCTCTTTACTTTGACCTTATACCCAATGCAATATAGCCGAAATGCATCTTATCTTATCTTCAATCATTCTTCTCTGAAAAAACTGCGCACAGACTTTTTTAAATTACCTATATCACCAAAAGCTAAAGAGCTTCACTTCAAAGTCATGAATGACATTTATCCTTCAAGTGACCTCCTCTCACGTAGATTTAAATTTGATCTAACAAACTGTATATTCTGTGATGAAGAAATAGAGACCACGGATCATTTGTTTTTCTTCTGCCTTTACAGTAACACATTCTGGTGTGACATGTATGATTGGTTGGAGCCTTATCTCCAGTCTCTCTCTAGTTTCACCAGAGATAACATTACATTTGGAATTATAATGAAGGACAAAAACTATGATCTGCTTTTAAACACTTTAATTATTTCTGGTAAATTTTTCATCCACAAATGTAAATGGATAAAGACACAGCCTCTTTTTTCTGTCTTCAAGAGAGAATTTGCATTGTACTATAAGTCCCTGTTGTTTATGAAGAAGAAAACAGCAAGTAAATTGCTTAATTTTATTGATGCTTTAAAATTAACTGAAGCCCCTTAACTACTGTCTTATTTTATTATTTGTCATTTGTTATTTTTGTTTATATTTTTATTTTTTTCATTTTACGTGCTCCGTTCCCTGTTTGCAATGATATTTTTGTAAATTATGATTAAGCCAGTTATTGTTGTAAATTTGACACTTCAATAAAAAATAAAAAAAAATAAAAAAAATAAAAAAGCTAGGTAACGCTGCTTTCTCCGCCTGTACTTCGAATTCATGGATGATGCCGGACTTTTGTGATGTGTATGGATGTTCACACGAACGAAATCTAAACCAGACAGCAGTGGCGGACTGGGACAATAATTCAGGCCGGGAATTTGACTCCACTGCCAGGCCACCTCTGCTGCTGCAGTCACCACCACCCTATTCATGTAATCTACTGGACTGATAAACTTGTAGGCTAACCCTATTAATGAACCAGGTAGACTACCAGATGCAATATAAATGAATAAAAAAATAACCCTTAAAAACTCACTAGGAATACACCATTTATACTACCAAACCAATGACAAATAGAAAATTGGCTTTTTAAAAGAGATAATAAGAGACACATTCACATGTTGAAATATTTACATTTTATGTATTTTCAGTGCTCAACTCTAGGGGTGGGCGATATGGCAAAAATATAATATCACGATTTTTTTCAGAAAAATCACGATTCACGATTTTATCACGATTCTTTTTTTAATGTTGGTTTTACTATTTTGTGACTGAGCATTACAGCCAAACTAATGTCCATATTTTAAAAACAAAGCCTTAGGTAACAAAATAAAAAATAAAAAAGAATAGCAGACAGGGGCGAAGATATTTTTTTTGTCATTTTCTTTGTTATTAAATATTAAGATCAAAGATACACATTACACATACACAACTTAATATACAAATTAAATAAACAGTGCTTTATGTTTTCAGCTGCAGTAGGTGTATTTAACAGTAGCATTGAAGAAAGTACTTAAAATAACAAAAATAACAAATATGAAAATAAAACAAAACATAGACTTCACTGTATAAATTATACATTGATACTTATTAAAGCTACTATTAAAAGTTATCAGTCAGGAGCAGTAAGTGATTTTCTCTTTGCATTTTGTTGTTTTATTAACATTAAAGGGATAGTTCTCCTAAAAATGCTATTTGTCATAAGTTACTCTCTCAAGTTGTTTTAAACTCGAATAAGTTTCTTTCTTCTGTTGAAAATAAAAGTTATTTGGAAGAATGTGGGTAACCAAACAGTTGATGTACCCCAGTGACTTCCATAGTATATTTTTCTCCTATGGAAGTCAATGGGGACCAGCTACTGTTTGGATAGCCACATTCTTCAAAATATTAATATTAGAAAGATATATTAGAAAATATTAAAAGGAAATTAATACAGGTTTGGAATAACATTAGAGTGCGTAAATAATGAGAGAATTTTTATTTTGGGGTGAACTATCCCTTTAAGGAGAAGCGGCAGCGTGTTTACTATTACTACTGTCTCTTTAAGAGTTGCGCACGACGCGTCTATTATACACGCATTTGACAAGCAGATTTTCTCTCAATTTTCTCAAGTTTGCGTTCACTTTAGACATAACCGACTTTGTTTATGTAAACCTTGTGTGTATTTGACAGTATTAGCACAATAAGACTCAAAAGATAACTTAGTCCAGTATCCAGGCGCTGGTAGACAGGCTTTTAGTGCATGTGAGCTTCACATGTACGCGCTGAGAAACGCACACGTTAGAACAGCGCATCAGCACGCGAATTAAATGTTTAACCGACAAGGCATTAAAGCACTGCACTGCGTCTGCATTCGTAGTTGCACACCAGCCTATCACATGCCAGGCTGATGGTCTGCACAGCGGCAGCCGGCAGGCCAGAACGACCGTCAGGCCACCGGGAAATGTCCCGGTGCTCCCGATGGCCAGTCCGCCCCTGCCAGACAGCAAGGGATTACATTTACTCTGTGGATGGTAGTAGTCAAGTTTTTTTTTTTTAAAGTTAAGTGTACATTTCTCTGCTTGGAGGAAGAAAATTAACTCTGATTCTCGCACAGAAAGAGGTTTTTCTCGCTGAAGGCTTTTTTATTCCCCAAACCAAAAAAAAAAAAAAATTATTACTTAATCAGAATTTTGTACTATTTAAAGCAAAATACATGTACATATCAACCACAGTAAAATTAATGAAGAATAATTTTCACAATTAATTTAATTGTTTTTGAGTATAAAAAAAGTAAACCATTCTGACAGCACACATGACATGAACTGCAAGTGACCATATTTGTTACAGCAAAGACACACTGCGCCCATAATTCACTGTTCAAGACCTCCATCGTCTACAAAGCAATCCGAGCTACAGCCTATCCAGGTGGTCATCTGAGGAGTTAGGAGTAAAACCCCAAAAGCACTTCCCGTTGTTCATTTCCCTGGTAGCCAGACCCACAGTCTCTGTAAAGCTGGCTGCTTTGTAGGCTGCACTAGAGATGGTACGGCGTTCTGTAGATAGATAGATAGATAGATAGATAGATAGATAGATAGATAGATAGATAGATAGATAGATAGATAGATAGATAGATCTGGGCAACTCAAGCTCATTCTTGGTATAATTCCATACAATGCTTTACTGAATCACCCATTTATTTTCTCCTGTTGGGTGTGTTCTGTATTCTCCACTCGCCCGCCCCGCGAAGATTTGCACTCAGCACTGAAACCGCATGCAACTCTCCCTTCAGTGCTGAGTGCAAACAGAGCCCGTCAACGGAGAGCCTTGGCACTTCCTATTAGCCCCATTGTATCGATCTTGGTTGCAGTTCCATTAGAATTCCACTGGAGGTGATCGCGGGCGAGTGCAGAATGAATGGGAGTCAATGGGGCTAGACGGCTAAATGTGTCTCTTTCACCCGATTGCCGTTGAGAAATCTCAGATTTGATTGTAGGTTTTGCAAGTTCAACATGGGTTATAGGTCGAAAGTTGAATGAACGAGTACTTATGTCCTTTCGATTTCTTACAAGTTGAGTTGTTGTTGCCCATAACACGCTAGCATTCTGCTAATGACGTCAGCATTCTGACGTCATTGACATTTTAAAAGACTTTTTAAACCAAATAAGTGACTCTAAAAAATCTAACACCCAGCAATGTGTAATTTCTTTGCATCTCCTTTCGAATACAACATTCAAATTACTAGACAAAAAATTATATCCTGAGAAAAGTGGATTTTGAGGGTTTTTCACCATAGACCTCCATTCATTCTGCACTCGCCTGCGAGCGCCCCCGCATGGACAGAGACGTGTTACTGCAGCCAGTCCAGAAACCGGAAGTAAGCAGAGAGTGCCAATTCTCTTCCTATTAGACATTCTCTGGTGCAAATCTTCTTAGGGTGGGGACGTGGAGAATACAGAACACACTCTAGACTGTCTATGGAACACAGCCAACAGGAGAAAATGGGTGACTCACCAGTAGAGCATTGTCGGGAACTATACCGAGGAAAGGAAGCTGTTTATGTAGGAGGCGAAATTGAAAGAAAAGCAAAGACCAGAATTAAGGATTTGGTTACATTAAATAATGGGTATCAGATCGATTTTGACTCCAAAAAGTATAGGCCTAATGGATAAATTAATCGGATATATGCGGGTATGGATAAAAACAATTATTTACAGCAAAGGTAGATCAAATATAAGGAAGGGAATACACTGGATTGCGGGGATTCGTTTAAAGATTGTAGAGAACTGGAGCCGTGGCGATGTATGGGCTGAAAGGGTGAGTAAAGCACACAAACACGACTCATTTATTTTCCTCTCGCCAAAATATATCCCGAAATATGATGCAAATGAGATGGACTTTGGCCGTAGATGGAGGAGCTGAACACGCAGAAACATTGAAAGCACGATTCCTGATTGTTCTGGTAGTGGTGATCTAGTAGTGTATCTTATCTCTGATCACCCACAGTAGATGGCGGTAATGCTCTTTTTAAGAATGCGAACCGCCAAATAAGCACAAAGAAGAAGAAGGAAGAAGGAAGCAGGAAGCATACAGCATACTGTATGTGCCGAAGATCTGAAAGCCGGGGTAAGAACCATAGACAGTATTTAAACGGCAAGAAAAACCTGAGTTTTGTTGGTGTTAAAGTAACAACATGTAACTTTTCAACCTTCATAATATATTTCCAAGACCCTTGTGATAGTACATCGACTTACAATAGGTTGAATGAGACGTCTGCCAGAGCCTGACGGGGTCTGTATCGCTTTTACTGGCACTATGTAACTTCGGGGTGCGGGTAGTAACCAGCGCTCACAAAGAACTACAAAATTCGACTGCTTTACGGCATACGTCACTTTGCCCACCACTTCCTCAAATGTGGCCAACCAGCGCGTTTGTTTTCGTACGTCTGTTTTCGTCATGGCTGAAGCAGCAGCGAAACGTAAGAAGTCCAAGGTTTTGTCGGAGTAGAGTCGGAAGAGGAAAAGGGAGAGTGATAAACTGAAAGGCAGGACGAGGATCAATATTGGTCGAGCGTTTGCTCGCTGGCGTTAGCTTATGGAGGAGGAGAGTTACCAGACCGATGCTGACTTGGCCGTCATGCTGTTGAACTAGTAAGTAACTGTAAATTGCTTGCATACTATCTTTAGTTTTTTTAATCTGTTGTCTGCCTGGCTACGTTACGGAAACTATCTGGTCCTCCATTTATTTATCTCACGAACAGTGGCGGCTGGTGAAAAATATCTTAGGTGGGGCTGTCATATTCAGCCGGTTTCAATAGTCTGGTAACCATGGGAGTATTAGGCCTACTTTCTGCCCTTGGTATGTGTATTGTGCTTTGATGTTTATTTTGTTCTATTCCTTAACCCAGTCCCAGTGGTTCTCAAACTTTTTAGAGTTGTACCCGAAGAGGCTTTAACATCCTTCTGCGTACCCCCACTCTTCAGTCACACCTTTTTCAGTAAGGGACAATATTTGCCCCCTTAAATCGATTTTTTCAAGTGCATTTTTACCTTCACAAATACCTTTATAAAATAAATAATGCTTTGAATAAAATAAAATAAAAAGTTAAATAGATAAATATGCAATGATGGTAAAAACGACGTGATGCTTTTAAATATTAAATTAAAACCGCCAGAAGGTGATGAGTCATCGAGTCATTCATTCAGTAACGAAGCAAGTGGCTGTATTTATGAATTAATCATTGAATCATTGACACTAAAGATTTGTTCACAAACACTGCTGTGTGCTGCAGTTCTGCTGTGGCTTTCGTTGGAGATATTCATTTATTGTAAAAATACTGACAACTGTGTTGAAAATGAACATCACTTAATATTAATATTTCGTTTGTTGAACTGTTGTATAAAATCAATGTCACATTCGCAATCGTGTGGATCTTCATATAATGTGATCAACATTAAACACAGGAACTCACACAGGGTATGTGTTTGTATCGAAGAGAGTTTGAATTATATCGATCTCCATGCACAGCCTGTGTCTATATTTGTTCTTCATGCTAGTAAGTGCTAACTTAAATCCCTACTTTTACAAAGGTAACGTACATTGTCGAGAACGGCATTATAGCGCGATTTGCTGAGGCAGCAATCTGTACGAGACCTGTCATAGCCTATACAAAGTTTTGACCGCAAAAGATGAGGTAATTTGATCGTATGTCATGTATTTACAGCATTTAACCTGAGAGAAATGCATGCTCAGTTTAAATCTTATTTTAAGATGAGGTAGTATTAACGTTAAAGGAACGGCAAAATTCAGCATTTTGTTCCCGCACCCCCTTCTGTCACCTCACGGTTTGAGAACCACTGCCTTTACATATCTTTGTAAAACGAATAATAATAATAATAATATTACAAATAATTATTAGTATTAACCACCCAAACACAATTTAACACAAACTGCATGATACCAGTGCTCTGTGAAAGTAATTATTTAATGCCATATTACAAGACTGAAGCATTCTTACACAAAAACAAACAAATTGCACAAACTTTCCATTTGCATTTGAAATTTAACTCAAAAAGTTTAGTTACTTTCTCAGACAGGTCCCTCACTTCGGTAACTGTCCATGTTGGATCTGTCCCTGTTGTTTTAAAAAGTAATCACGGAAAGCAAAACAAGGCATTAGCATGACCGCATTCAGCTAGCCAGGCCGATAGACCGCAGTCTGATGGAGATAGGCGCGCATGAGCGCGAGCGCGGGCGGGCACGCGCAGCTTGGGGCGCTAACAGAAGCGCCCATAGCTGACTAGATTTGAGCTCGCTGATTGGCTATAGTTTATGTCAAACATGTATATCTTAAATCAGCAATTGGCTAAGCTGCTCCACAGACCCGCCTCTCTGGGGCGATTTCTCCAGCGCCCCAGAGCTGATGAGACGTGCACGCAGGTGGAGGAGACGTGTTGAAAAAGCTGACATTTTTCATTTCTACCATATTTTTCACATATACTGGGTGTATTTAATATCTTAAACACACAAATACTGACAATTTGTATGTATGATTTATGTATGTATTTACTTATTTATTTAATGAGTGTGGCTCATAAACTGTGGTCTGGCTCATGGGGGGGCGGCGCCCTAGCGCCCTCTATTGGCCAGCCGCCCCTGCTCACGAATCAGCTAGTAGATGAGCGAATTATCAATCTGGTAGCTAGTAAACACTAACATGCAGTGCTTGAAGTGGGGGGAAAAGGGTGCCAGTACTCTCTTGCCTTACTCACCGCCTTCACCCAGGGCCGGATAAACAATTTCCTGTGCCCTGTACAACCAGACTCAAGCCCCCCCGTAGTTAGGGGGGTTCGGGGGCATGCTCCCCCGAGAAAATTTGGATTTCTCTGATCTACATATGTGCAATTTAGGACTTTTGAAGGCCAAAAAATTATAAGAAATAGGCTATCTTTAAAACCTTGTCATTAGATTATTTGTCAATACCTGCTCTCTCCTCATCTTCATGTTTCTTTTTCTCTCAGTCTTCTTATCCTGGACTATTTCTTCCCCTCCTAAAGCTGAACTTAGTCTTTTCATTTTCGTCTGTGTCAATGACGAAAGTAAACATAGGCTCAACAGATATTTATATGTTTTATGAATCATTTTCTTAAGTTAATTCACTCAAGGCTACCAGGAAAGCTGTAGCCTAAGTCAGTATTGCCATTAGGAACCTTCTGCAAGCTTTGAAATTTGAAAACGTCTATTTTTAAATGTTAAAAGTAATTTTAAATAATACAAATTATATATAATGTCATATTCTGTGTTAATTTTGACCACGAACCACGCGCTGTCACTTTAATTCAGCGCGTGCAGCACAGCGAAAACAGACTCGGTGTGGAAACGATCGTTGGACTGCTGTATACGCACCGCTCCTGGAACGCATTGCCGGACCGCATCCGCGTGCAGTGTGAAAGCTCTAACCTGTTAATATGGGTGCGGAAAAAAATAAGCACCGCATACGCATTGCAAACGGAGTATATGTGAAATGGGCGTGACACTGACGCTTTTTTTGTCAGTTGTATAGTACCGGCTACATGCGAGAAGTTATGACGAGTGGATAATGCCTTTTCTAAGTCTACCCTGAAGAAGGCGAAGGAGCAGTCTACCCTTCCGTCGCCGTCAGTCCGTGTCTATTTTTGAATGGGATTGATAGAGACGTCAAACGACAGACCGGCGACGACGTCATGGCGACGTCACAGTAGTAACGTATACTTACGGCGACGTGGCGACGGCGTACGTGAGAAATGTATAAAAAATCATAACGTCTGAACCAGGCACGTCGCCTAATAAGACGCCTGATACACACGTCGTCCCTCAGTACGTCGCCTAATAAGACGCCTGAAACACACGTCGTCCCTCAGTACGTCGCCTAATAAGACGCCTGATACACACGTCGTCCCTCAGTACGTCGCCTAATAAGACGCCTGAAACACACGTCGTCCCTCAGTACGTCGCCTAATAAGACGCCTGAAACACACGTCGTCCCTCAGTACGTCGCCTAATAAGACGCCTAAAAAAACACGTCGTCCCTCTGTACGTCGCCTAATAAGACGCCTGAAACACACGTCGTCCCTCAGTACGTCGCCTAATAAGACGCCTGAAACACACGTCGTCCCTCAGTACGTCGCCTAATAAGACGCCTGATACACACGTCGTCCCTCAGTACGTCGCCTAATAAGACGCCTGAAACACACGTCGTCCCTCAGTACGTCGCCTAATAAGACGCCTAAAAAAACACGTCGTCCCTCTGTACGTCGCCTAATAAGACGTATGATAAACACGGCTTCCCCAATGTATTTCGCCTTTAAACATTTCAGAGTTTTCCTTAGTAGATGTACTTGTTATAGGCTATTGCTTTTAGCCTACAGTAAACTTATTTCTCAAAAAGGGCCACTGGTGCTTAATAACTAAGTTTAGCCTATTCAATGTTTGATAAGCTATAGGCCTACAGTCAAAAGTTTATGAACGGTAAGATATTTTAGACAGTAATATTAAATATTGAAATAGGCTATTTATACAACTTAAAATAACTGTTTTCTATTTGAATATATTTTAAAATGTCATTTATTCCTGCAATCAAAGCTGAATTTTCAGCATCATTACTCCAGTCTTTAATGTCACATGATCCTTCAGGAATCATTGTAATATGATGATTTTATGCTCAAGAAACATTTATGATTATTATCAATGTTAAAAACAATTGTGTACAATTTTGTTTTTACGATTATTTGATTAATAGAAAGTTCAAAACAACAGCAACTATCTGAAATTTGCCAGCACAGAAATAAATTGCATTTTAAAATATATTAAAATAGAAAGGTTTAAATTGTACAAATTTTAAAATGTGAAACAGTTTAAATTGAATAAATATTTCACAATATTATTGTTTTTGCTGTATTTTGAATCAAATAAATGAAGCATTGGCTTGGAGAGCAGAAGAGACTTAAAAAAATCTTACCGTTCAAAAACCGATGTAGCCTAACTATATTGGCTGTTACGTTAGTGTGTAAAAGATTTTTAACATGTTTCAATTTCATTAAGTCCTTATTTCAACATTTCGACATAAGTAGCTCGTTATTTCGACATAATACGTTGTTATTTCGATATAATATCTGTTATTTAGACATAATAATGGGACATTCTATCTGCATTAAGCCACATTAAGCATTCTTATAATGGTTTTCTATGGGAGGAAAATTCTTAACGTGTAATTAAACATCTAATTTTTTTAACATATAGTATAGCCTACTTTATTATGATTTTATATCATAATGATTTATAAATGCAGGCACAATTATCCGTGAACTTGATGAATGTTGCAGATGTTTTATGCGCAAATAAATGCCTTAGTTTGAACTGTGCAAAATTCAGAATTAATTGAATATGCAGCAATTTGTACAAATAGAGAGTCTTTAGACATGTTGTAGCCATTAAATAAGCGCATTTGGTTTCATATTTGTTACAATATTATAATGTTATTTTTTCCCCAATCTATGTTGATAATGAAAAGTGAACAGCATGAGTAAGATTGGATGCGCAATATATCGGGAGACATGATTTTGACCACTTCATAAGTTTTGTTTTTAGGAAACCTTCTTTAAAGTGAATTTCGTTTTGTATAAATTGCACCTTAATTTTAAGCAATTTTTCATTAACCAGTTGCCTGGATTTAATAGGCTAAATAAGAAGCAAATAGCAGACAATATAATCATGACATGGAGGCGCCCGCGCGGTCACTTGCATTGCACGTGAACTGGAGCGCATCTCATAACTTAACCAAAACTCAGCGTTTGTATAAAATTGTATTAATTATAAATTGTGAAACAGTTTAAATTGTAAAAATATTTCACAATATCACAGTTTTTCTGTATTTTGAATCAAATAAATGAAACCTTGGTGAGCAGAAGAGACTTATTTTAAAAATATTTAAAAATCTTATAAAACCGGTAGTGTAAATATATTGGCTGTTACATTAGTGTGTAAAAAAATTAACATATATTGAACATCGAAGGCATTCTTTTTTACTATCCCTTAGAGCCCATGCACATTTTTTGCCTTGTTTTCTAGTGATCTCGCCTTTATTCTCTTTAAGTCATTCAACATTTTCTTCAGCATTTAATGACGTGGAGAACAAGGTATTCTGAAAAAATATGCTTAGTTTCTTATGTTTTATCAATTTATTGTCAAAATATAGTTGTTGGTTTTTTTTGTTACAAAAAAAGGAAAAACATGGTAACTTATGACCAAAAAGAAGGGCAATTATAATAGATGTGAATTTCTGAATAAGAACTTTTGAATAAGAAACAATATCAAGACTATAAAACTCGTCAAAAAACGCGCACACACTCAAACCACCTGACTGCACATCACATTTTTGACTTTATTGATTCTGCTTTTATTCGTAATGCAATGGACCGGTCAACGGGACATAAATGAATCCTTAAAGGATGGGACTTTATGGGACATTTGCACAAAAAGAATAAATAACTTACCGTAGCCTATATTTTATAAGTCGCTCCGGAGACGCATATCAGTCAAAAAATGCGCCACGAAGAAGAAAAAAACATATTTAGCCTAAGTCGCACTGGAATAAGTTGCATTTAAAAAAAAAAATTATTTCACAAAAAAAAAAAAAAAAAGTTACAGACAGTTCTCCGCTACGGACGTGAGCGCTCTAAAGCGGCACTAAAATAATGTTTTAAAACTTTCACAGAGACCTAAAACTGAAAGCACAAAGCCTGTCTTTAAATTTAATTTCGTTTTGTATTAATTGTATCTTAATTTTAATCAATGTTTCATCAACAAATTTTCTGGATTTAATAAGAAGTAGCTAAATATAGGCTATTAGAAAATAGATGATCAGGACACGGAGGCGCTGGCGAACCTGAGCTCGTCTCATAAATGAACCGAAACTCAGCATAGGCCTATAAGGTAGCCTATTGCCTCACAGACCTGAGACATATAGATAGCTTGAAATGTCTACTTTTAAGCAGAACAATTCAAAACGAAAGAAAACAGACGGCGCTGCTTATGTAATTCGTATGAAATGTGCATTTCTCTCTGGCGCTGCGAAGAGACTGGGTTGGTCTAGCCGACACTGACATAAAAAAAGAACTGTTTTATTAGTAAACAATTAAAATGTATCCTGATATATTTAACATATTTGCCTGTTCCTTACAAAACACTGACAGTGGGGTTTTTGACTGGGTTTTTTTTTTTTTTTTTTTTTAGCAGCATGCGGACAAATTTTTTCGACACACACAATATTACATAACACTCTGCGCTAATGTTTTAAAAAGATCATTTAACATATAAATAACCATTTTTAAATAGCCCATTAAAAGTGTTTATTACAAATAAATGACTAAATGCTAAAAATTAATACATTTTAATGAACAAACATATGCGTTGCATTTACAATTGCCACTTCCCCGCGGCCCTGGTTGTGCGATCCTTATACATTTAACCCATTGGTACTATTCTGTTCAACAGTTGTTTTTGTGGCAAAAATGGACATTCCTTGTATTATTTTATTCTATGTTTTGGTACTTTTCGGTGCATTTCGGAATATGGACGAAACTTGACTGTTGAACTTATTTAGCAACTTAAAAACACGCTAACAACACCAAAAAAATGAACCAATATATTTCTAAGAATGCAAATAGATGTTTGAGGTTTCAAAATGAAACTGTTGGCTATAGCAAAACATTACAGATTAAGTGCAATCAAACACTAGATAAACAATGGTTTGCTCTTGATGTCAAGTGTAACAATTATCGTCAGGCCTCTTGCGCCCTCTGTTGGCATTTGTTATAGTAATATACATAAGTTCATTGTTTATATATTTCTTCATGTATTTTAATAGTGTTGTTAAATAAAACAATAAAATTAATTACTTTTAATACTTTATTTGAACAAATTATATCGCCTCATTTGTAATGTATTTAAGTCATACTAAAGGCTATTGTTCACTTCAGATCTATCTTTCTGACCAAAAAATATATAAATAAAATAGTCGACACTGACAGCCCTAGTCTTGAACATTTGAACATGAACCTACATTGTTTTACATTTTGTGACTAAAAGACTATTTCCCTGTCTTATATTTTTTCATTGTTGATTTCTTGAAAATAATAGGCTATTAAAATACTTTCTTGTCACCTTTTTCTGTAAACAATATCGTGAATAGTTTCATATTGTGTATTCGCCCATTATGGTCAACTGTGTTAATTAAAATTATTACCACCTTCAAAAGTAAAAACTCAGAATGACACATTCCAGAATATTATGTTTATAGATAATGAATTTATCTGTTCAACTTTAAAGTTGTTGTTAATAGCCTAATTGTGCAAAAAGTTGTGACTTTGATGGTGTATAATTTGCATAGTCCTCATATCCAGTAGAAAGTGAGTGAATTATTAAAAAAAAAAAATACTATGCCCGTAAACCATTCAGAGATGACATTAATGAGATACACAACTTTGTATACAATACAAAATTTGTATCAAAGATATTTTCAATGTCATCAGAACACAAGAAAAGAATGATTGATTTGAAAGATAACAAAGGAAAGATAAGAAAAGCTAGGGGGAAAATAGATATTAATTTATTGTGATACGACGTTGGAGTCACATGTTGGTGTCACGCGTCTGTGATGAGACGTGCTTTGGTGCGACGTTGGAGTCACACGTTGGTGTCACGCGTCGGTGATGAGACGTGCTGTGGTGCGACGTTGGTGTCACGCGTCTGTGATGCGGCGTACCCCTTCGGTCACGTAAAAGTACACGACTGTCGACTTCGGTAAGTTATCCGTGGCATTATCCACTCGCCATAAGAAGTAGCGGTACGCAAGAAAACGTGCAGGTACGCTTTGGAGTAAAATGCAGAAGTGCCGGTACTGCGTACCGGTGAGTACCGCCCCACTTCGAGCACTGCTAACATGGTAGTTTTAGATGGTTAGGATGCTATCGCTATCATTCTCGTTCAGATTTGAGCATTGCAATCGACATGCAAATCGCAAATGTTTGAGTTAAAATGTTTAGTCTACTAAACATGTATAAATTATGAAAGGGGGAAGATTAATAATATTATCATTGCCCATATGAAAAAAACCTGCATGCTTCATATACAGTAACCGTAAATCATTTTACAACAGCGGTAATGGACAATTCCGCTTCCAACCTGTAGGGCGACCGCAGAGGAAAAGTTCCATGTTGTTGCTTTAAGTCCTGTTGCAGGCGCATAAAGCTGACGGGTCGAGTGTTCGCTCCCACTGCCACACAAATATTTTACTCTCTCTCCAGATTCGGCATAGTCGGGGGAAAAGCGCGCAGTGGTTACACTTTCAGCGGTGAAGTTAAACAAGAAATACACAATTTTGAGACGTGAATTGAATAACTGTGAGATTTTATTAACCGTTAAATCGTCCTTCTCCTATTTTTACAATTAATTCTTAGTCTGAATGTAGTGTTATTATGTTGACTAGTCTAGATTTGACAATAGATTGGTGAAAATTATAGTTTTCCAGTAGTTACAGAGACCTGGTGGATTTATGCACAGGGATTTATTGACTTTTGGTCTGGTTTATGGTTAGTTGCATGCAATTATGCATAATTCACAGTTATTACTACAGTAACTCCATGTAACCTGTGTAACAAGGACACTTTAAAATAAAGTGTTACAAGTTATTCTATGAATGAAATGACACTTGTTCTAAATATTATTGTATGTTTGTTATTGTATTAACAGAGGTGCTGTCCAAGAGAAAAGCCTCCTTCAGCAAGAAGAAATCCAAGGAGAGAGGGAAGATGCTTCTCTGGTCAGTCCCTTTCAACTCTCTCTTCATGGTTAAATTCTGTTCGTAAATAATGATCGACTGCAAATTGTGGTGGTGAAAACTAAAGTTGTTAAATGGTGTTCAAGATATTGATGTTGATGACAGTATTGTGTTGTCAAAGAGCCAGGATAATTCACTTCAATCCTGACCACCGAAGTTACTAGAAGTCATATCTTCATCATTTACCTCACAACTTTTTAACAATGTTTTCTTTTAACTGTGGTTCTGAAAGTCACATGAAGTTAGAAACACAACAGATCTGTAGCTGAGCTAATGGATTATGTAACTGTTGGCAATTTAATTAAATAAATATACGCCCTGCGGGTTTAATATACAGTATATGCGCTTTAATTATTTGCAAGTGTGTAGAGGTTATGTGCGTCTCAGAGCGGCTCCGTTCACAGTAAATTTTGCTCCACAGGAACTGATATCATGCTGAGAGTTTGGGTTGCTTATAAAGTTCATCTGGGAACGCGATGTACGCCATTTCATCAGATTTGTAAAGTAACTTATAGAAAGTAGCCTACTCATAATATGGAGCTTTACTTGTAAATATGATGACGCCTTTCTGTAGCTCTGATTGATTTTAAATTGTTACCTTCGGTTCTCCTTAAGTGTCAGTGGGATTGGTGTATAACAACCTGAGAACAATTTAAATAATATTTCAGTCAAGTCACCTTAATTTATATAGTGCTTTTAACAATATAGATTGTTTCAAAGCAGCTTTACAGTGATAATATAGGAGATTACAGTAACAGAGATTGTTTTGGCTTTACAGCAGCTCTAGGATAAAGTTACTGTCCAGATAAAGTTAGTTTTGATTGATTCACTTCCGTCGCAAAGATCATTAGTTATTAGCTTAGGGGCCGCTAACACGACACCGTTCTAACAGAAAACCATTACAGGATTATGATTTGACTTTTCTAACTTTAGTTAGTGTGTAATGTTGCTGTTTGAGCATAATCAACATCTGCAAAGTTACAACGCTCAAAGTGTAAAGCAAAGGGAGATATTTGCTTTTAAAGTCGCCATGAAATTAAATTTTACAATTCGTATTTGTATATGTAATATTGTAGTGTTTATTATAAATGATTTATCTGTGCACTTACACGCATAAGCCTGTGCTCAATCGGCCCAATGGAGGCATCCGATCAGCAGAATTTATTATGTCAGGTAAATGTATCATGCCAATTACATAATCAATTCAAAGATAATCAATACAAAACATCAAATGCTCTGGAAAAAAGAGAAGAGATGCAATAGTAGGGAGGTTAAGCCCAAAAAATAGGCCTTTGACTTCAAGTCATGATGCAAAGGTCCCCTTTGGTATGGAAGTACCTTAGGGTCATACAAATAAATTCATCCTAAGTCACAAGTGAGATCACACTTTGTATCAGAAATAAACAGGTTTTTTTCTAAAATGGCCGCCAATGCGCCGAAAATACTCTAGAGCCCATATCTTTGCTTCTGTTATCGCTATAATGACAAATTTGGTGTCAAAGTGTACATTTTTGGGGTCAAGGAATCCAGTAAAATTGGTTTCAAGTTTAAAAAAATAAAATTTTCCCCATACCATGACAATTGGTGGTAAATATTCACATTTCACATAAAAGTTGTGTCATCAGAGTGACTTATCTTTTCCTTCAAAAACTTTAATTTTGTATTTAAGCAGTGCAGCTACTTCTGTACATTACATTTGTCCTAAGTAGCATGAGATTTCGACCAGTCAGGAGTAGCCTATAGCAAATCAGTTCCTGCAACAACACAACCCATCTGCACCAGGAACTGTGACAGCTGTTGAAGGTCAGAGGTGACAGGTTAACACTTTGAGGTTCGTATGACTTTCTCATTAAATAGAAAAATGTGTTAGATAACTAATAACTAGCTAGCTAGTAACTAGTTAGCTTCATTATAACTAGGTCGCTAGTAACTAGTTAGCTTCATCACAACTAGCTAGTGACTAGTTAGCGTCATTTTTGTTGAAGCAAGCACATAGCATACATGTTGCTAGCTAGTTAGTTAGCTTCATTATTTGATCGATTTTTACTTTTGTGAATGCTTGTTAATGCTCATATTATCTATCTTATGATGTTAAAGCAACTTCATTTCTTTTTTCTGATTAGCCATAATGGAATGCCGTGACTGGAGTTTATGCTTGCTATGTCAGTCCACCCTAAAGATTGAAAAAACATTAGATCCCTCTTCGTCATTCAAACTGAGAAACAATCCTGAAAGATTGAAATCATGTTACAAAGAAGCTTTAGATAACATCCAGGAGCTGAAGGCTCCTGAATTAGGTTATCTAGGGGATCTGCCTGAGTTTATAGTGGACATAAAGTGGTGGTAGTCAGGATGTAGTTCAGCTGATGATTCAAAATCCTATGGTGTGGCACAAAAGCTGCAGAAGTGTGATTGATAAACAAAAAGTTGAGAGAGCAAGAAAAAGAAAAAAGCATGCAGAGTCTATGAGCCCAGTAAAAACACAGCGCATGAGTGACAAGTCCACCACACTCGCTTTACCCAGACCCTTAACATCATCATGTGAACCATTCGATAAACTCTTCTGTGGTGAAGTGGTCAAAAAAAGGAACTGAGGAGGGCTGCCACCCTTGGCTTGGATAGAAAAGTGAAAGAATGTGCTCAGGTGGTGGGTGACAGGCATCTATTGGCTGAACTAGCTGCTGGTGACATGGTTGCTATTAAAGCAACAACATGGAACTTTTCCTCTGCGGTCGCCCTACAGGTTGGAAGCGGAATTGTCCATTACCGCTGTCGTAAAATGATTTACGGTTACTGTATATGAAGCATGCAGGTTTTTTTCATATGGGCAATGATAATATTATTAATCTTCCCCCTTTCATAATTTATACATGTTTAGTAGGCTAAACATTTTAACTCAAACATTTGCGATTTGCATGTCGATTGCAATGCTCAAATCTGAACGAGAATGATAGCGATAGCATCTATGATCCTAACCATCTAAAACTACCATAGTGTTTACTAGCTACCAGATTGATAATTCGCTCATCTACTAGCTGATTCATGAAGATAAATAAATGGAGGACCAGATAGTTTCCGTAACGTAGCCAGGCAGACAACAGATTAGAAAAACTAAAGATAGTATGCAAGCAATTTACAGTTACTTACTAGTTCAACAGCATGACGGCCAAGTCAGCATCGGTCTGGTAACTCTCCTCCTCCATAAGCTAACGCCAGCGAGCAAACGCTCGACCCATATTGATCCTCGTCCTGCCTTTCAGTTTATCACTCTCCCTTTTCCTCTTCCGACTCTACTCCGACAAAACCTTGGACTTCTTACGTTTCGCTGCTGCTTCAGCCATGACGAAAACAGACGTACGAAAACAAACGCGCTGGTTGGCCACATTTGAGGAAGTGGTGGGCGAAGTGACGTATGCCGTAAAGCAGTCGAATTTTGTAGTTCTTTTTGAGCGCTGGTTACTACCCGCACCCCGAAGTTACATAGTGCCAGTAAAAGCGATACAGACCCCGTCAGGCTCTGGCAGACGTCTCATTCAACCTATTGTAAGTCGATGTACCATCACAAGGGTCTTGGAAATATATTATGAAGGTTGAAAAGTTACATGTTGTTACTTTAATGCTGTTTATCATCGTGCATGCCTGACTAGGCTCTACGGAGGGGGCCCTTGTTCCCATGAGAGAACAGGGCGTGCACAACCTCAACTATTTCGACGACTGGCTCATATTAGCACACTCTCGAGATCAGTTATGCGAACACAGGGACTTCTTGCTCAGGCACCTCAGCCAGTTGGGTCTTCTGGTCAACTGGGAGAAGAGCAAACTCACCCCCATGCAGAGGATCTCTTTTCTCGGTATGGAATTGGATTCGGTCGCACAGACAGCGCACCTCACAGAGCAACGCACTCAGTCGGTGCTGAACTGCTTGAAGTCAAGTCAAGTCAAGTCATCTTCATTTATATAGCGCTTTTAACAATGTAGATTGTTTCAAAGCAGCTTTACACAGATAAGCGTATAATTTAAGGTAAGATTGTTTTGGAAATAAGACCACAAAACACATACTAAATATGTGCCAATAAGACTTTTGTCTAATGGATGTCATTGCCTAGTGTTTTTTCTTCAAAATGATGTGAAAATCACCCTGCCTAATCATTCACATAACACAATACATTGATTTGAATTTTGCAAAGCACTTTCTGTTTGGAAAGGCAATATGCGGAGTGGGCGTCAACGATCATGCATATTTAGTGGTTCACACCTGAGGAGACAATGGGGCCTGCCATTTTAAAGGGATAGTTCACTTTGAAATTAATTTTTGGTATGTTTTAGCTTACCTCAAGGGCATCCAAGATGTAGGTGTCTTTGTTTCCGCAGTAGTTTCAATTTTGATATTTTTAGGTCAAACCGTTCTTGTCTGTCAGTCATATAATGCAGGTCGATGGTCACTGTCTCAAAGAGCATGCACAAAGTCCAAATGAAAACAATTCCCCATCGTCCAAATGAAACAATTCCCCATCATAAGTACACATTGATGGCCTAAGACACGAAACGAGCGGTTTGTGTGAGAAAACGAACAGTATTTATATTGTTGTTATCTCTTAAAGGGACACTTCACCCATTTGCATTAAGCTTTGCATTGTTAGAAACCCAGTCATACTATTGAATGGTCATGCAACATTTTTTCATTTTCCCCCGAGACGAGAGAAATCTGTATTTACCTCTTTACACTTCCTCCTACAATGACGCAAAAATCGTCATTTTGCGTCATTGTAGGAGGAAGTGTAAGAGGGGGGGATTTCTGTTAAGACTACAAGCACTAGATCCACCCTTTCAAACCCGCCCATAGGGGGTTGGACCTAATGCGCTAACAGACCTATCACAGATCAGTGCGAGTGCATTTGATTTCAACGGCAGAAACCTGCAGAAAACAGGGACGAAGAAAGCTGAGTAGTAGGGGTTACCATACTCTATTTCCCGGACATGTCCGGCCGTCGAGATCGACAAAAATGTCCGGGATTCAGCGGGAGAAAGACGCGAGGCCGGTGGCGTGATCGGTTGAAAGACGCGAGGCCGGTGGCGTGATCGGTTGATGTGTGTTTTACCATTGCTAAGAAAATACCTGCTCCTCCGTGCGAGATACGAGAACAGTGCCTCACAGGTGTCGGTCGTCAGTAATCACGCCACCGGCCTCGCGCCGTTCTCCCGCGCCCCTCAGCCTCGTCCTGCTCGCCACAGTAAACATGATGAATGGCGACTGTAGAACGCAAAAGCCGAATCCCGGACATTTTGGGCAAACTCGTCACGGAGACTCACTCGTAGCCTAGCCTTGCCTTGATGTTTTTGTTTTCAACTGCGCTGTCTTACCGGTAGGCGTGGCTTGGGAGTGGCCTTGTAGGGCAGTGAAGCAAGTGCATTCTGGGAGTTGTTGTCTTTCATCCACATAAGCCAAAAATACATTTTCTGGCTTTTCTCAGTCTAGAAAGCTCCAAATTCAAAAATAATTTCACATTTCTTCTACATAAATGACCCACTTTCAATACACATTCATGTCTCCACGGGTGAAATGACCCTTTAAAAACAGCACACATCCAAATGATCTGACGGCGCGGGCGGGTATAGATATATACACTAGATGTCGCTTGGCTACGGTTTCGTTCCAATGAACTGCAGTAGCCAAGGTGACATCTAGTGTATACATCTATACCCGCCCGCGCCGTCAGATCATTTGGAAGTGTGCTGTTTTCAAGAGATAACAACAATATAAATACTGTTCGTTTTCTCACACAAACCGCTCGTTTCGTGTCTTAGGCCATCAATGTGTACTTATGATGGGGA
This sequence comes from Leuciscus idus, assembly GCA_021554675.1. Taxonomy (NCBI): domain Eukaryota; kingdom Metazoa; phylum Chordata; class Actinopteri; order Cypriniformes; family Leuciscidae; genus Leuciscus; species Leuciscus idus. The sequence continues at coordinate 40,658,677 of CM038628.1, read as the reverse complement.
ATTGTTTCATTTGGACGATGGGGAATTGTTTTAATTTGGACTCTGTGCTTGTGTTTTGAGACAGTGACCATCGACCTGCATTATATGACTGACAGACAAGAACGGTTTGACCTAAAAATATCAAAATTGAAACTACTGCGGAAACAAAGACACCTACATCTTGGATGCCCTTGAGGTAAGCTAAAACATATCAAAAATTAATTTCAAAGTGAACTATCCCTTTAATTAGCCATTCATTCAGGTGAGTCACTGAGCCACAAGAATGCAAGAGCAACAGTTGGAAGCATCTCAATTCTTTTTTATTTTTCCACATATTGTGCTTGCAATTTGGCCTATAATATCCAAGGAAAACATGTCTAGTAATTGTGCAGTTAATTCTCATACTGTATTTTCTGTTTTGGAATATTTATCCTCTCCCCAAATTTGTCACTAATAAAACACATTAAAATTATTTAAAGAAAAGGCTTATATTTACCTTTTAATAGTTTGTTTACATCTACCTTGTAAATATATTTTTTTATTAAAAAGGTTACAATTACAACAACAATTCAAGTGTAATCTTTCTTTGTAAAAACTAAAGTATACATTTTATCATACATATTTCAAAGTTAAGGATTTGATTGATTATTTGATTACTTTATTTTTGACAAAACATACTATATTTAACATGAGCAAAACTAATCAACGAAATGTTGTCTTTCATATGTCTGTAACATAGGTCTTTCATTTTTATTATAAGAAATATAAATGTCAATTTGCAGTTTAATACGTTGCTTATACAAATACATTTTATTTCAACATATTTTAGTCGATTTTTACTCAGTATAGCAATACAGTTTGCTAAAACCGAAACATTCATTCACAAACAGAAACGCCTGACTGTAACGTTGTTTTTATAAAATATTAGGGCATATAAATGTTAATTTTCAGTTTAATACGTTGCTTATACAAATAGCCTACATTTTATTTCAACATATTTCTGTCGATTTTTACTCAACTCAGTATAGCAATACAGTTTGCTAAAACATCATCATTCATTCACACACACACAGAAAGGCGATTTAAATTTAAACTGTCTTTTTGCGAGCTGTGGTAAACAGCGCGCATCTCTGCGGCTGCCGTTCATTCATTCACAGAAACGTGATTAACTTGAGAAGGAAAAAAAACTTACTACAGTATTCGGATCCTCTCTCCTCGCAATACCCGCACTCTGAAGTAGATTTTCCATTATTATTATTCCTCACAGCGCTGCAAGATGGTGTAAACACGTAGGCTACAATGATATGATTAAACTTGTGTTTTTTCGAGCTGATATGGGGGGCGTTCACAAGTTTGCTTGGATTACCTCAGTAATTTGCGTTTGAATAGCACGCGCTCTCCGTGGGCGGGTTCACATTACATTTGAATGAGCTCTAATTAGCTCGACTGGAATCGCTCTCTTTTAATACAGATTTCACAAGATGAGAATATTTGTTTTTTATATAAATTACCTCATTTAAAAGAAGAGAATTCAAGCTTCATGCCTGTGTGTATGTATGCCTGTTTGACTGAGTATTCGCTGAGTTACAGTTCATTTTCGGACGCGTTTCAGAATGGTCTTCACTGACAAAGAGAAGGCAGAACTCGCATCACGTTTATTTTTCTTTATTTGGCAAAAAGCACAACACTTTGTTTTTATTGTGAGTATACACAAAAATAATTTAACAGAATTGATTGATATATGAAACTTGCTTGTAATATCAAAGTCAACAGAGCAAAATTAATTTCTTTTGAACTGAACTGAAAAAAAGCGAGCCTATCGCGCTGGCGCGATTGTCGACCTCAGGGGGTTAATAAAGTTATTTTCCATCTAAAGTTAGTTTTGATTGATTCGCTTCTGTCGCAGCGATCATTTGTTATTAAATTAGGGGCCGCTAAGACGACACCATTCTCTCTACACAGAATTTAAACGCGGACCTGTGAGAAACCACCTTTGAACACCTTCAAAGGCAGGACGGCGGTCCCACTGAAATTCTTTCAGAGGCTCCTGGGGCATATGGCAGCGGCAGCAGCGTTAACTCTGCTCGGGCTGCTCCATATGAGGTCGCTTCAGCACTGGTTTCATGGCCGAGTCCCGAGATGGGTGTGGCATCACGGCACTCACCGGGTGACAATCACACCGGCGTGCTGCCAGACCTTCAGCCCGTGGTCAGACCCCTCATTCCTGTGGGCAGGAGTCCCCTTGGAACAGGTTTCCAGGCATGCTGTGGTGTTTCCAGGCATGCTGTCGTGTTCTGGTGGCCCCCTATTGCCCCACCCGGACCTGGATCCCTGAACTTATGCTCCTTGTGACAGTCCCTCCCTGGCCCATTTCTCTGAGGGAGGACCTTCTGACTCAGAGACGGGGCACCCTATGGTACTCGCATCCGGACCTCTGGAAACTCCATCTCTGGTTCTAGGTGACTTACCCCCAGAGGTACTTAACACCATCACTTCTGCATGGGGGCCGTCCACGAGATGTGTGCCTTGAAGTGGAACCTATTCGTCGAGTGGTTTTCTTCTCGCCGGGAGAACCCCCGAATATGTTCGATAGTGGCTTCCGCATCGTTCCCCTTCCATAGAAAGGGCACAGTTTCCTAGTGTTATCCAATAATCTCGCTGTATGGGTTATCACGGAACAACAGTGACAGATACGCTCTGTGTAAGCCCTTTCCTATCGTCCATCCAGGCAAGAAGGGGTACAGGCTTACACCGGGCACTGGATGGGGTGCAGCAGATGTGGCGCTTTGGTAGGGATTCCTATCAATAATAAGGATAAGGGAACGTCTCAATTACATATGGTAACCCTCGTTCCCTGAGGCAGGGAATGGAGACGTACATCCCATCGTCACATCTGCTGCTGCCCGTCGGGGCGGCCAGCTTACCAGGCTTGGCTCCTCAGCAAAAAAGGAGCTCACCTCGCACCTGCTGCTCATTATATACCTGCGTTGCGAGGCTTAACAGCTGATGCAAATGACTGCATGCCAATGTGTTTTGGCTCATTTTAGTTTTACTCGAAGTAGATTGGCCTCTCTAGTGAGATTCCTATCAGTTGGTCACAATGTACGTCTCCGTTCCCTCCCTCAGGGAACGAGGGTTACCATATGTAACCGAGACGTTTCACCATTTGGCTGTAAAGAATGTTTACCTGTACAGAAGGTTACTAACGTTTACTCTATTAAAGGTTGGCTTTTTAAATAACAGACTGCACACTAGGGTCATCTTTATTCCTTGTGTTGTGAGAACTTTGTGGACTTTAATAAATCTCACATTTGGTTAATTGATTTTGTGTGAATGAACTATGCAACTATGTTGCACCCTGAACCCAGTCCACCTAGGGCAGGGCTATTCAATTCAATCATCTCCATCTGGCCCAAAGGCACCCCAACCTCCCTCCGCCTCTTTTCCTGGTGGTGTGGCTACATTTGGTTAGATATGTGAGTGGCCGTAGTGGCGTGTGCAGCTGTACGTCTGTACGCACTGTGCGTACCATGAGCGCTCCGACTAACCTGAGAAACGTTTTCAGTCCGAATATTTCAGCAGTTATTATGTGTGTCCCGTATTTCTGTCGACTGAACCAGCGATACCAATCATTTGTGAATGGTGCGAATCTTTTGTTCTATCTTTGGTTCAATTATTTCCTTTCTATGAATTGGCCAAATGCGCTTGCATAATGGTCTGAAACGATTTAGATTTGTTCGGACCGCTCTGTCACTGAATCATCTGAAGCTGTTTCTCGGTCAGTAACAACAAATATAGAACAAATAGCGCTGTTTTCAGTTTAGATTCAGTTCAACTCGTAGTTTAGTTTACTTTGAACTGCGCAGCACCGCCCAGTGGATAACGGAACGCAAGCTTAAAGGAGTTGCGTTTTCTCCCAGTTCTGGACACTATTATTAAACAGCATTGCGACATCCAGTGAGAAGTTGTTCAATTCGTCACACCTCTGTTATAGACCACAAATCACTCGATGATTTAACTAGTTTTCAATCAGATGAAGCAGCCTCAACATTCCCAACACGACTGATGAGGTAAACAGCAGAAACATTGTGCCATGAACAAAGTTAAAAGACTTTAAATCCCCTAATCACCACCTTTACAAACATTTACCATGAATGTACTGTAGTAATTTGGTTTGGGCAGAAATATGGAATATTTATACTGAATACTATCTTATAGTCATTTATATTGCAGTAGATTAATTAGGTGGGTAGAGGAATATACAATTCATTTTGTGTATAGTTTTTACCTGTGTTTAGGGATTTTGTTATACAGTGGTAGTGAGTGAGTAGCCATCCATGGTTTTACCTGTGGTTATCAAGTCTCACTGTCAGAATATTTACATTTAAGCCTATAATAATTATAAATAAAATAATTCTAACCAATACCTATGATCTTGTATAATTCATATTTTTGTACATAGCTGTATATAAGTTATATGAAAGACTCATAAATCTGCATACTGTTGGGTACCACATTTCCAAGTAAATACAATACTTTTTTAGGTTTACTTTAGCTTATTTATTAATACTGTTATGTTTCAGTAAGTAATAAATAATGGTTCAATAAATAAGCTAACCACCGGCCCTCCTCAACATTCCGATTTAATAATCCGGCCCTCGAAAGAAGCTAATTGAATAGCCCTGACCTAGGGGCATAACATTACTCACTTTTCACTTTATTTCACTTTATTTAATTCACTTCATATAGTATAGCAGTACATAAGTCAAGTCTCAACCTTTGTTTAAGACATTGTGCATATGCAAAAAATATGCTTAATCCAATATGGAATGGTAATGCTTGAAAGTTCTGTTTTCTCCGATTTGAGGTACAGTGGATAACTTTGGTTATACCAGCTATAATCCTCTAGATAGAAAGGTCATCTTGGACTTAAATTGAAGCTTATAAACTTTTTCATGTACATCTGAGGCAGTGATATATATAATAAAATGCTTAAATTATCACTTTTGATGACAATTTGTCAGGCGGACAGCCATTTTTTTTTGTCTTTTGGGGTATGTTGAGGGTGATATTTGACAGCAAAAAGGCAGCAATCCCCAGAATCTTTTTCTGCTAGTTTCCCTATGTGTCAGGATACACCATGCAAAATTGTAGGGTTATATGGCCATTTATGTAGCTGCAGTATCTTAATATTCACAATTACATCATTCCGCCAAAAGCTTTTCCCAAAAAGGGTGATTTTTGGCCCCTGAGACCAAACGGGGCTGAGTTGGGGGTGATCGTTATCAACTTGTGATGGCCCAAGGTATAAGATAATAGGAAATAATAGTGAAAAAAAGGTAGCAAAAAACATCCTGAGGAGTGGACCTGGCTCCTGGTCTAGATTAGGTATTGTATGTTCCTGCCCTGAATACCAACAGTCATCCTCATCCAGCCTCCCGTCCTCTCATCAATGTAATTGAAGAAGGCTACCAGTGGTTAGAGAGAGTCAGAAACATTCTCATGAAAGAGAACCTTGAAGCCGGAGAATGGATCTCATGGCCTGCATATTATGCCAGCATCACAGAGGCTACTTCACCTCCCCCATCCAAATCATGCATGTTGTGTTTGGCATGCGTTTTTTGATAAAAAAATGCATACTTCACCTCCAATTGTCATGGTAAGGACAACATTATTATTTTTTAGTCTTGGAACCTATTTTTTTGGACTCCTTGACCCCAAAAATGTACACGTTGATACCAAATTTGTCATTATAGATATAACAGAAGCAAAGATATGGGCCTCTCAAGTATGGTCGGTGGCCATTTTTAAAAAATGTGCGTATATAAGATACAAAGTGTGATCTCACTTGTGTCTTAGGATAAATTTATTTCTATGGCCCTAAGGTACTTCCATACCAAAGGGGACCTTTGCATCATGACTTGAAGTCAAAAGTCACTTAACCTCCCTACTACAAACCCGACATTAGGAAATGCATGATGCTGAGAGTCTCGGCCGCTCTCAGCCTCACGGGCTGATCTGAGGTACAGAATCGCGCTGATCCTCTAGTTGCATTTCATTATATAGACAGAAACTTCTTTCACATGGAAACATCTGCTAACAATGGGAATTTACATTCAGAGTTGACACCTTTTGGGTGTAGGAGACCATTTGTCTAGAGACCACTTTCCTTTGTGTGCCAGCTATCTCTAAACTCTTAAAACCTTATTACCTTTTGTTTTACTTCTTTTGGGATTGGGAATGAGACATTTGTACCAGTCGACCCTTATAATCTTTAATCAAATATGTTATCCTTCCCTCCCACCTCGAAACGACTTCTCTTCGCCAGTTCAGCAATGAGGTTTCTTTACAAAGATAAATTAAGAAATTATATTTACTTAATTATTCAGTAAATGGACATGTTATTGTGAATATTATTGTTACTTGTTCATCATTGTGTCAGTGTTTTATTCGCTGCTTTGCACGAAGAACAACATAGTGACGAAGCGTGGTTGTCCGTTCAGGGCCACTGTAGAAACGGTGTGTGTAGAGAGAAACGCTCATTCTAAGCTAATAAAAACAACGGTTCATTATGTAAGGTCTTTATACACCACTGAAAACATAGTTATGTATATTATATTCATCCGCCTAAATATCACACAATGCACCTTTAAGTGAGATTTGAGTACATTATAACCACCCTATTTTCTTTTTTTCTTTTTTTTGATCAGGTGGTGCCTCTTAACTTCTCTGATGTCAAACTTGCCTTGTAAGTATATTTAACAAAGAAAAATGATTTGTATATTGGATTGGTGACATTAAGATATTCAACATTGTTTTTATTTTTAGGTGTGGCATGTTTAACTGTGTCTGGACAAAGGGGCGGCAGTATTACCCTGCCATGCAATTTGACAACCCAATATAATGTATCCATTGTTTTAACGGCTGGTTCCAAACAAGCCTATGGTGGCCGTCAGGATGCTGAATACAAGGGCCGCGTGCACAAAAGTGGTAGCTGTGACTTAATTCTGCAAGGCTTGAAGACCACCGATGCTGGGAAATACATTTCGAAAATATTTGACAACGGTCAAACAATTTTGAAAAGTTCCGAAGTCCGCGTTACATGTAAGGTCAAAACTGATTACAATTTTCACTTGGGTTTCATTTGGTTTGTTGGTTTCATGTATTACCAGTGTTTTATTATTTCTCTTCAGATAACTTAACCGGACAGAAAGGCAAAGAGCTGGTGTTTGATGAGCTGCCACGTGAAGCTGAGAAAGTTGTGCATCAAACAGACACGGGCAGGACAGAGGTGTGGAAGAGAGGACAAGATGGCAATCGACTGCGCTACAAAAATGGTGCCCTGACCATCTGTAACTTTACTTCAAGAGATGTTGGGACTTACCTGGTCCTAAATTCATCAGAAGGAATCCTAATCACTGTGACTGTCAAAGGTGAATATAATCATTCTCAAAAAAAGATGAATTATACATAAAGGCATCATTTACACAGTTAGGGTTTGGGACAACTCTCAAATGAACCTAAATTTAACATTTTGCCACACCTGCAAATTTACTGTTCTTAAATATTTTTTACTAGCCATGAAACTGTATGTGCATTATTTCACAAAAAAAACAAAAAAACAGGCAGAACAAACTATGGAAACAGGAACAGTATAGTTTAATTTGTTTATAAATTATTTGTCGTCTTGCTTTAATCCACTATTAGTTCAAGCCTCTAGTAACAAACCCCGTCCGAATAATGGACAAAACTTGAAGTTTAATGAAGTTTATTGTACTTGAAGCGTCAGTTTTACTCCAGAAAATCACTGTAAGAGCTGAATAAAACAGCACAAGAAGTGTGCATTAATAAAGTCGGATCCATAAACTCTCTCCCATGCATTATCATCACAGCGAATTACACAAAACCACTCGTTACAACTAACAGTAAATTAATATTTAATAAACTGGCAAACTTTATATCTGTTAAACAATTCTGATGAAATGTAATATAGTGCGTGCTCTCCCTTCCATGACATCGCTCCGGAGACTAAGCTGGATCACGAACTCAACAGCTGGTACAGATCCATCCTCGAGTAACTTTTTAGCAAAGCCTGCTTTGTACGGACCCTCGTTCACGCAGTAGTCTGGTGTAAAATGGTTTGCGCAAACAAACGCATTTAGGTAGATCGGTGGTCGCATTCTCTTCAAAAATAAAATGAATCCACTGCGTCTTCAGCAGATCAGATGTCGAGAGTAAATGAAGACTGATATGTTCATTCTTACATTTGACAACAAAACACCTCAATATCATAGGAGTAGGGCTGGGCGATAAATCGATTTTATCGATTAACTCGAATATGTAGTTCACGTCGATTTGTTTGAATGAAAATCGGTTTTCTCTTTAACATTCGCCGACGCTCCCCTCTGGGCTCCCGTAGGCCGTAGCTCCGAACGGGCTCAGCTCTTCCCCCGCGCGTGAGATACACAAACAACATGGCAAATTAACAAGACCGCGGCGGCACAAGCACACCCGCCAAAAAACAACCTACAGTCTTACAAACTGAATCCGCAGGGCTGCCAACTCTCACGAATTCACCGTGAGACTCACGCAATCGTCACTTTTTACACGCTCTCACGCCACACATCCATTTTCTCACGCAGAGAAAAATCGCGAAGCAAAGAGGACACTGACACCGACAGACAAGACAGAGAAGGTTACTATTGCTATGAAACAAATTCTCAGCTCTCAAATTTTGTCGATTTAATTACGAAATTCAAACAATAAACACCGTTTTGGCGCTTGACAGATCGCTGACAGAGTTCAAGCGGCACGTGAACCGATCATCTGTTCTTTACTACTAACTTAGTTAGGCTAAATAAACACGAATGATCAATAGGTAATTTGAAAGATACAGTTCAACTTACCGAAATGAAATAAAATCGATCTATCAGTCTTTTCAACTGCGGAAATAGGTCTATAATAACAACAGCTGGAGAACAATATGTCACGTAACATTACATTTACCTCTGGAAAGCCATTTAATGACCATAGCACGTTAGTTGGTCTTTAAAATAATTGCTGTAGAGAGGAGTATTTTGCTAAATATGATAACTATATTACATATTTATTATATTTTTACCTATATCATTAAAATATTATAATGATGTTATTATAAAAAAAACCGCATTATATTTAATTTGAGATGTTATTTTTAACCTTTAATAATAATACCAGCTGACAGGGCTTTAAATTAACATGCATCAACTGTACCTATTATTTATCCAAAGGAATCGATATTGAATCAAGATCAGAATCAAATCACAAGAATTGAATTGAAATTGTGAAAGCAATAATAAAAACAGTAGCATACCAGTCATTGTACCATGTAAACATTGTGTTGTCACTAAACTTAATAAAATTCTGTTTAGTTACCAAATGTTTTAACAATCACAATACACTTTATTGTGATGTACATTTTTTTTTTTTTTTTCAAAAATAAATCGATTTAAATCGTAAATCGGATTTTTTGTGAAAAAATCAGGGATTTTTTTTTTTTGGCCATATCGCCCAGCCCTACATAGGAGACATTCTTGCCTACAGCTGCTTAAGCGTTGAAACACTGGCGGACTCTGTGTCCAGCTCACTCAGGGCGGGGATATGCTCAAACTGCAGTGTCAATCAACAGTCTTGGGAGGGGCTTGTGCAAAAGTATGTCACATTGCCCCCAATCTGAGAACGGGTTGTTCTGAGACAGTGCTTATGATTTATGGGGATTCAAAAAAAGCACTGGGTGGATTTTTATCATTATTGAGTGGTTGTGTACACACACTGCCAACACACATTTATGTTCAAACACCATGTAAATGTGAATTTTGCATTATAGGTCCCCTTTAAATTATATTGTAATGATTTTTGCCACCACTAGGGGCCACTGGCAAGCCTTCTTGCGGCTTGAGACCTATACTGCCACCACCTTGTAACCTTCACCTTCTAACCCGGTCTGGTCCGAGAGGAGCACACCAAACACACTCCAAAACAAGAATTACAGAAGGAATGCACTTTATTAGTAACAATAGCAGCCATATGGCATTCTCTCAATTAAATATCCTGATTACAAATACTGGTCATCTAATTTCATTAAACCGTGAACACACATTTGAAAGGGGAACAAAAACTCATTCCAAATTCACAGCAAACTATAAATATTGTGATATCTCAGACAAAGCACACTTAATTAGAAACTCCAATCATCAATCACATGCCCTAAATATAATAACCAGCACAGGCAATCAACATATAGTTCACAAAGACAGTAATCACCAATGGCTAAACACAACACACATAAATCATATAGAATGATTAAAATAATTTTGGACTTCCCTGTCCACGTCCGACGACACCCTGCCGTCACTGTGAGGACTCAACCGCGGCAATGATAGGAAGGTCTCTTTCAACCAGCCAGGTCCACCTACACTTACTTCCCTATCTATCTATATTTCCCCCCCGCTGTCTACCTCCAGGCCAATAAGTGGGACCCCGGTTTTCTTCACGCCAGTGGTGCTATCCAACCACAAACGCCACAGATCCCCTTTGTGAACCCAGCAGGTTAAAAACACAGTTTCTCAGTCTCTCTTTTTTCCCTCAGTGTCCGACAACCCTAATTTTAAAAGTATCCAATTATTGTTCATTGTCCACAGGTGTCCTCGAAAACACCATTCCTTCCGTGTTTGTCCGTAGCAATGACGTCACGCACCGTCCATCAAATCATAATCATTACAATATTAAGCCTTAACCCCAGGGTGTCCGCGGATCCTTAAAAAGTCTTAAAAAGTCTTAAATGAGATTTTTAAAATTTAAGGCCTTTAAAAGTCTTAAAAAGTCTTATTTTTACTTATGAAAGGTCTCAAATTTTAGATGGCAATTTGACTTAAACATATCTAAATGTTTTCTAAATTAGAACCATCTAATTAGCGTACTTTTTTTATTTATTATTCTTTCTTTGTGAATTTGCTTGTTCACGTGACATTTCGCGTCATTCGCGGCAGCATTATGTCCGTCTCCTGCACGCGAAACAGGAGGAGAGAAGAATTGAGTTGGTAAATGTCAGTTCTAAGTTCAGTCTTTATGTGCGTAGTGGTGTGCGATGTGTATTGTCTATTATGATATTGTAATCATTGTTTTAACGATGTACGAGGCACTGTGAGCTGACATCGCTTTTGTTTCTCGTGCTTTCACTGCGTGATGTGTGCAGTTATAACGTTAGGAAGGCTCTGTTCCCATGAGTTTTTGTTTCATATTTATATCATATTATGTTGTTATCATAGGCCTACAATATCACATCAGCAAGACTTCCGTTTTCCCGTGCACAATTGCAAATGTGATTATTTATTTATATAACAGTAATTAACAATAAATTAACATTGTGAGTTACATTTTATAAACAGTATTGTCAATATCGTTTGTTTCCCCTTTATTTCGCTGACGAGAATTTCAAAATGAAGCCATAACAGAGCCTCAATGCAACAGACAGCGATGAGTTTTTGACTGGAATCCGCGTTTTGAGCGAATCAATTTAATAAATCAATGAACAATCACTTGCTTCTTTCCCGAATGAATCAGCCGAACGAATCGGTTGAATGAATGACTCCCTCAACTCATTTATTAAAAAAGTGACTTGCCGCCACCTACTGGCAGCTTTAGTTTCACATTTAGAGTACTTTTTAATTAGAATGTTAAAATTCGAAATCAATTCATATTTAACAATCTCATAGCTTTATTTATGCAATTGTAAATGCAGTGTAAATATATTAATGCCAGATCTGATGCCGCTTCTGTGTCACCTCTGCACTGCAAAGATGGATTTTGATTTAATGATTTAATTTGACTGGTAACACTGGTATTGTGTAATTATTCTAATAGAATTTAATTTGAATGTTAGAATTTGACATAAAAGGTGATGCATACATCTACAAATGTCAATATATAGGTGAACATGCCCCTGGAAATCAATTTAAGATGGCAAATATTACCCCTTAATATAAAATGTTAATATCTGTCACTGCTGTGAACTGACCACTGCATAGAATATAAAAAATATGAATATCTTCATATGCTGTAAGCTGTCAACAACAGGCCTAAACCAGCCATGGCACCAAGCACAGAAACACAATCAGTAGAATATTATCTAATTATTACCAACAGAACTTTGAAAATATCGATCGAGACATATTTTGTCAATATTGCACACCCCTAATGCATGGTATTAATTTTGATTTCTTCGGGTCTTAAAAAGGTCTTAAAAAGTCTTAAATTTGACTTTAAAAAATGTGCAGAAACCCTGAACCCTCTGAGGTCTGAGCTGTTTTCTGGGCCCTGGAGGTGTTCTGACATGCTCTGACATTTGTGCTCATTTCTGTTACTTGTGACATTTTCATGGCTAAAGTCTAATTACACTGTATTCAGCACAAACTCTGCTACAATAATATATCAGCAGCATGTGTGTAAAAGTTTGTAGTTTTGAGATAATGACATTTATGCATGGTTTGTGAAAATACAAAAAAAAATTCTCACTGAAATAAGGTCATGAAACCCATACTGATTATTTCCTCACAAGACTTTTGAAAATTGTATGACGTAGCCTAGAATATTTGCTCTAAAACGATGTGAAAATCACCCTGACTGCTCATTCAGATAAGACAATATATTGATTTAAAAATTTTACGACGTGTTTTGTGCCACAAAGCTTTATGCGGAAGGTCATTAATATGTAAGTTTTTCACACCTGAGAAAGACAAAGACCCTCCCCTAACGGCCCTATTAGGAGCTATCAGGCCCTATCATTCTGAGCAACCTTGCACAAAGAATGAGGAGATTTAAAAAAGAATGGCTTTTAGATTGTTTGATTTATTTACAACACAACATAATCCAAAGATAACCAATGATCCAAAGACAGAGACCTTTGTGCCATTCCTAAAAACATTGTACATACCTTTCATTTCCAAGGTGTTTGATTTTCACTTTACCATGTTCATGTACAGAGACTCATGTGAATGTTGAAGTCAGCAGGACTCAGTGGCATCTGGGCACTGAAAAAAAAAAAGTGAACATACTGATATCAAGAGAAAGGCCTGCACGATTTTGGGAATACATTTTAGATTTTTCTGGTTAAAATTGCTTTTTAAAATTCACAGAATACACACACACACACACACACACACACACACACACACACACACACACACACACACAAACACACAAATGTTTCCAACAATAATATAATGAACACCAGGTTTGTTGTGCCTTGTAGGCATAGGCTATGCGCAGTGTTGCATAAAATAATAACAATAACCATAGCAGCCTATAAATCTTCCTAAATATTTCAGTTGTTACTTCAAATGTTTCCATTCGTTATGATGATATAAAATGAGATAATAGTAAAAACATGAAGCCGTTTGGTGCGTTTTGCTTTTCGAATGTATCAAATATTCAAACGCAATCGCGCTCAAATATAAAACATTATGGTTACCATATACATATCTACGTTTGAGCAGATATCCACAAACACAGTAACAGTACCCACGGGTCTAAATATTATAATATTCACCATATATCTAGCAACAGTTCAACTGCAATGTGAAATTTATGCAACAATAACAAACTAATATGTAAGAATTTCTTACCTTATCTTTCTTGTCTTCAAATCTCGTTCTTCTTCTGAGGTAATTCCATTGTAAGCTCACAGTGCGCCTTTCAAACTCGACGAAAAGCAGAGACTTGTGAAGTGTTTTGGTGTTTTGTTTTTGAGGTAATGAGCGCGATCACGTTCCATGTGGAGATTTGCATGTGAATCTCTTTTGCGCGAGTGGGCGTGTTCAAATTAAAAGTAATTAGGAAGCGTTTGAGAAGCTGGACATCTTGTTGGTTTTATACAAATTACTTAAACAGAGAATATTTGTTTTCAGTTTGAATCCGATCATTTAAAAGTACACACTTAAATGTTTATAAAGGTTTATGGCTCATAAATGTGTGACAAGTATTTGCAGAGTTTTGTTTCAGTTTATAGACGTGCTCAAGAAAAAAAAGTTCACCGCGACGGAGAGGCAGAACGCACACCCTGTTTATTTTCTTTATTTTACAAAAGCACAATGTTTTGATTTGATTGTAAGTGGACACATACAAAAGTAGAAATATCACAGATTCTTTTTTTATATTTCTTTTTTCTGTATGACCATAAATGACAGAGAAATTTAAGTTTATAGTGCTACAATGTGGAGAAAATCCAGCAAAACGCGCCGGCGCATTCGTCGACCCCAGAGGGTTAAAGTTCTGCATATTTCAGGGTAGAGGGCTGCACAATATATCAAAATTGTCGAAATATTGCAAATGTACAGGGTTCCAGACTGCGACCAAAATGGTTGCATATGAGACCATTTTTTGAGAATGTCCGAGTTGAAATTTTATGTGGTCGCGTTTGTGTGAGTGCATGGTCATGTAGCCTACTAAGTTAAATTCACGCATGAATTTTCCTGCATTGAACTTTTTTAGCACCCGCCAAAGTGAATTTTTGTCCCGCTAAAGTCTTATTTAATCGGTGAGTAATGTAGATGAACTGCTGTACTTGTGACAGGGCGCATGTTTAACTGAAAGAACGAGCAGAGAGAGAGAGAGAGAGAGAGAGCGCGCGACCGGGTCTCTCTCTCTCTCTCTCTCTCTCTTCGGAGCCAGGTGAAAGTGTAAACAAGACTTCACAGTCTCCAAACTAAGCGCTGTCTTGCTCTCTCCCTCGCACATAATCAAAATACATCGACACGGTGGTGAAAGGTCGGAAGACCAAAGTTTCATGTGGAGCATTCTGAGATTTTTTTTTTTTCTTTTTTCTCCTGAATTACCGCTGGGTGTGAATTGTGCTAAATAAGTTGCCTTATCTTCTCTGAAAAGCGTTCCGGACATTCAGCTGACATAAAACAACACTTTTATTAGGCGAAAAAAACTATGCAGTGATGAAATGTTTTCTGTGTTGACAGAAATCTTGGATGTCCATGTCCTTCTGCTGGGATAATCGAACTAATGACTCCTTTGAACCGATTCATTTTAATGAATGGTTAAAACAACTGATCTTTCCAACAGTGAACTCAGGCAGGGTATCCGCGGGGTCTTGAAAAGTATTAAAAGGTGATAAATCAATTTTGGGAAAAATAAGACCCTTAAAAAGTATTAAAAAGTCTTATCACGGCTTTATAAAGTCTTAAATTTTGAAAGTATTTTTTCTGAATTAGCTGTCCAAAAGTTTGAATCCCAAAAACATCGTAAAAGTGTGTGAATTTAGTCATTTTTTTAAAAAAACGAACAGGTACATAGAAAACTAGGTGCGTTCGTAAATTGCCTCTGAGAGCACCAGAGCGGGTAGGCGGGCAGGCGGGCAGAAGTTCAAAAGCACAATGCAGGGCTCGCAAAATCGCTTGCCCGACGTCCCGGGGCTATTGTGTTTTTCAGTCGGGCTACCAAAATGCATAACCGGCCTACCTGACGGGCTGTCTGAAATAGTGTTCGCTTCAGTCTTGTTATAATCAGATTCAGTGCGTTCTTCATCTTCAATCTGAAGCGGCACCGAGCACGTCAGAAACAGAGAGAACAGGGTGTGTGTGTGTGTTCATCTGAGTCTCATTGGTCTGCGGTGCTCGTCAATGTCAGAATATTGAGATGACCAATCAAATCAAGTAGGCGGGCTTAATGTTCACAAGAAGCTGCTGAGCGCGAATTTGAGCAGAGCGACTCGACGCAAGGCCGGATCTACCATATGGGCAATCTGGGCACGTGCCCAGGGGCCCTTGCGCAGAGAGGGGCCCTCCGTGATCGGAGTTTTTTTTTTGTGTGTGTGTGTTCGCCACTAAGCTGCTACATAAAAATAGTATACACAAGGCTTGGTCTCGATCTTGATAATTATCCAATCAGAATAAAAAAAAGTGTATATTACATTATATGATCTCTTATTCATGCAAATGCTTTTAAACAATTCATGTGCGACAAGACAAAAGTGTGACTGTGACACACACACACACACAGATACAGAAAGACGCGCGCCGTATCGTGCGCACAGACAGCACGCCAGAATACAGTTATCTTTCGTGCTTGAACTTACAATAACACACACAATTATGCCAAAATGTCCGTTTTGTCGAGTATCTTCATAACATAAGAGCTGTCTTATGATGAACGTGAAGAGTTGTGAGAGAATGAGGCGCGTGTGAGATCAGCGTCTCCGTCAGCTGGTCTTAAAGAGACAGCAGCCAATAAAGCTTTCTGTCAGTAAAGTTAATCAAAGAACAAAAAGAAGAGAGAAAATGACTCACTGCTGTTGACTAAAGTTTTTTTTTTTTTTTTTTTTGCTTTAATAAGGATTAGTCTATATTTAATTTATAATTTATGCAGTGCAGTTTGATAACTTTATTCAATTTCGGTATATGTCCTAGGTCTACCTGTTATAGGCACAGCATATATGTAAATATGACATTTATTTTTAACTCTTGTATCATTGAGACAAATAACAATATTTAATTTTTAAAAAATATTATTTTAATTTGAAAACACAGTGCATTTAGTTGTTGTTTCTAGTTTCAGTTGAGAAATAGGCTACAAATTTCAGCATTATCACTAATCTGTGTGTGCATTTTATTTGAGAAATAAGCAAGTTAACTCATGAAACCGATACTTGGTTACTCACGTAACCTCGGTTCTCTCTAGAGAGGGAACGAGTATTGCGTAAGGAACTTACGCTACGGGAAAAGTCATCTTTTCTCGAGATACTGAAGCCAAAAATTATCCTAATTTTTCATATTTTGTCAACGCAGTGCAGCAGGCGGCACAGCAGAGCTAGAGCAGGCAATACTGCGTGCTCATTGGCTGCCGCGCGGCAACTGCTTAAGCCTACCAGTGAGCCCCGCGTGACGTCACGCCCAATGAGGGCGCGCGTCACAGCCCAATGAGGGCGCGCGTCACAGCCCGCCAGAAGGGGCGGCGTCAGAGCGTATATAAACAGGGCTCGGAGGCTTAACTCTCTGGTTTCTGTCGAATGAAGCGACATGAGCTCGGGGCGCAAGCACGGCAGGGAACGCAATACTCGTTCCCTCTCTAGAGAGAACCGAGGTTACGTGAGTAACCAAGTATCGTTCTCTTACGAGAGGTTCTCTCGTATTGCGTAAGGAACTTACGCTACGGGAACCCTTTGTCAACGCCGTGCGCGCCATGCATCCACACACAACTCCAGGGGGGGGAGCCCGGGGAGTGAAGAGTGGGGAGAGAGGTGGCCAGCAATGCGGGCCAACACATGTACATAAGCACCCATAGGGAGAAACAGAGCGTCACAGCCGGTCTGTATATAAGAGCTTTCCCTGAAAGTGCGGCTCGACCAGGAAAGTCAAATCTAATATCCAGCCTGCGAATGAGCAGTGCATGAACATGATTTTAGACTGCGAGAAGTTTAGCCTGCAGGGCGGGAACTTCCAGGTTATAAAACCTAACAAATGTAGACGGGGCGGCCCAGCCCGCTGCCGTACAAATGTCATGAATGGAAATCCCACTGGACCATGCCCACGATGAGGCAACGCCTCTGGTGGAATGAGCCCGTATGCCCAGAGGGCACTGCAGGTTTTTGGACGCATATGCTGTCGCGATAGCATCCACTATCCATCTGGATAACGTCTGTTTCGAGGCGGCGAGACCCTTGGTGCGCCCACCAAACGAAACAAAGAGCTGCTCTGAGAGCCTGAAGGCTGCAGAGCGCGTAATATAAAGCCTTAACGCCCTGACAGGGCAAAGGAGATTATTATCGACCTCGTTGGCTGCCGGCGGCAGGGCTGAGAGGGAAATAACCTGTGCTCTGAAAGGAGTACCCAACACTTTAGGGACATAGCCATGTCTGGGTTTGAGAATGACTAACGAGTCGTTAGGTCCGAACTCGAGACACGACGCGCTAACTGATAGCGCATGTAAGTCACCCACGCGTTTTACTGAGGCAAGGGCCAGCAGAAAAACGGTTTTGAAAGTGAGGTATTTGAGACCCACAGAGTCTAGCGGCTCGAAGGGAAAAGCTTTAAGGGCCTCCAGGACCAAAGACAGATCCCATATCGGAACCGAAGGCGGGCGCGGAGGGTTCAGCCTCCTGGCGCCTCGCAGGAAACGGGTAACGAGTTCGTTTCTTCCAAGTGCGCGGCCGCGCGCCGAGTTGGCGAACGCAGCAATCGCCGCAACATACACCTTGAGCGTGGAGGGGGACCTGCCCGCGTCCAAGAGCTCCTGGAGGAAGTTCAGAACCTGTGGAACCTCACAGGACTGAGAGTTCAAACTCTTCCCTGTACACCATTTATTAAACACTGACCATTTAGACGCATAGAGCCGCCTCGTCGAGGGGGCTCTGGACTGCGAGATCATGTTAACTACCCCTTCTGGCAGATCAACGAATATTCGTTGATTACCCACGCATGCAGAGACCAATGCTCTGGATGGGGATGCAGAATTGATCCTCGGGCTTGAGAGAGAAGGTCTCTCCTCACCGGGATCGGCCACGGGGCTGTGTCTGACATGTTCACCAGCTCCGGGAACCAAGGTTGGTTCTCCCAGTGCGGGGCTATGAGGAGCACTGCGCAGCGCGTTTCCCTGATCTTCGCTAATACCTGAGGCAGCATAGAGATCGGGGGGAAAGCGTACAACGGGACCCTGGGCCAGGCCTGGGCCAGCGCGTCCTCGCTCTTCGAAAAGAACCTTTTGCACTGAGCGTTCTCGCTTGTGGCAAAAAGGTCCAATTTCGCTTCGCCGAAGCGGAGCCACAACGTCTGTATCGTCTGGCTGTGTAACACCCATTCCCCTGGGGGAACATTGTCCCTGGACAGTCTGTCCGGGCCGTCGTTCAGGTGCCCGGGCACGTGCGCGGCTCTCAGCGAGCGCAGCGAGCCCTGAGCCCAGACCAGAAGGCGTTCTGTTAGAGCGCGCAGGGCTCTGGATCTGAGTCCGCCCTGGCGGTTCACGTAGGACACCACTGACATGTTGTCTGAGCGAACTAACACGTGGTGTCCCCGCAAGTATGGGAGAAAATGCTTCAAAGCTTTCTCGACCGCTAACATCTCCAGACAGTTTATGTGGAGGTCCCGCTCTGGGCCCGACCAGGGGCCGCAGATTGGTCTGCCCTCGTAAAGCGCTCCCCAACCCATGTTGGACGCGTCTGTCGAGACCACTTTGCGGTGTGAGATGGCTCCCATTGTCACTCCCTGACGGTACCATTCGGGCGCTAACCAGGGCTGCAGGGCTGAGACACAGACCTGAGTCACGCTGATTCGAACGCTGCCCGAAACCCACGCTCCGCGGGGTACTTTCGATTTCAGCCAGCATTGTAGCGGGCGCATACGAAGTAAACCCAGCCGTAGGACCGCTGCGGCTGATGCCATATGGCCTAACAGCCTTTGGAAGCGTTTCAGAGGGAGGTATCTGCCCTTCTGGACGGATGCGGCGAGGTGTCGAACACAGCGCGCGCGCTGTTCTGACAGCCTGGCAGTCATCGCCACCGAGTCCAGTTCTATTCCCAGGAAGGAAATAAACTGACTGGGGATAAGTGAGCTCTTGTCCCAGTTCACCGAAAGACCCAGGCTTTCCAGATGACTGAGAAGCGCTATCTTGTGAGAGATGAGTTCCTCTTTCGACTGCGCTAGAATGAGCCAATCGTCCAGATAGTTCAGGATTCGCATGCCCTGTTTTCTCAGGGGAGCGAGAGCTGAGTCCATGCACTTCGTAAATGTGCGGGGTGCTATGGACAGGCCGAACGGCAGAACGGTATATTGATACACCTGGCCGTCGAAGGCGAATCTCAAGAATGGCCTGTGACGGGGTATAATCTGGATTTGAAAATACGCGTCTTTTAGATCGAGAGATATAAACCAGTCCCTCGGGCGAACTAGCGCGAGGATCTGCCTGGTCGTAAGCATTTTGAACGGCCGTCTCATGAGGGCTCTGTTCAAATGTCTCAGATCTAATATGGGTCTGAGCCCGCCGTCCTTCTTGGGCACGAGGAAATAACGGCTGTAAAAGCCCGCCTCGGTCAGAGAAGGAGGGACTCTCTCTATCGCCTTTTTTCGCAGCAGCTTCGCTATCTCTGCATGCAGCAGATGGGCCGCTTCTGCGTTCACTTTCGTTTCGGTCCGGGCTATAAAGCGCGGAGGCCGACGACTGAACTGTAGCGAATAGCCCTGTATTACCGTGTCCAGCACCCATGTCGACACACCCGGAATAGCCTTCCATGCATTCGCACTCATAGCTAGGGGTCGAATGGCCTCTGAGTCCCGTCCGTCGCATAGCGCGGGACGAGGAATCTGCAGTGGCGGGCGCGCACTGCGCACTGAGACAGTGCCGCGAGACGGGGGCTCGCTGATAGCAGTGGGCTCGCTGATAGCAGTGACCGGCCGAACTGCGCCGGGAGAGTGTGAACGCGGGGGAGCGGGCACAGGACTCTTTATTAAAACACGGCCGGTGGCGGTGGCGATATTTGAACCCCGAATGTGTGAGACAGAGCGAGCAGTGTGTAGTTGTGAGCACTCGTGAGCGGGCACATTTCCTACACTTATTACTCGAGCGGCAAGAGCGCGCTTTATGCGAGTGTGCTCTGTGGGGTACACAGGGGGATTTGTGCTTGTGTGTAGAAATGAACACTGGGTTGTGGGCATATTCATTACACTCATAACACTGTCGGCCTGAGCCGAACGGCCAGATATTATGCTCATCTTGTGATTTATCTGGGTCGCCGTAAAAACGGCGTTTGAGTGCAGGCGAGTGAGTCGACAGACTGGCTCGTTGGCTGCTGAAAACACTACTGCAGTAGCCTTTTTTAAGGGGACTGGCAGAGGATGACAGATGAGTTTTGACGGCGGTCCGGCCGCAGCGGGACCCGCCCGTCTTTTCCTCCCGACGAGTGCTAGGAGGACTTCGCAGGCTCGGGCTTCAGCGAGACTCGAGGCCGAGGCCCTCGCGGGGGCGGCGGCCTGCGCTGGCTGGATGAGCGGGACCTAGGACGGCCGCGCTGGCGCTGCTGTGTGGTCGGAGGGCGGTAAGTGCGCTGGTTAGAACTGCGTGCAGGAGGCTCTGTGCTAGAGCGGCCTGCAGCGGAGCTCGAGCGGCGAGGCAGGAAGAGGCTCATAGCCTGTGATGCCTTCTGCACCTCCGTAAACCGGTCCACGAGGCCACTCACTGCTGGTCCGAAGAGGCCGGTGGGGGAGAGCGGGGCGTTAAGGAAGACGGACCGCTCTGATTCTCCCATATCGGCTAGCGTCAGCCACAGGTGGCGCTCTGTGACGGTGAGCGAGGCCATTGAGCGACCGATAGCTTGTGCAGCTACCTTGGTAGCGCGGAGAGAAAGATCTGTCGCGCTGCGCAGGTCGGTCAAGGTGGTCTGGTCGGGGCCCTTCTCGTCCAGCTGGCGGAGGAGGTCGGCCTGAAGGACCGCCATAGTGTGCAGGGCTGAAGCGGCCTGTCCGTTAGCCGAGAAGGCGCGGTGGACGAACGCCGAAGTAGTCCTGCAGGCCTTGGACGGGAGGGCAGACTTTGAGCGCCATCTCGCGGATGGGGGGCAAAGGTGCGCTGCGACCGCCTGTTCGACCGGAGGGATGTTGTTGTATCCCTTCTCCGCGGCTCTGTCCACCTGGGAGAGAGCAGCTGAGGCTGAAGAGCGGAGCCTGGCCGAAACCGGAGCGTTCCACGCTTTGGAGAGTTCCTCGTGGAGCTCGGGCAGAAAAGGCGCTGGTCTGGAGGCTGTAGACTGGCGGCGGTTGGGCAGGAAGCATCCATCGAGCCTGTTCGGTGGAGGCACCGCAGGCGGGGACCACTCGAGGCCTAAGCGCTCGACTGCCGTTGTGAGGAGGCGGAGAAGCTCGGCGTCCACACCGGTATGGGTCCTGCCAGACACTCTCGAAGACGAGGCGGAGCGGAGTGAACCGGACCACTCTTCGCTGTCTGACGCCAGAAGAGAACAGCTGTCCAGAAGCGCGTCCACTTCCGCTTCATTGTCAGAGGCGACGGCATCGCGGGCCGTAGCCGGCGGCTGCGCGTCGGGAAGCGGGGGAGGCGAGGGAGAGAGCGAGGCTCGCGGGAGGTGTTCCGGCGATGGCCTGACTCGAATCTCCGGCTCCGGTGGTCTCTGCGAGCGGCGTTTCTTCTTACGCGGCCCGGAGACAGTTGGAGCGGGCTCTGCATTGAACAAGGCGAGTCGAGCCCGCAGGGTCGACATCGGCAGTTCCTCGCAGAATTCGCAGCCGCCCGTAGACAAGGCAACGGCTGCATGGTCACGTCCCAGGCAGAGAGCGCAGATCACGTGGCGGTCTCTGTCGCTGAGCGGAGAGCGGCATGAACCGCATGAAACTCGAGGCATTTTGAAACAAACGCCTTGCTCTTTTAGTGAGTGCTGCAAGAAAAACACACACAAGGCAAGCGAGAAAGGATATATCGCCGGATAGCTGAGCTGGCACGGCAGGCTGAAGGCGGCGAAGATTCGACCGGCTTCCTCAGGCTGTCCTAGGCTGGCTCGTTGCTGGTTTCGACGGCGACGGCCTCATTGGGCGTGACGTCACGCGGGGCTCACTGGTAGGCTTAAGCAGTTGCCGCGCGGCAGCCAATGAGCACGCAGTATTGCCTGCTCTAGCTCTGCTGTGCCGCCTGCTGCACTGCGTTGACAAAATATGAAAAATTAGGATAATTTTTGGCTTCAGTATCTCGAGAAAAGATGACTTTTCCCGTAGCGTAAGTTCCTTACGCAATACGAGAGAACCTCTCGTAAGAGAACATTTGTTTACTATATCGCATATCGCAATATTGACCTCAATAATCACTATGACATTTTCCCCAAATCGTGCAGCCCTACTTTTCAGAAAAAAATATTTTGTATCATTGTCTTGTGAACTAGTCATTCAGCTTTTGATCAATAGTGATTGGCATGTTAAATCCCACACCTGGTGGGCCACCTGTGTGTGTGTGTGTGTTCCTTTGGAGGGTGTGGTTGTCAGGTAGGGGAGGGGGGCCCATGAGCTTCAGTGCCCAGGGGCCCCTGGGGGTACTAATCCAGCCTTGACTCGACGCTTCAGTTTACGGTCAAGTGCGAGATAAGATGTAAGTAGCTAAACTAAACATTTCATATTTGACAGCTTTTTTAGGTCATAAATGTGAAACAAATGACAAAAATAATCAAAAATAATACTTTTGTCGAATTTCGCCATTTGGAACTGAAAATAGGCCTATGTAATGTGACTAATAATTAGTTTACTGTCATTGTGAGGGGACATTAGCATTAACAAAGCCGTTTTCATCATAGGCACAATATTAATAATGAATGTGTACATGTTGAGAATTAATATACAATTTGTAGCTTTCAGTAAATTAAAAAAGTTCAGCTTTAGGTAGGGAGAAGAGATGGCAAGATGAGGAGACTGAGAGAAAAAGAAAGAGTGATGGATAAGAAGTGAGAGCAGGTATCATCTACTGCCTGCTGACATGGTTTTAAAGCTATTTCTTATCCTTTTTTGGCCTTCAAACGTCTTGAAATGCACATATCAGAGAAATAAAAAATTTAAACCCCCTAATAACCTTAAATGTAGGACCTCTTTGATTATAAAGCCCTGTCTGCGGCCCTGTATTAGGAATAAGATCAATAATGAATGTGTACATATTGTGAATGAATTCAATAAACTTAGTTAGGCTACCTAGCTTTCCTAGTAGCTTTCAGTAAATTAATGCATCTGAGAAAATGATTCATAAATCAACCTATCAGTTGACCCTTTGTTTACTTTTTTCACTGACAGACAAAAATGAAAAGCCTCTATCGGTTAAAGCTCAGCTTTAGGAGGGGAAGAGACAGAGCAAGAGGAAAACAAAGAGAATAGGAGTGTGATGCTGATGAGGAGAGAAAAATAATCAGCTGCCCACTTATATGGTTTTAAAGCTATTGTTATCCGATTTTTTTGGCCTTCAAAACATCTTAAAATGCACATATGTAGATCAGAGAAATCAAAATTTTCTCAGGGATGCCCCCAAACCCCCCTAACTAGCATATCTCACATTCAGGACCTCAGTGATGAAAAAACCCTGCCATCTGCATGTGAATGAAACAAGTTAATAGTGAGCATTAAACCCTAAACTAAAGAGTTACTTATTATTTATTTTTTTATCATACCCTCATTGGGGGCTGAGCCACCGACACAGACTGATTCATGTTCCATACTGGTCACACACATTTCAGTTCAGTTAGAACCAGATGCATATTTGTTGATATTTGTGTTTTGAAAAAGTTTTTGATTCATTGTGTTGACTCCTAACCAATATTCTACATTAAAAATTTAGTCTTTTTATATGGGCTAGTAAAATTCATTTCGGGCTACCAAAATCTGGAGAGTGCCTGCCCGAAGGGCTACCAGCGATTTTGAAATTTTGCGAGCCCTGCAATGTACGCTCTGGCGGTCCCAGTGCGTATTACGTAGTGCGTATAGTCTTTATCACAAACTAAAACTGTTAAGTTAAAAGTATCACTGATGTAAATGGTTACAGCTTGAAGTGGTGGTGAGGTATTAAAAAATATTGAGAAGGTCTTGAAAAAGTCTTGAAAAGGTATTCAAATTAACTTCAAGATTCCTGCATATACCCTGTCAGGAGACGTCTGAATCGGTGTATAACTAATCAGTAACACTTTACAATAAGGTTATATTTATTACATAAATTACATAAAAAGTACAGTTTTCTTACTCAAGCTTAAGCTTTAAAATAGATAAAACCACTTTTTTTTGAAAAGCATATGACTACATTTTTCCACACAGTGCTATCAAGAATCGATAAGAGAATCGTTAAAAAATCGGATCGATAAGCAGAATCGTCAGTGCCATTATTATTGATAAAATCTTATCAGTTCCCATCCCTATGTGAAGACAGTAAAATTATAATCAAACATTAAAGAACATACATGTTTTTTTAATAGTTTTTTTGAGAGTTAAAAGATTAAAACATTTTGCTAACATGAGGTCTTATTGTGTCACTGTCAGTATTTTTACATCAGTGCAAAACTAGGGTATGCAGATTAAGACAGCTATTCATCAGCATGCATTGATTAATCCCATGGCATGTAGCAAAAAAAAAAAAAGGTGCGACCAACTTAAAAAAGTTGGTAGCACCAGTGCAACCAGTGCAAAAGTTAGTCTGGAGCCCTGATGTATATATCACGATATGCATATGGAAACGGCTTGCAATAACTGCTTATTGTTAGCTGTTTGTTAACTGTTAGCAGAGTTTTATTTTTACATTTGATTATTCAGTTTGTGTTGTTAAATAGACCTAATGTAGGATAACCTGAGAACCCCGTGGTTTACACTGATGTTAAAAAAACACTTCTTACGCTACAGTAAAACACTGATGTTCACTTTCAGAAGTTTAGGGATGTTTTCTTGTCAAAAAAAGAATGTGAAACATATGTAGGTTATATAATTTTAAATATATTTTAAACATAATTTAAGTTTATTTTACACACTTTAAGCATTATCGTATCGCATATTGCATATCGCATTTTTCTTCTATATCGTGCAGCCCTAATTCAGGGCGTGGCCACTTGAGTGACAGGTGGATCTGACTTGAGCGCTGATGTCTCTACTAGCCGTTTGTCTGCTGTCTGTTAGCGTCACGTCACCTCAGCTAATCCGCCTCGCTGCACATTTTCGTTTACCGAGAGTTTCGGACTTCCCTAAGATGCCAAGATGGCGACGACAGGCTCTGCCCACTTCAGGCTTCAAAAATGCTCTTCAGAAACACTACAGCTGACGTCACAAACACTACGTCCATATTTAGTCTATGCTCTCAACACAGGACTGACAACCATATTATGCTGTTGTGTGAATATAACCACAAATATATCAACATTTAATATTATTCTAAATTATATGCTTTAAAAACTAAATTTATGATTTCTAATGTATTTTACAGAATCGGACTCAACAGAAACCTCCACAAAGGGCGAACAAAAGACTAGTAAGTAGACAATGAAGACTATTGATTGATTCAGAATATCACAAATTTTGTATTATTTATTCTGTAATCTGTAGTACTGTTTTTAATAACATGGAGTGATAGACTTGTTATCTCCCCTGAAGGTGGTTCGAGGAAGACTGAAGTTTGTTGGATTGCTGTACTGCCTTTTCTGATTTATCTCTTCCTGTAGCTGAAGAACATTGTAGCCAGAGTTCTCTCTATTTATCTCTGACGACAAGCCATGCAGGTGCTTTAAAGGGACAGACACAAAAACTGTTCATTTTTGCTCACCCTCAAAAAGTGACAATTTTAACATGCTGTATAAAAATATCTATGGGGTATTTTGACACACACACACACACACACACACACACACACACACACACACACACTGGGGACATCAGAGACTTATTTTACATCTTGTGAAAAGGGCATTATACCACTCCTTTAAATATTACCAATATAAACACTTATTATAGGAATACACTTTATTTCTCCTGTGCCACTCAACGGTCTTTCTCTTGTCAGTGTTGACTTTGCATTATATATTTCACTACTTTTCTTATCAGATGCTTTAAGATGATTTGCTAGTAAGCTAGACACTCAAAATGCTGATGTAAATATTTTTCAGAGGGTTCCTGGGATTCCTGGTGCTAGTATTGCAGGGAACGCGGGGTCTTGAAAAGTATGAAAAGGTGATAAATCAATTTTGGGAAATTTAAGACCCTTAAAAAGTATTAAAAAGTTTTATCACGGCTTTATAAAGTCTTAAATTTTGAAAGTATTTTTTCTGAATTAGCTGTCCAACAGTTTGAGTCCCAAAAACATTGTAAAAGTGTGTGAATTTAGTCATTTTTATTAAAACAACGAACAGGTACAGCTACCAATAGCTCGTGGCTTGATATGAGCTAGCTCGCCAGAGGCCGTTCACATATCGCGTCTTTTGTGCGGTCAAGTCTGTTCAGATGTAGGCGCACGGCAAGCAAGCGTGTATAATTGAAGCGACGCGCTAATTTTTTTTACCAGGCGCAACGAGATGAAAAAAATCTAAACTTTTCAGAATGCAAACGCACCGCAGGTCATGTGACAGGAACCAACCAATCAACCCTTTCCATAACAACACTGAAAGCTCAGTCAACATGAAGGATGGGGGTGCACCCAAACACTACTGATAAATATAAGCTAATGTGTAAATGTCAGTAATTTATCTTTTTTGACTCATCCTTTTTATAAAAAAATATTCAAAGGCTGAAATATGAGGTTTATCTTTGTATAAAACCTTTTTTGTCTCAACTTTATTTGAACTTGTACATGTTAGTAGATACCATTCTTTTACAATCTGGCCATCATTTTTAATGGTATTTTAATGTTTGCGTAAACAAAAAGTGCATATTGATGCTAATCAATTTTTTATTTGCTTTTTTCGACATAAAACTTGAATTGAGTTGAATTGACTTCATTCTGTAGTATTAGTACTTTTTGAACAGGATTCTGTGATAACCGTGATAATTTTGGTCACTTTAATCATCTCATCACTTCCTCTCTAGTTATGATCAACTGTAATCAACTAAAATCAACAATAATTGTGTTTTTACAGTATAATATGCAAAAGTACAATTTTCGATTAAAAATATCTCCCTCTCTCTCATACACACACACACACACACACACACACACACACACACACACACACACACACACACACACACACACACACACACACACACACACACACACATCAGATAATCCTAGATAGATAGAAAGATAGATAGATAGATACTCTAATGATCCCGAGGTAACTATCTAACTTGGATAATGCGTCGTGTAGGTCTTAAATTTCAATCTTTATGGTCTTAAAATGTCTTAAAAAGGTCTTAAATTTGACTTACTGAAACCTGCAGAAACCCTGTCTCAGTTTGTGTTAATCTACTTAGGGTTCAGAGTTCATATGATTTATTAATACAGTGTATAATCTTTTCTTGGTTATACCCCGAAAGAATGGACGTGACATGCCCCATAGGTGGGGTACATTGTAACATGACCATATGACTATCTGATCAAAATGCTATCTGATCGAATAAAAAAAATATACTAGACAAACTAAAATATTTTCTCAATACATTACATTTTTCATATAAAATAATGGAATTTTTAAATAATTAATAATAAATAATATTTAATAATTAATTTGAGATTGACAACAAACATGCCGGAAAACACAGCCATACAACATAGTTCAAAACATATTAATAATTACTCATTTCTGAACATTGACTTTATTGTCTTTATTCACCTTTTTCTCATGTTTTCTCCATAGAATTAATAAAAGTATAGAATATATATAGTTCTAATAGGGGCACATTGTAACACAGTGACAACATGCCCCGCCTGCACAACTGGGGTTTAAACCCGGCTAGTGTCTTCTGCTAGTTAGCGAAGCATTAAAGAACTATCTCAACTGTTAAATAACATATTGGAGATTGAAATAATATTTCAGATTTGTCTAGTTTAAAATAAACACTAAAAAATAAAAAATTAACATAAGAAATTTACTTTTGCTATGGTTAAATAAATGTTCAGCGACATCTTTGAAAGTTTTCTGAATTTTGTACCAATTTTTTCTCTATAGTGTTGATATGGCAATTAGTAAATACACTGTTTCGTCATGCTAGCATGTGTGGAAGTATTTAAAGGGCACCTATTATGCCCCTTTTTCTCAAGATGTAAAATAAGTCTCTGATGTCCCCAGAGTGTGTATGTGAAGTTTCAGCTCAAAATACCCCACAGATCATTTTTTACAGCATGTTTAAATTGTCATTTTTTTGGGGCTCAGAAAAACGCGCTGTTTTAGTGTGTGCCCTTTAAATGCAAATAAGCTGCTGCTGGACGACCCAGGGGGCGGAGCTTCACAAGCTCACGCTCAGTCTCTCAGGACAATCTCATCTCACGGTTGTAAAATAATTTATTAAGAGAATGGTTTATAAAGAAAAATACCATACTGAATGGTTTTTTTTTTTTAATCATTGAAATGTATTTTTGTTCAATAATATTTTTTCTTTGGTGTTTTGATAGAATTTTATGAAAATTAATTAATATATATGCAATAATTATAATTCATTTTTTCCCATTTAATATAATAAATAATAAATATATATATATATATATATATATATATATATATATATGTATATTTACATATATACATATTTTCCAAACTAAGGGCACTTCAAGACTTTGGTTTTGACCGACTGTCTGTAAAAGACTGAATGTATGTAGAGGGAATTTCCAGGAGGGGATTTCTGAACATGTCTGATGGACTTTAAAAAGGACTGTAAAGGAATGTACAGGCAGACGCGATCCACCTGGACTGCCTCTCTGGTGCTAAATGCCTTTGCTGTTGTGCCTCCTGCAGTTAAGACTTGCAAACTATTTGTTTTTGATTTTGTTTTGCTTTATTTTATTTTATATATTAATACGTTATATGTAAACTAGTTAACCTGCGTTTAATAAAAAAATATATAATCGAAATTAAGAAGCCTGCCTGCCATAAGTCTCTGTTTTCGAAAGATTGAGCTGAACAAACCATGGAGAAGTCTTCTGTGATCTAAATATTGTAAGTATGGAAATTTACATGCTTATTGGTTAGAGCAGACTTGACTGACTTTACCTGAGAATAATTAAAATAAGGTTAAAGGTGCTTAAAATTACGCACCATAAAACAGTACATAAATGAATTTCGGTAGAGTTGAGGGAGCATTTTCTTTGAAAACAAAATAATTCCACCTCGTCTTCAGCGGCTGCCTCAGATTTCGGGAGTAAATAGAGAGAGCTATGTGGATTAATACATCCAGCCACACAACACCTACAACGCTTGGGAGACATTCTCATCAGTGCAGCAATGTTGGATGTGTCCAACTCGCTGTGAACTCGATCAGGGCGGGTCTATGTTGAAACGGCAGTGTCTGTCAACACTCGTGGGCGGGGCCTGTGCTTAGTGACGTCACTAAAGCCGCATTCTGAACACAGGTCGTTGGGAGACACTGCTGATGATTTATGGAGATTAATAAAAAAGGAGTGAGTGGATTTTTATCACTATTGGGTGGTTGTGTACACACACTGCCAACACACATTTACAGTGAGGAAAATAAGTATTTGAACACCCTGCTATTTTGCAAGTTCTCCCACTTGGAAATCATGGAGGGGTCTGAAATTGTCATCGTAGGTGCATGTCCACTGTGAGAGACATAATCTACAAAAAAAAATCCAGAAATCACAATATATGATTTTTTAACTATTTATTTGTATGATACAGCTGCAAATAAGTATTTGAACACCTGAGAAAATCAATGTTAATATTTGGTACAGTAGCCTTTGTTTGCAATTACAGAGGTCAAACGTTTCCTGTAATTTTTCACCAGGTTTGCACACACTGCAGGAGGGATTTTGGCCCACTCCTCCACACAGATCTTCTCTAGATCAGTCAGGTTTCTGGGCTGTCGCTGAGAAACACGGAGTTTGAGCTCCCTCCAAAGATTCTCTATTGGGTTTAGGTCTGGAGACTGGCTAGGCCACGCCAGAACCTTGATATGCTTCTTACAGAGCCACTCCTTGGTTATCCTGGCTGTGTGCTTCGGGTCATTGTCATGTTGGAAGACCCAGCCTCGACCTATCTTCAATGCTCTAACTGAGGGAAGGAGGTTGTTCCCCAAAATCTCGCAAAACATGGCCCCGGTCATCCTCTCCTTAATACAGTGCAGTCGCCCTGTCCCATGTGCAGAAAAACACCCCCAAAGCATGATGCTACCACCCCCATGCTTCACAGTAGGGATGGTGTTCTTGGGATGGTACTCATCATTCTTCTTCCTCCAAACACGTTTAGTGGAATTATGACCAAAAAGTTCTATTTTGGTCTCATCTGACCACATGACTTTCTCCCATGACTCCTCTGGATCATCCAAATGGTCATTGGCAAACTTAAGACGGGCCTTGACATGTGCTGGTTTAAGCAGGGGAACCTTCCGTGCCATGCATGATTTCAAACCATGACGTCTTAGTGTATTACCAAAAGTAACCTTGGAAACGGTGGTCCCAGCTCTTTTCAGGTCATTGACCAGCTCCTCCCGTGTAGTTCTGGGCTGATTTCTCACCTTTCTTAGGATCATTGAGACCCCACGAGGTGAGATCTTGCATGGAGCCCCAGTCCGAGGGAGATTGACAGTCATGTTTAGCTTCTTCCATTTTCTAATGATTGCTCCAACAGTGGACCTTTTTTCACCAAGCTGCTTGGCAATTTCCCCGTAGCCCTTTCCAGCCTTGTGGAGGTGTACAATTTTGTCTCTAGTGTCTTTGGACAGATCTTTGGTCTTGGCCATGTTAGTAGTTGGATTCTTACTGATTGTATGGGGTGGACAGGTGTCTTTATGCAGCTAACGACCTCAAACAGGTGCATCTAATTTAGGATAATAAATGGAGTGGAGGTGGACATTTTAAAGGCAGACTAACAGGTCTTTGAGGGTCAGAATTCTAGCTGATAGACAGGTGTTCAAATACTTATTTGCAGCTGTATCATACAAATAAATAGTTAAAAAATCATACATTGTGATTTCTGGATTTTTTTTTTTTTAGATTGTCTCTCACAGTGGACATGCACCTACGATGACAATTTCAGACCCCTCCATGATTTCCAAGTGGGAGAACTTGCAAAATAGCAGGGTGTTCAAATACTTATTTTCCTCACTGTATGTCCAAACAGCAGCAAAAGTGAATTTTGCATAATAGGGGACCTTTAAAAGAAGGGTGTTACAATTAACCCCCCGTTAGGTTGTGCCCCGCTCTCCCCTATCTTTGTTCGCTGTAACATTTTCTGCGCTTGACTTTAGGCACGTTTATCTGATCAGAGTTTATTTGAACTGTGTGAAATAGGATAACTACTCACCTTAATGTTGTTCTAAAAAGGCTTATTATCTGCTTTTTTCAGAACACAAAAAAGAAAAAAATTCCTGCACGCACATGCCATTTTGTGACTAACTTTTTTTAAAAGATGCAAATCCGTCATAAAATAATCCTCTGCAACTCGTGCCATATATATAAGGTATATTGTAGGGTTTGGAGGGAAGCAATGAAATGGCAAGTTATTACATTAAAGAAAATCTTGCGCTGCAGGCCTGTGTGTGAGTGTGCACCAGCTCACGTCGTGCACAAGGCAGTGCGTTCTTTAGATAAAGCCTATGCTTTTGCTTTCATTAATTGATAATGAATTAATAATTAATTTGAGGCTATTTGGTGTCATGAATTTTCTTTTGGGGGCCCCAAAGCAATGCACCCTACACAAAGGCCTCAAGATGAAAAAGTTTGAGAACCACTGGTCTAACGGCAGCTGCAGCGATTCTATGACTTTATCAATTAGCAATTGGCTCTATTAATTAGAAGGCAGGACTTATTCTGCCAAAGAGAATACGAAGCTACACTGCAGATGTTAGTTAAGCAATTGGTCCCGACAATTTCTCTAACACAGGGTTCCTCAAACACAGGCCTGGAGGGCCACTGCTTTATAGAGTTTAGTTCCAACCCAAACACCCCTGAACAAGATAATCAAGGTCTTCAGAGTTACAAGACACTTGCAGGTCGGTGAGTTTGAGGTTAAACTCTGCAGGACAGTGGCCCTCCAGGCCTGGATTAGAGGAACTCTGCACTAACATATTTGCTCTCAATCATAATATTAGCAAATATGAGGAATTTCCACTTTAGAGAGTTAACTTCTAAGTAATCTCTGTTAAGAAGCTATAGACACATACCTTTAAATGCCTTACTGTAAGCTTACAATTAGTATGAAATTAAGCAGGAATTATTTGTATCATGTATTCACAATCTAATGATTCTTCAAATCATTAAAAACATATCTGTGTTAAAACATAGTAAAAATAAGAAAACTTGAGATGAAAACATGTATAAATGCTCTGATCCAGTCTAAAACCAGGGGTTCAGCCTCCTCTGAAGTCCATGCACACAAACAGCTGTCTTTTCCTAAATGTTAATATGTTTTTGATAAAAGAGTTCTTCTCAAGAATATATGATTGTATTGTTTTCATCATAGCCAATTTATATGTTCAATAACTTCATCATATGGCGGTGAGTGTGTGCAAAGTGAAAGTGTGTGAACTAATAAAAAAAACTTTCTCAAAGTTTTCCATTGTCTTTGCTTTGGTATGATAATACTAGTTGAATTTGTACTTGTCAGATGAAGTCTGACTGGACTAAGACAGATGCAGCTAAGATTTTTCAACGAACTCATACGCTCATTTTTAACATTTCAACACTTCATCTTCTGCTGACTGCTGTTTATGCATTTTATTATACTTATGTGGGGTTTGCTGTCTTTTATTTCCTGTTTAGCTGAGTGGGCGACATGGCCTGAAAGGAGGTGCGAACAGTAGGGAAATGCCCATTTTAGCTAATTTATAGAAATGTTTGTGCAAATGTTTATGATGTATAATGAATAAACTGCTTCACGTCTTGCCCAATTAACAACACTCTTCAACGTGACTTATTTACGATACAGAGCTATCCTCGAGTGCCATAGAATCAAGGACTGGAAACTGACTGGTTTATAATCTGGTTTTGTTACACGGCTCTGTGGAATACTTGATTCTGATTGGTCAATCGCGCATTCCAGCGGTGTGTTACTCCTCAATAACTACTAGGTTACTGCAGAGCCAAGTCAGCAGCGCTATACGCTTGCTAGAAACGTTCTTCATGGAAGTTTTGCGTTTGGTGAGCTAATACAATATTAAAACACAGTCGAATATACAATAAATAACAAACAGGTATGATTTTAAAACAGTTTAATCTCTAATCAATATCTCTTATCCCCATAATTGTTTATGTGGTGAAATGCTGTGTAATACGTGTTATGACTGTATACCGTATCCCTTAAATGTCCGTCTAGTTTGAACTTGCCGCTGAATTTCTCTCCGCGGAAACTTTGCATTTAAAGACCTAATAAAATATTTCCACTTAGATCAATATTTCATGTCTAATTATTTACTTACAGTGCTATGCATAAGTTTAGACACCCATGCTAAAGTTGACTAAAAAGAGGAATAAAAAATCATCTTTTGGAAATTGAACTTAATGCCTTAATTTAAAAAATTTGGAAAAATCCAACCTTTAAGGACACCAATTTTCTTTGTGAACGAATAATGTATCGTAAATAAATAAATGTTCTTCCTGAAAATACAGGGTGCATAAGTTTGGACACCCCTATGTTAAATTCCCATAGAGGCAGGCAGATTTTTATTTTTAAGTATTTTTTTGTATTTATTTTTTAGGATACTATGCATCCTGATAAAGTTCCCTTGGCCTTTGGAATTAAAATAGCCCCACATCATCGCATAGCCTTCACCATACCTAGAGATTGGCATGGTTTTATTTCAGTTAGCCTAATAGCTGGTTTGATTTGCATTGAGAGATGATCTTATGGAAAGTACCCCATGCCAATCCCTAGGTATGGTGAAGGCTATGTGATGATGTGGGGCTATTTTAATTCCAAAGGCCAAGGGAACTTTATCAGGATGCATAGTATCCTAAAAATTTTTTTTTTTTAAATACTTAAAAATAAAAATCTGCCTGCCTCTATGGGAATTTAACATAGGGGTGTCCAAACTTATGCACCCTGTATTTTAAGGAAGAACATTTATTTATTTACGATACATTATTCATTCACAAAGAAAATTGGTGTCCTTAAAGGTTGGATTTTTCCTAATTTTTTAAATTAAGGCATTAAGTTCAATTTCCAAAAGATGATTTTTTATTCCTCTTTTTAGTCAACTTTAGCATGGGTGTCTAAACTTATGCATAGCACTGTATGTGGCAAGTATCCGTGTAATAAGCGGGATAATGTACATCCAGCCAGTTGTTATCTCGCTGATCACCCTGTCGGGGTTTATTCTGAGATAACAACTGGCTGGACGTATAATATCCCACTTAAACGTCCATTTTTATTCTCTTTACTTATGTTGGTTTTATCTCTTGTTCTTAATAATCATCTTATGTATTTATTTCTTAATTATATGGTGAAGCAAGAGTTTTTACAAAATTTTGATTAAGGCAGCCGTCTAGTGTTTTAGTACCTGTTAAGTGCTAGTTTTTATATTGTGTTTTTATCAATAACTTTGTTTTAATAATGATCTTAACAATATTTATGCACATCCACTTTTGCATCACTCCCATGTTTACATCTTGGCATGATTCTCCTTGGTCCCAATCACAATGAGACAAAACTCGAACTGGTTTTGGATATCAAACAAATCTTCTGACAGGATCTAGTATGTAGGTCTAGATACAAGAGAATATTAAATTCTGACTACTGTGATATGAATGATACACACTATTATATAAAGAAAGTTGGATAATGTGAATGGAAATAAACCAAATTAAGGTGCAAGAAAAAAACATGGTTGTTTATGTGTATTGTAGCTGTTTATGTGCAACTTTGTTTGGAAAATTCTTTGTGCAGCTACATACACATCTACAGTTAACATCTCTGTTAACAAAGCAATCTGTTGACAATTGTGTTAACAACACGTATTATAATGATTTTATTTCACACATACGTCTTTTCACCGGAAAAGCAGCAGGTACAAGCTTACTAAAGGAAATGAATGCAACAGTGTGGTTTTAGTCTCAACACTTTGTGCAGAAACCTGCAAGACAACATGGAAAAAATAATTTTATTCTGTGTAGTTTGGATTGGAAATATGCAAATCACTTCCAGTGGTAAATTATCAAACTTTCAAACATTTCATAATATAACTATTTTAAAATGTACATAGTAATTTTATCAATGTCTCTCCAGATTTATCAGTACGAGGATCTTCTGATGTGAGAGTTCGGATGGGAGAAGACATCACTCTGAACTGCAGCATGAGAAACAGAGATGAAGTCGCCTGGTATCATCTCAGATCTGAAGAGCTCGTTCTGCTGATTTCTGCACAGACAGACATGACAGGAATAAAACTTCTGACCACTTACAATCAGAACCGAACTCGTATGAAAATGACAGCAGACAGTTGGGTCACCAGAGCCTCTTTAACTATTACTGGAGTAGCAGAATCAGATTCAGGACTTTATTTCTGTGGAAAAAAGTCTGACACTCCAGATATGTTCTTCAACAAACCCATCAGACTGGAGATTGTGGGTCAGAATACCGGTAACATAATATCTTCACAAACTTTTGCTTTTATATGCTAAATACATATATACACAAGGTTTGAAATCAACCGGCCAATTTGGCTACTCAATTTTTAATTTACCGGCCATTCAGAACTTCTACTTGCCAAAAAAAAGAAGAAGAAATTAACCAGCTTAACTATATGTCACAGTATATATATATACAGTATATATAACAATTTTGATTTCATACATGAATTTCTTATTCAAGCAAATTCCTGTCATCCAGCATCTCCTCCTTCCTCATTCATTCTCATCTTTTTTTTTTTCCAAAAATGTGATTTAGATGGACAGATCAATACAGTACAAAGAAAATAGCAAATAGCAAAGTCTTTTTTAACCAAATACTTTTTAATCTACGCGTTTGCTTCAATGAAAATGAACAACCGTGCCGTTATTTGTTGCGTATAGTGATGTGTGTGTTCAAGTAAGCTAGATATGAGCAGATTCTGTGCAATACACTGTATTTAATATATCATGATGACTCACAAGTATTTGCGCTAAATCCGCACAGATTTGGCTTAAACATAAAAACACGCCAAATTGGCTATAGTGATTTGACAACGTTACCCACCAAAGTTCATTTTTACTCGTATTTGGCGGGTGTTAATTTCAAACCCTATATTATATTCTTCATAATTGGTGCAAACTGCTGTCCCACAACCAAAAAGGACATTTATAAAGCATTTATTCAAATCTTAGATGTTTACTAAGACCCTTCTATTATCTATTGTAACCCATAATACTATTTAATATATCAGTAAACTTAATATTTATAAAATCATTATTTATTGGGTACTTTCAGTTGGGAGACTCTAACACTTAAATTTCAACTTATAAAAAATGATTAGTTTTTGCATTTTATTCCATTATTGTTTTTAAAACTGTCTTTTTGATAATTTTTTAAGTGAGGATCAAAAAAAAATTTTTTACTTTCTTTGTAAATCATTAAACTTTATGTAAAAAAATGTGTCCCGAATTTTCATGTCACTACGAGACCGTTTAGTTTAGTCCATTGGCTGAGACTGATTTGAACAACATCCCTACATTTTTGATTAGGAAATAACTCCTGTGTCCCTCTCTCTCATAGGGCTGAATCTGAAATCGCCCCCTAAACCCTCATTCACTATCCCCTACGTTAGTCCACAGTTACAGTCCACTTGAGGGAGTGAATGAAAATGAGTGAGTGATGACCAAAGCATGTGGTGTAGTTTTGGAAATGACAATGGGGAACACTTAATACTTTATTTGGGGGAAATAAACAACATTTTAGTACAGTTATGCAAATCATTAGGATGTTTTAGTATGCAAGTTAAAATTCGGTAATGTTAGGCCGCAACCAAAACATTACTAGCAAAAATGTGCAGTCACGACCAAAACATGGGATGTTTTGTCAAATAAAGTATATTGAATTATACTATATTATCAACTAAGATGTTATGATAGTGTTTGGTTCAATTCAAACTAATGAATCCTTAACTTTGAAATACGTATGATAAACTTTATGCCTTTTACAAAGAAAGATTGGATTAAAAATACAACAAATCTCATCAATTACACTTGAAATATTGTTAAAATTGTAATTATTATTGATTTACCTGTGAAATCTTTTTAGTAAAATATCAAAAAATATATTTACAAAGTAGATGTAAACCCTCTTAATAGGTCAATATAACCCCTCTTATTAAATTTTATATGGTGTTTCGGTAGTGACAAATTTGGGAAGAGAAATATTCCCAAACTTTCTGAAAGTACAATGAGAATTAACTGCACAATTACTATAAATCTGTATTGTTTTTTTTTTCTTTCCTTGCATATTCCATAATTAATTAATTTATTTATTTATTTATTAATTTATTAAAAATAATTAATAAACAGACCTTTTTAAAAATGTGTATTATACAATTTGCATACATAAATAATTTGTGGAAAAGACTAAACATTTTTCAAGATGAACCAATTCTGTAGAATGGCCCATGTATACATACATGCATACATCAATATTTGTTTTTCTTGATCTGTAACAAAAAGGCTGAAATATGTACGTATTTGTACCTAGGAATGAATGAATGAATTCAATGAACTTGTAAAATGTTATATTTAGTAGTGGATAGTAAAAGGGAATAGTAAAAGGGAAGTGTAAGGCCCGCTATATTGGTCCAATTGCCGGTTCGCCAATACACGGGGAAGGTATCACGTGTTCTTTCCTCACTCATGCAAAGTATTGGTTGGTTAAATTTGTAATACATTGATCATATGTATTTACTCGTTACTTCATCTGACTCCATAAATGAAAGGTTTTAATAACATCTGTGCCTCACTAAAAGTGAGTGAATGTTTGACTATTCCTTTGAACCATTAAATGAACAATGTCAAAATCGGTTAGAATAATCACATGTAAAAATTTTATATTTCAGATATCAGAGATCAATTCCACAATCAATTCAAATATCTAGAACATGGTTATACATTGGTTACACCAAATAATCTTACCCAGCTTGTATCTGAGAGAGAGAGAGAGAGAGAGAGAGAGAGAGGAGAGAGAGAGAGAGAGAGAGAGAGAGAGAGAGAGAGAGAGAGAGAGAGATAGAGAGAGAGAGATAGAGAGAGAGAGATAGAGAGAGAGAGAGAGAGAGAGAGAGAGAGCAAGACCACCTATTCCATTCACGTATCCAGCAAAGAAGAGACCAGAAAGGGCGAGAACACCTTCCTTTATTCTCTCCTGACCAGGTGACATGGGGGATGGGGAAGACCACCCTCAAATGGCTTCTATTCAATGAAAGGGGGGTTGCCTTATCTGGCCTTATCTCTAAACCAGTTTTCTCTAAACTTCTCTAAACCTTATTTCCTTTTATTTGTCTGTCTGGATATGAGATATCTGTACCACTCACTTTGAGACATTTCAAATGACACCAAAAGCATAACAGTCAATGATAAACATTCCCATTAAACCATGTTCTTGTGTGAGTTCTTTGTTGTTTCTGAGAGGAAGTCAGGTGGTATGGGGGAGGTCAAATGTTAATTAGCCAGCCGGGCCCTTTTGTCCCATAAATCAGGCCTCAACCAGTATTTTCAGTCTTACAGAAGAATCTTCAAGTGTTCACCGCAAATGTTTGTGCTTAAAGCCACCAGTTGTTGGTTGATTGTCCAAAATGAACATAAAGAGGAAAAAAATAAAACATAAAGTTTCTCACCTTCTGACATAATTGAAAACTTGGTGGGGCATCTTTCAGTGGTTCAAGCATTAAACAGCCTATGAGGAAACTTTTGAACTCAGTTTTTTTGTTTCGTGCACTATAAACATCCGTTAATAACATGCTATTTATTACCAATTTAAGACTTTTTAAGGCCTTCATTAGTGAAAAGGCTCATTAAGACTTTCAGAAACCCTATGTTTAGATTTCTGCGTTTGAAATAACAGAACTGCCAAAAAAAAGTTGATATCACAGGTCAAGTCAAGTCAAGTTTATTTGTATAGCGCTTTTCACAATACAGATTGTATCAAAGCAGCTTCACAGTATTAAATTAAAATAATACAACAAAGTTTGTTTCAAGAGGAATTTATTGATTGATAAAATTAAATTAAATATCCCCAAAATATCCCCAACTGAGCAAGCCAAAGGCAACAGTGGCAAGGAACCGAAAAACTCCATCAAGTGACCTAATGGTGTCCTAAAACTCCATCAGGTGCCTTAATGGAGAAAAAAAAAACCTTGGGAGAACCCAGGCTCAGTCGGGGGCCAGTTCTCCTCTGGCATTGGATAGAGGCCGGATTGTAGTTTGAACTGTAGGATTATATGAATGCCTGGCTGAAGAGATGCGACTTTAATCTAGTTTTAAACTGGGAGAGCGAGTCTGAGCAACGAACAGTATCAGGAAGACTATTCCAGAGTTTTAAACACCAAAAACACCAACAGGTAACATGTTGGTGTTTTTAAATGGATTTTTGTTTTCTAATATTGTCTGGTTGTATGAATGTGACTAATTCTTGTGTCTCTGTAGACGAGGTGACGGTGACGGAGCGTGTGTTGATGTTCGGTGGTGTTGGACTGGCTGTGTTTGTGTTTTTTCTGACTACAGTCATCGCAGGAGGAATCATTTACCATCGTGGACAGCAGAAAGGATGGAAAGCAGCGAAACGTGCATCTATAATGAGCCACAAATCAGCTAAATGACACATTTATGTGCTTTATTTGACAATTTGAGCTTTGCACTGGCAGTTAAATAAGCATTGCTGTCGGGAAACACAAAGTATAATAGACAACTGTGGCTCAGATGTCTTTATCTGTTCACGAGAGTTTAGAGAACCTGAGATGACAAAAGGCCAATGTTGCCTTTTTCGGCACCAATGAAAGCAATCATTAAAGGTGGGATCTGTAGTTTTTGAAATATGCTGTTGGCCAATGTTGATATTTGAAATCAACCCAAGCAAACACACCCGTTCTTCATTGCTCCACCTCCAAAACTCACACTCCAATCCTAACAGCCCTGCTCAGAGTCGGTCTCGAACCCCGATCCTCCTACAAGCGAGCCGAGGCGAGTGCACTAACAATGACGTTTTAAACCGCATAAGTTAGCAGACTCTTTCCCAGACATAAAACTTTTTTTTCCCAGTGATTTCTTCTGAGCTTTTCTCTTTTGTATTGTCTCATCTCAATTTCTGCAGTCTTTCTTCAGTTCAAATCTCCCTTTTGATCGTTCTCTCTCCTCCGCCATCATACGCTCCCTAATGCTGATTGGCTACACGTTTGTTATTGTGTCAGACCGACTAACTTCTAAACAGCATATTTCAAAAACTACTGATTCCACCTTTA
This sequence comes from Leuciscus idus, assembly GCA_021554675.1. Classification (NCBI taxonomy): domain Eukaryota; kingdom Metazoa; phylum Chordata; class Actinopteri; order Cypriniformes; family Leuciscidae; genus Leuciscus; species Leuciscus idus. The sequence goes on along the minus strand of CM038628.1, from coordinate 40,617,644 downwards.
ATAGTTGTGGTGATTATTAAGGTTTGTGTGGTTAATTTGTGTGTGTCAATGGTATTTAGTTAAATATGAACTGCGTCACTGCCTTTAATGCAATATTTATTAATTCAACATATATAAACAATATTCAAGCTTAGAGTTCAAGTATGATTTACATAACTGCAGTTTTTACATGTAAAGAATGAGCTCAAAAAGATCAGCAAACTTGTTTGAATATCATTAGACTGTATCTTTAGGCATTATACATTTAGACTGATGAATATTAATATGTACACAAGCTTTGTACAAATTAATTTGTTTGAGTATAAGTTCTAACTTTTTTATGGCACATAAAGCTTGCTTAAAAATGTCAACAGAAATGAGTTCTGATCAAATAAACAGCAGTAAAACTAAGAAATTATATGTGTTTGTTTGTGCATTTTCCGGCAGAAAACCTTATCATTACTAATGCTAAACCTCCTTAAACACTGTTTAAGACAATGATGTCAGATCTGCCATCACACTTTCAGAGACACAAAAAAGGTTTCACATCAATGTCTGCAAGGTGCAATACTAATTTCCTGACTGACTGCATTATGACTAAAGTAAAACCACAAAACATGAGCTAAAAACAAACCGACTATCACTGACAATGGAAGAGTTACTACTCTGTCATGTGATATAGCCTATATATGCAATATTTTTGTGTTAGTTAGGCTATATGTGTTGTGTTAGTGATCGCCCTAGCCATCGGAGGCATAATAAGACCAAGGCGACAGGAAATCTCAGTTGAGGTGAATTTATTGTGCAGACAGTGCAAATCCCACAGCAAAAACAAAGAAAAAGAGTTTGATGTGTAGACACATAATATTAACATTACGTCTGTAGGCCTCTCTGTGGCAGCAGAAACTCTTTATCCCCATCGTCCTGTGAAGATGAGCATTTGGTTGAGTACACTTTACTTTATAACACTATTTGTCATAATTTCTGGAGTAGGCGACTTACAACTGCCTGGGGTTCTGTTGGGACAGGAGGCTCCAAAAGGCAGATACCATCAGAATCTGTTGGGACCAACGAAAAACCCAACCCAAAGTAAAATAAATGGAAATATCACAAATAGCCTAAAAAAAAAATAACACATAGGTAGACCTCTTACATGTTATGAAGGCACTTAATTAAATCTTCTGGATTGACTGGCTCTGATGAGTAGTCAAATGAGAATGAACATTTATGATCACGGGGTTGCTCCGTATTCCATAAGACTTAAAATCAAAAAGCGGAAGAGGACACGCTCCCTTAAGAACAGTGTGTATATATTTACAGCTAATTGTAACATATTTATAGATGTTATTATTAAGAGAATTAAATAAAAACAGTTGTTGCTTTCCCTCTTATGGCACAACATTGATAATCACAAAACATTAGCGCCACCCGGTGGTCACTCGCGTCACTACAGCGCCCCGCCCGGAAGTATCGCGCTGTCTGTCCGTTGGAAATATAAAATATTATCATGGCGTCGGTGACTTTTCGCGACTGTTTTCTGTGTGTTTCAGCTTTAATCACCTTCGTCTTCGTGTTTGTGACCGGTGCTGACTTTGTTCGCTTCGTGTCGTTTCGTGCCATCTATCATAACCTGAGCGGGGCCGCGCCTCCGTGTCGAGGTAAGGGAGCGCGCTTTCAAAGTTTACCAACAAAAAAGTTACACACAAATGTAAATATTATGTTTATGAATAAATGTGCAAGTGGATATAAATGCAGAAATTTCGTTGCGAATGGACGTACATTTGTTTTGTAATGTTCATTAAGTTTTCGGGCTGTTCCAAGTTTTTAGTTTCTCGGTAGCTTGATCTAGGCTAACTTTTAAAATAATTAAAAAATATTATTTGTAAATGTAATTTACTGGTAGACAAAACTTTACAGTTGAACAATCTGTGAAACACATAAATTAGGTTTGCATTTAAATAAAAACAAATGCACGCATGTGCGTCATGTCGTCATTAAGGAATGCGTGCGTCGGTTGCGTACAGCCCGGCTAGCTCAGTCGGTAGAGCATGAGACTCTTAATCTCAGGGTCGTGGGTTCGAGCCCCACGTTGGGCGGAAAAGTTTTTGTCTGTTTTTGACCTTTTTTTTCCGTGTTTTGTGTGTGTGTGTTCTCAGACTCTGTGCCCTGGTCTGTGGCTCTGCGGGACGGGGTGGTTTTGAAGGCTGTAGCTGTGGATGTTTTCCTTCTGGTCCTCTTCAGTCTCCAGCACAGTGTATTGGCCTGGGCTCCAGTGAAGAGTGTGTGTCAGAATGTGTTTGGTGTGTTAAGCAGGAGTGTGTACTGTTTCAGCACCGCTGCAGCACTGCAGGTACTCTGCTTATGAGCATGCATTATAATACTGCCTACTTTTCTTAAAAATACTATGTGCAACAATAAACATTTCACACATTAGAATGCTACATCGTTGTCACATGACCTCATTATATTTTATATTTAATTCCACAAGTGGTGTCCAGTTATAATGTCAGAAATAAAAGCTTTTTTAAATCTTTTTTTTTTTTTTTAGGGATTTGTTATTTTTAATCATTTGAATGCCACAGACTCTCAAATATGACCATATTTCCTAAAATGTAAAAGGCAACTATACATTTTCATGTGCAAAGACCATAAAAATGTGTAAACTATTATTTTGAAAAATATTACATATCATTACTTTTTTTTTTACTCACTATAGTACTGTCCAGTTAGTTGGTTTAATCGTATTATTATTATTATTATTTTATTTGCAAATTTTTCTCTAAACATTTCTCTGGACCCCCGTTTCAAACACACTAAAAACACACTAACCCTGTAATGTCTAAATAGTCTTTATAATGAAATACCTTTGTAATGTTATCGTTTTTAATTATATAATGCTCTATGCTGTTGTCCTGTGTGCAGATGCTGATGCAGTTCTGGCACCCGGTCACCAGCGCCCCCTGTCTGTGGTCTGTGCACAGTGCACCCTGGGATATCTGGTTCCCGCTCATCTGTTTCATCGTACACTTCCTGTGCTGGGCCATTATCTGCAGCATCCTCCTCATCTTCGACTATCCAGAGCTGATGGGCATCAAACAGGTACATGTGCATCTACACTCTGCATCCACAACAACACAAAGCTCTGTTTTTAGATATTTTTACTGTATCATAGTAATACATGAATATCTATGGCCTGTAAATGATCAAATCTTTGCTGTCTCACTCAATCTCTCAGTCCTTCTGTCTCTGATTGATAGTTCAGACTCTTTTATCCAGTAACAGTCTCTCAGTAACTGTACAAACGTCCTTCAGCTGGAGCTTCACGAGTCTGTGTCAGATCTGAGCTGATTTATCAAGGAAACACAAGAATAACTTTAATATTGTTAGTAATATTTCATCTGGACTGAAGCAGGTTTACTTGATTATCATCATCATTTATTATCAAAATCATGAGTATCAAATATGATCATCAGGCTTTCGAGGAAGGGTTATTAGTTTAATTTGGTGTTTTTTTATTTTATTTGTTATAATGCATCGCATTATGTTTGAAAACTACAGAGCTTTGCTCATAAAACTGAGCGTTTAAATATCATCTTACTAGGACATTATTGGCAGATATTGATATTTATATGCATTTTATGTGAATATCTGCTGTACAGTTATGAAGATCTCATTGAGTCACATTACAATCATCAGCATTTCATCATATAAACATCAGCATCTGCAAACAAACACTCACACACACACACACACACACACACACTCAAGCACACACACACTCACACACATACTCAAGCGCACACACTCAAGCACACACACTC